>CM035198.1:3656944-3692256 GCA_020233015.1 Callinectes sapidus | reverse complement strand
GAGAGAGAGAGAGAGAGAGAGAGAGAGAGGTGAGTATAAAGTGAATGAGTGAACTTACGAGTAGAAGCGGCGGGAGAAGGAAGGAAGAAGCTGAAAGAAAACAGTATCAACCACTTTAAGAACAAGCCAGGCAAACATCATCATGAGTGTGTGTGTGTGTGTGTGTGTGTGTGTGTGTGTGTGTGTGTGTGTGTGTGTGTGTGTGTGTGTGCCCGTGTGTGTGTGTGTGTGTGTGTGTGTGCGTGTGCTGGTGCCGTGCGTGAATCACCACAGACCTTCGCTGTTCATATCTTTACTACAACCAGTAATTTCGAGGATGCGTTGAGCGTCAGCGATGAGTGAGGAACAGAAGAGATCTCTTATGTCCTTAAATCACTTACTCATTCGCTCCGCCACACAAAGAAAATTTTTAATCAACGCGCATAACTATCTCCTCTGTGGCGTAATCTGAAGCGGAGCGCGGGTGGGGGAGACGGCGACAAGGAGACGGACGCCTTGAAGGAATGCAATGTGTTGGTATTCTGAAATGCTTTGCACTCTCACCAGAACTGTTTTTCAAAGGGCACAGAGATAAAATGTAAGGCTCGTATCCTTAAACTCAACTGGGCTTCACCTCCGCTATTTCAAAAGGCCTTATCCAATTTTATACGAGTTTTTTAAGGTGTTTTTATGGTTGTATGTATAAGCAGTAACAAGATTTTTTACATTATTAACAGGAGAAACACTCGGAAACTCATGCTAATTATTTTTATAGTCTTTGAAAATAGTAGTGGCGAGAGAGCAAAGCGTTTCTGAATACGGACCCAAGAGTCTTTCCTATTAGTTATGTACAAATTTTGTAAACCAGTCACCGGGATCATAAATAGAAAAAAACATCCATCAAAATCAGTGTACCTTCTACTTAAGCCAGTTGAAAGTAGTGGGGTTCGGCGAAGACTCTCAAAATGCACTGCTAATACTTATGAACACTGACCTGAGATTGACTGCAGTGGTGGTTTTCTGTGCAAATGGCGATAGTGAAGTAGGGTGGCGGTGGTGATTGCTGTGGTAATGGTAGTTGCAGTAATAGTCCACTCTGCTCCTCATCCTCGAGCAACGTTTACCTGAAGTAGAGAAGAAATTGAAAATAGTGAAGAGGGTGCACAAGACACATCAGCCACATTAATCAGAATCTTTCCTTGCACTAAAATTACACATCATGGCAGCTTAAGGATCTCCCAGTACCATGTGTGTCATTGTACATCATATGCCCTTCTTAAACAAATATTCTTGCTTAATGGTAACTATTGCACCTGGCGAGCTTGCTTCTGCTGTGCATATCAACCTACACTACGCACATGTAAATTTAAACGTTAGTCTCTGTAATGGTCTTCTTCCTCTTCTCCAGTGTCGCTATCCTGTCTGGTACGAATTGATGGCCAGTACGTGCAAAAGGAGTGACTTTAACGTGTATAAGAAATGAGAGACCTGAGTGCATATGGGGTAAGTGACTAGCGGTATTTACAAGATGGAGTAACTTGGCGTGCGTGCGCTCTCTCTCTCTCTCTCTCTCTCTCTCTCTCTCTCTCTCTCTCTCTCTCTCTCTCTCTCTCTCTCTCTCTCTCTCTCTCTCTCTCTCTCATCTCTCTCCTCTCTCCATCCCATTTCAACTTCCCTCCTCACTTTTTCTTTCCCTGTGCTCTTTCCTCCCCTCCCTCTCTCCCATTTCCTTTCCTCTCCTCCCTGGGCATACTTTTCTCTCTCCTCCCTCTTCCTTTCCCAGCCCTCTTTCCTCCCTCCTCTCCCTCCCATTTCCACTTCTCCCTTACCTCGTTCATTCCCCCTTCTACCCCAGACCCTGGCATCGGTCCAGTTGGCATGGGCAGGGTTGGGTTGGTCTGACTGACTGACTGGCTGGCTGGCTGGCTCGCTGGCTTACTGAGGCTAGTGGTGCTGACTGTTATGGGTTCAAAACATTGCAATAAACTCATGATTTCCTCAGCATTGCCTTGCCAACACACCGTCACTGTACGTGCACATTCCTAGGTACTTTCAGCTTCTTTTACAGCTCACTGTCGTGTTTGTGCAGCGTCACGAGGCGGAATTTTAAGACTAACTGTCCATTCCCAGGCCATTAATCTCCCCGAGCGATGCTGGGATGCGGGGGATAAACCTTCTCTCCCTTTTGTCTGTCGTCACGCCGATGTTACGATAGGCCTACAAGAGCGTGGTGGTGCAATTATTTATTTCCTGGAGGCAGTTGGTCGTTCTATGGATGATAAATGGAAGATAAACAAGGGGAGTTCAAGCAGTGAGTCAGCGCCGGGTGGTTGGGGGAGGAACTTCTGCATGGCTTGGCTGGAACGTCGCGGTCCACTCACTCACGTAGTACTGAATAGTTTACTCCGGCGGTGCTCTCAGAAAGTACTATGCTGCAGTGGTTCTATGAATTTTGTGTCTACAGTTAAGGAAAGATTTAATGTTGTTGTGTTTCTTCGACGGAGTTTTAAGGATTATTTTTAAATCCAGTAACATGATATTTGGTTGTTTTTAGAGTGATTTTCTGTATTAAACTGGATATCCACTTTAAAAGAACGTGATTGTATGATATAAGTCTTCATTTGCAGAAATCTAATTTTACTACCTTTTTTACTTGGTTTCAGCTATTTTAAACCCAAGCCACTTAGAACTTTAATGTCCGATGATTGTGTATCGGTTAAGTTCATAAGAGGGAATTTGAAGATGCGATTCCATTCTATAGATCTTCATCCCCCTTCATTACAATAACACAATTTTGCCACGAGTTTGAGTGTGATTAGAAGAATATACTTACATTAGAAAAGGACTGTGGAGTTCAGAAGATTAATGGCCAGTTTGTACTATTCATATCCCAACATGAGTTTCTGAAGCTATATAAAATTGACGAAAAGCAGAATAAATATGAAAATGCGTCCCGGCACTGAAAGGTTTAACGACACTAATTTCAGAATAAAGGTTTTTAATGCAACCGTTTTGAGCTTTCATTTTCAGATCTTTTATACGTGTTTTAAGGTCAATTAATTAACACTAAAAAATATTGAGGTACCACGTGTACTTTAAATAACCTATTCAAGAACCTATTCAATATATACATAAAACTCGTATATAATTTTTTCTCTATCTACCTGTACCTTTAGAATTAAAAAAAAAAAAAAGGAAAGAAACAAGAAACGGAAAAAAAAACAAAGTTTCATTAGATCAAATGCAACGTATAATAAAAGAATACATATTCCATAAAGCATAGAAATAAACCAGCAATTAAACATTTACTCCCACTCGTCTACCTTCACCTAATTCCATCAGAAGTCGCCACAGTTGATCACCCTTCACTACTTTTGTGTCATCTGTACCACTAATCGTGTCCCTGTCTTCTTTAAGAGTATATCATTGAGCTTAATCAGATGAAATGTAAGTGGTTAGTCGAAGGGATACGGCATTCGTGGAGATGAGAACGTTAATAAACACTAAGGGTAACAGTCGTGCAGTGTATCCTTGCCGCTGTGACTCATTTGTGGGGGACTTGTGTTCATTCCTTAATAAAGACTGTATGCAGATGTTTTCCTTGTGACCTAATATGCTGCTTATTATGGCATTTGTGCTGTTGTTTATTTATGTGTGCGTGTGTGTGTGTGGGTGTGTGTGTGTGTGTGTGTGTGTGTGTGTGTGTGTGTGTGTGTGTGTGTGTGTGTTGGTGGGTGGGTGGGTGGGTGAGTGTGGGTGGGTGAGTGGGTGTGTGTGTGTTTATTAGTGAGTGAGTTGAAGTTGAGAGGTAAATAGATAGACACACAGACAATAATTCAGCACTTCAATATCAATACTCTTTAAACACATGTACAAAAATGTACTTAAGAACTTGAATAAGCGAGTAATTCACCGTCTTCCCCCATACACCATATGTAAAAAACTAGGATTTTTCTTTTTTTTTCTATTCCATTAAACAAACCTAATAAATTAACTCTCAATTTCTACTGAACTTCCTTGCTTGTCACTTACATATCAAGAATAACAGTTAATTCCTTACACGTGTCGAGTCAGTGTGTCAATGTGTGCCTTTTTAACTCCTTGACAGGCAGAAACAGACTCCGTGAGGTTATCCAAGGTGTGCCAAGAGGAATGTTGAGCAAGAATTAACATACATATACTGCGTTTCACTACAAGCCAACAGGAAGTCTTAATAAAGTGTACATAATCTCCTGTCAACTCACGTGTAGCCAAGACCTTAACAAAGCTATTGGATGCAGTGTTTCTTCCTCTTTGGGCAACTTCCGTTAAGGGTCGCCGCCAGGGATCACGCCCACCCACTTATTCTGCCTTCCGTGTACCATTGCCACACCTATCATCCGCTTGCCTTCTCTGCATCCTCAAACCTTCTATTTGGTTTTCCTCTCTCTTTCCTGACTGTCAGATTCACCTCTGTCATCTCCTCAAGGACAGAATCTTAATATCGCCTTTCTACTTAATCGCTAAACTGATGTCCTGTCATTCTAATATTTTTATTCCATTTCTTCCTGTCTCAACGGTTCAAATAAAAAGAAAACACAACATATTAAATTATGTTATGTCTAATTTTGCCTCCTGCCTTTTCATCAGTGTTATTTCATACAATACATCATAGCAGAATTAACTACAACATTTCATTAATCTTGAAAGATGTCCTGCCTGAATGAGCAGAAAGATAACGTTTTGCAAAATGAAATATATACAAAGCTCCGTATAATCCCTAAGATTAACATAATGTTCACAAGAGTCGTATGATCTAAATTAATCTGATGAATTGTTTACCTGTGAACATGCGGCAGGTGTGACGCTGTATCTGTGGAGTACAAGGTATTACTTACTATTTACTTGAGCCATCATTCACTACTTTCTTTCCACTAGTCAGCAGAGAGGATACATTAATCTCCATTACACTTTCATAATGAAACATGTTTACATTGCACAATCTAATATATATATATATATATATATATATATATATATATATATATATAGATATATATTATATATAATATATATATATATCTCTAGCATCTATCTATCCCCACTGTATATATGGGCCTGAGTACAGAAAAGTACTGGACTTAAGAACAAGACTGTCCTTGGAAGAATGGGAGGGGAAGGAAAGAATTTTTCTTTATATATGAGAAAAAAATGACGGGGTGAGATGGGTGAGGCCGTAACTAAGAGAGGAGAGGCAGTGGTAAGGCGGAACAGGGATGGGGCGGGACCACAGAGATGGAAAGGAGTGATGGGTGCAGTGAGGCAGTGATGGGGCGAGGCCCGGGGCATGGGTGTGTGAGGGAGTGATGGGTCAAGTTGAAGCAGGCATGGGGCGGGGCAGTGATGGGTTCAGGGAGGGACCTGAGGCGTGGGTGTGCGGGGCCTTCACTTTCAAAAGACTTTCACCTTCTGCCGGTGCTCTGCGTGTCCCTCGAGGAAGGTTCACCTTGTTCCTTTCCTTTAATGATTCTCTCTCTCTCTCTCTCTCTCTCTCTCTCTCTCTCTCTCTCTCTCTCTCTCTCTCTCTCTCTCTCTCTCTCTCTCTCTCTCTCTCTCTCTCTCTCTCTCTCTCTCTCTCTCTCTCTCTCTCTCTCTCCCTCTGATTAAAAGTTAGATAGACTGGCACAAAAATGAGTTGATGAATGAATAAACAGACAGGTTAATAACAGCACAGTGCAGGCGTGGCGGGTGGTGACATGGTGACATGTGACTGTCGTTGGTGACATCCAGAGCCAGCCACACGCCGCCCGCCAGCCGCCGCCTGCCTGTCGTCACAGCGACTCGTGGTGTGCATGATCTGGGTCAGTGCCAAGGCGAGTGTCAGGTGAAAGCTAGAAAGTGACAACCCACCGTGCCGTGAATGTCATCAAATAATGAAAAAAGCTAACATTAAAAAAAATAATTACAAATATGAGTTACTTACACAAACTTTACAGTCTCAGGCACATGCTGTGGTGTCCGAGTGGTTAAGGAGATGGACTCGAAATCCATTGGGCTCTGCCCGCACAGGTTCGAATCCTGTCCACAGCGTTCTGTAGTTTTAAGTTTGAATTTATTGCCTGTTGCAGCGAATGCCTAATAGGATTGGGCTGCGAGGGACAAGGCGCCCACCAAGCCAAGTCACCACCTGCGTTCATGTAATCCACAGAGCACCACTTCCTCCGCGCGTCTTCCCACCCACCGCTGCTCGGTATCATATTTGCGAGTCTGACAGCATTATCATTCAGCTCAGCACGCGTATCTCCGCGGAGCATTATCACCACCACCATGAAGGGAGCGGGGGCGTGCCCAGGGTCATAAAGCGGCACCTAATTCGTTCAGGGTTGTGCCTTGGTGTGAATGGGCGTGCGGTTAGGCGGGGGTGCGCCATTCATCGGCCTCAGCCTCACGGGAGGAGCTGCGGGCGACGAGTCTGGGAGTTTTTGTGGGCAATATTATTATTTTTTTATACCTTCCAGAGAGAGAGAGAGAGAGAGAGAGAGAGAGAGAGAGAGAGAGAGAGCGGTCCCTTCATTCAGGTTCTCGCCGCCTACATTCACAGCGGGCGGGGCCTCCCGAGAGCCACCTGCGGCCTCATCCCACTGCCCTCCAAACGGGATATGCCAATGTGGTGATCTGGTTCCCTCTTCGCTGCGCTGGTAGTAACTGGTCCTCCCTCATCTACACGTCCTCGATACTTACTATGCGTATACTCGTATGTACTATGTTTCATTATGACTCTCTCTCTCTCTCTCTCTCTCTCTCTCTCTCTCTCTCTCTCTCTCTCTCTCTCTCTCTCTCTCTCTCTCTCTCTCTCTCTCTCCCCACGCAGCATACTTTCTCTGTCGTAAGCCTTGCTATCTTCTTCCTCGCTTCAAGGTTACAACCATATATCCAACTCGTGTTATTGTGCCACAGGTTTGCCTCACTTCTTTACGATCGCTAACCTGAGTCTACGCAGCTCACTTTAACGTATATTGCATGGATTGTTATCGCTTCGTTACTATACGGACGAATGTATATGCAAATGAACGAACTCTTTACTTTCTTTCCTTTCTTTTTCTTCTTTTCTGTTCACTGTTTTGGTTTTTATACTCTTTTTCATGTACTTATCTTTCACATCTTTTTCCTTGGTGGTTGGTCAATACATTTTTTTTCGCTTGTATTTGATTTTTTTTATTATTTACCGTAGTCGATATTAAGTCTCTCTCTCTCTCTCTCTCTCTCTCTCTCTCTCTCTCTCTCTCTCTCTCTCTCTCTCTCTCTCTCTCTCTCTCTCACACACACACACACACACACACACACACAGACACACACACACACACACACACACACACACACACACACACACACACACACACACACACACTAAAGAAGACCAGCCAAGTTTCTTCGTATCAGTCTCATTTCTTGCTAAACTGGCTAATCACGTCGAGGTAATCTCCATATCGCCAGCCAGTGCTTGTTAGGTTTACGCTCATCCTTTTCCACCAAACCTCCAAAAAAAGCATCGGATCAATTCGAGGAGGGGAGTGCAGGAATTCTCTCTCCTATGCAAGCTTTCGTGAAAATAATTGGTAATCCCTGGTTTTGTTGGCAGTCGCCTCAGCATCTACGCGGAATGAAGCTTTTGTGTTTGTTTGTTTTCTAAATGCGCTCGGTTGATCTAAATCGTATCTCGGTAGCGGCAGAAGCAGCAGCAGCAGCATTAGTAGTAGTAGTAGTAGTAGTAGTAGTAGTAGTAGTAGTAGTAGTAGTAGTAGTAGTAGGTGGTGGTGGTGGTGGTGGTGGTGGTGGTGGTGGTGGTGGTGGTGATGGCGGTGATGGTGGTAGTAGTAGTAGCAACTAACATCACCATTACTACCACCACCACAGTAATCGTCTTTCATCACCATCTGTTTTGAAGGCTTCTCTTCCTCCCTCTGCTGCTAAATTTCATCCTCCACTTTACCTCCCCGGAACCCTCCACGTATCGGGACAGAGACAGTTGCAGCACAGCTCTGCCAGCAGCGGTGACCTGCAAGAAAGGGACGCTTTTGTCACGTTGTGCAGCCGCTGTACTCATAACTTGCAGGCTGCCCCTCAACCTTCATCCGGCCTTCACGCCAACGTGCACGTGTCTGTCTTCAGACTGTGCCCATGGAAGGGAGGTGCTATACTGGTTAATTATTACAGGGGCGCCGCTCTTGAGTGTTACTTCCACGTCCCATCACGCGCGCACGCTGGCAAGAGGCGACGGACCAAAGAAATGAGATATGTGTCTGCCGTGGGACAGATTTAGGCTTGGGCGGGACGGAAGGGCTTAAAAAGTGACCAGTTAACAGCCTTGCTTGGCTCTGGTTCTCCTTGAAGGCTGAGAGAGAGAGAGAGAGAGAGAGAGAGAGAGAGAGAGAGAGAGAGAGAGAGAGAGGAGTGAGCGTATACGACAAACTAGCAACAGGATAGTCAGTAAACGGGCTTTTCTTGTTATTTCCTCTTTCTTTTCACTTGTCATGTAACGTTCATTTCCCAAAGTTTACCTATTTTACCTCCTTATGTCTACACTTTAAACCTCCTCCTCCTCCTCCTCCTCCTCCTCCTCCTCCTCCTCCTCCTCCTCCTCCTCTACTTCCTCCTTCTCCTCCTCCCTCTTTGCCCACACGCTCCCTTCTCCTCACCTCCCTTTTACTCTTGCCTACTTCCTGTTCTTAAAATCCTACCCAACATCCGTTTTCTCTCTGTATTTCCCACAGTAACAATTATCCTCGAGCTCCACGGCCCTTCTTTAAACCCACACCTGTTCTTAATTGCCTCTCTCGCCTCCTGCTACTCACTGTCTAGTTTACCGTCGAGTTTTCCCTTCCTCTCTCCTCCTGGTATCCTCATGCGAACACATTCATGCACCTAACACACTCTTCGTCAGGTACTAATGGTTATTCCCCTTGCTAGTTTCAACTTTCATGTCTGGCTCCGTTATTTCCAGGTGCTGGGTTAATTGGTGGGTGAAATATACGTTTAGTTGTGTAAGAGAGATGGATAAGGATAACAAGCAGAGTGCAGGTGGTGGTGAGGGGGAAGATGGTGCAGTGGGTGACGAGTGTAATCCAGTAATGCTGGGTTTGTCAAATTAGCGGATGAGTTATGAGCTAAGTGGGTGCGTACGGACAGGACTGTGGGTGGGAACGAGGCTGGTTAAGAGGAGAGATTTATTATAGCCGTTTAACTGTAGTAGGTTGTATTGTGTTGTGCCGGTTTAGTTGGTACGTTAGGTTAGTTTAGGTTGGGTTAAGGACGGGGTACTCTTGTCTTAAGTGTATGGATAGGAATGAGGTTCCTGTGAAGAGATGTATTAGTCACTCAAAACCATTAACTTTTGTTGTTCTTATGTTAGAGATAGGTTGACTAAATAACACAGTAGCTCGAGTCAAAACCTGTTGCTATCAGTTAGTTGTTAGCAATGTTACTAATCTTTTGGATAGTTAAGATTGGATAGATAAAGAACCGTAGAATTCCTAGCAGTATTTTGTGGATAAATCATTTGCGATATGTAAGACGGGGAAAAAAATAACGAAACAGGGAGAGAGAGAAAAAAAAAGGTGAATAGCAAAGTCTCTAGAAAAGCCAATCCCTAAGTATGAGACCTCAAAGAAACATCCATAAATCACAAGATGGGTTTTGATACCGTTCTTTTGAAAGAGCGTAAACCATAAGTAAGGGAGGCAGGCTGAGAGATCCACAGCTTACCAGTCATCTTCTTATATTTCTTCATCATAAATATCTGCAGCAATTCATTATGATTTTTCTCTATTTCAATTTCACACACACAAAAAAAAATCCTTCTCTCTCTCTCTCTCTCTCTCTCTCTCTCTCTCTCTCTCTCTCTCTCTCTCTCTCTCTCTCTCTCTCTCTCTCTCTCTCTCTCTCTCTCTCTCACACACACACACACACACACACAAACACACACACCTTTGCATGTCACTTTCCTAGTTTATCGCGGTCTTTCCATGTAGAGTCTTTTTTTCTCACCCTTACATGTAGCGAATTTTTCTCTTTTTATCCATGTGGCATTTTTTAATCGCCTCAACACGCAGCGAAATTTTTTTCATCTGTCCCGCACGTAACGTGGTCTTTTTATCGCATACACTTGCTACTCATCTCTCTCTCTCTCTCTCTCTCTCTCTCTCTCTCTCTCTCTCTCTCTCTCTCTCTCTCTCTCTCTCTCTCTCTCTCTCTCTCTCTCTTCGTATTTGCATGTACCAGATCTCTTATTTTGCCATTAACTTCAATGTAGGGGCATTTTACTGTTATTTTTTAGGCTGTTCGTTCGTTCGTTCGTTCGTTAGTTTGTTTGTTTTACCACTCTAGCATAAAAGTCGTCTACTCTTTCCTTTTGCGTACATTTTTCTCCTTCTTAACTTTGTTGTATGAATTGGATTTTCATTTGCTTTTCCTTCTTTTTATTTATTTTTATTTTATTTTTCATCATGTTTTCATATAGAGACCTTAAGTTCCTGATTTTACATACAGTTTCTTTTTTTTTCAATAGTTTTTTTTTTTTATTATTATTTTTATTTTATTTTATTTTTTTTTTGTCGTCGTATTTGCATGGAGGGGATTTTTTTTCATATAATCTTTGGATAAATTCAGTATATATTTCCGCAAAGTCATGCAGTGATGGGAACATTTTTTTTCCCCCTTTCTTGATCGTATTATATGAGGGAATTTTTACCATCCATTTCAGATAACCACGACATTTATTTATTTTCTTTTCGTTTTTTTGCATGGACTGTCCTTTATCATTGGCATGCGTGAAGGGGAGCATTTTTTTAAGCGCTTTCACATGTAACGAACATTTTTCTTTCCTTTTTTTTCTCTCAAGTATGCCTTTTGAACTTATCACGTTTCGCGTTTTACTTTATGTCTTAGTAGGTTTGCAATTTGTTTTGTACGGTTAAAAAATGTCTTAAAGTAGGTAAATAAATACATTCTTATCATTATAGAGTGAAAAATAAAGCGCACAAAGAAAATATTACAGATGTTTGGTGAGCAGAGAGAGAGAGAGAGAGAGAGAGAGAGAGAGAGAGAAAGAGAGACGCCTTCATATCCTCCGTACACATTCAGGATGAGCACAATTTACCAGGTACTCATTTGCATTGTCATAAACACTGAGTAAATCCCGTATCACATCATAAGTGTTCTTTTTTTCCTCTTCCTGTTATTTTCCCCCAGGCAAATCAAATAGAGAATATCAATAGCATAAGGAAAGTATGTGGATAAGATAATTTCACTGCAAAGAAACAAACAAATAATCAAATAGTCAATCAGTCAATCCATCCAAACAAACAATGAAAAAAAGTTACCATTCCTCATCAAATTACAAACTTGCACGGACAAGAGTAACAACAACAGACGCACGCATAACTAACCAACCACCAACAAACAAACAAATAATCAAATAATCAATCAATCAATCAATCAATCCACACAAACAATGGAAAAAAGTGACCATTCCTCATCAAATTACAAACTTGCACGGACAAGAGTAACAACAACAGACGCACGCATAACTAACCAACCACCAACACACAAACACAATTCCTGGCCGAACACGGGGAACACATCCACCGCACACATGGACGTGGAATGAATACATATGTTCCGTAACCCTTGCCCAATGGCCCTCACTTTTCCGTTTAAGTTTTTCCTCCTTCCCTCCCTCCCCTGAAGACCCCCCTCCCCCCCCTACGCAAGCCACATTCCCCCCGTTCTCCTCTGTTCCTCTGAAGAGTTTATTATTCAGAAGGAGTACCTATGTATAATCTGACCTCGGTGTGTACGTGAGGACTGTCGTGTCTGCATATGTGTGTGTGTGTGTGGGTGGGCGGGTGGGTGGGATGGGTGAGCGGGCGGGTGGGTGGGTTGGTGGGTGGAGGAGGCCGGGTTGTGTCATCACCCTTTGGAATATTCGCCTCAGTTTCTCCCCTTGCATTCCCAGGTATCTTCTTGCGTGGCTATATTTACTCGTAGCGCACCTTACCTTCCCCAGAGCTAAGGCTGGCTGCCGCATCGGAAATTGACCTCAAGACAATAAATCGTGTCTATAAATAAAATGCATACATCTGTGCTTGAACTAGTATGTCCCTTTTTAGCATGCCGTTTTCATTCCGTTTCCTATTCTTTCGTTACATTTTTCTTATATATTTTTGTAATTATCTATTTATTGCAATACCCTCTTTAAAAATAAGGTTATCTTCCAGTCCTTTCGTATTACTAGTAACTACAATGTTTCAGTCAGTGCTTTCTTTTTTTGTCCATTCATACCTTCTTGAAAACACAAATAAATGGTGCTTTATGCGCTGATATTTTTTCTTCCTTTCTTCCATTTACAGGCTTTCTTTTTCAGCCTTCAGTATTGATCAAGGTCTATGGAAGACAGACTTTCGTGCTGATGTGTCTCGTATCCATTGCTTTGCTGGTATTCATCCCATCTATAGTCTCTTCTCTTCATCGATGTGTCTCGCTTTCATACTGGGACAATTCTTTCTGTTTTTTTTTCTGTACCTAGTCCTTTATATACTGAATTCTTGCCTCCCTTGAAAGCATTAGCTGAAGTAACACCCCTCTACTCTCATACCTTCACTATAAACACACTATAAGAGTGAGCAAAACAGAGTAGAATAAAAAGAGAAATATGATGAACAAATGACAAATTTTAAAAATACTGGAATAAATGTAAGGTGAAAAGAATTAATAAAAATACGTAAAAATAAAACACGGAAAAAAGCAGCGAGAAGGAGAAGTGTTAAAACTTTTAGGAGGATATGAAGAAAAAAAAAACGGCACAGAGGAAAACAAAAAAAAAAGATACAAACACTTGAAAGAGAAAGTAAAAAAAAAATACTGAAATACAATATAGAAGAGAAGATCAACTTGGTAAAGGACAAAAAATCTTTGAGAAATGATCACAGGAAGAAAACAAAGAAAAAGACGATGATGCAGAGAAAAAGGGAATAGCAGAAGGAAGAACATAAATGGAAAATGAAGGGAAGAGAGAAGGAATGATTTAAGACAAAGGCGAGGAAGAAAAGAGCAGTTACAGGAATTGATGTTTCAGAAAGGATTAACTGTAGGTAAGTGGGTAAAACATGGACCGAAAGAACAGAGTATGGAAGAGCGGGAAAAGAAAGAGGAGGCAAAAGTAAAGGAATAAAGGTTCCATGAAGGAGTCTTAATAAGAATTACATACGATAATCAAACAGAAACTGACCTTTAAGTCTTTCTGGGACTGTTTGAGAAGCAATTCTAACTAACTGCTTGGTAAAGAGATTGAATAAGGAGGGGGAGAAAAAAAGTTACAATTGAGGAGTATGAAGGAAATAAAAAATTTAAAAAAAACAATATTCTAGGATAGACTTAAAGTTACTCAAGATTCGTCTAGATTCGGTCAAGTTAGGTTAGGTTGTGAAAAATCAGGTTAAAGAAGAAAAAATGAAAAAAATGTCTATATAAAAAAAAAGGAATAAAAAAAGACGAAAGAAAAACGAGAAAAAACTGAGGTGGTTATAGGAAAAATGAAATGTAAAAGAAATATGTAAGAAATATATATAAAATTAATCAAACAAGAAGCAAAAAGAATACAAGAAAAATTAACAATTCAGAAAGCTGAAGTTTAAGAAGACGCTGTGTACTTTATTCAGGAAGAGAAGAATAGAAGAACAGCAGTTGAAAGAATAAATACATTAATCATACAACAGACAGCAATGAGTAATGGAGGAGGAGGAGGAAGAGGAGGAGAATAGAGAGATAGAATGAATTAAGATTTCAGAACGATATGAAAGGAGTCTGTATTGGTAGTGGAGGAGGACACAGAGGGAAAGGAGCGGAGGAAGGAATTAAATTTTCAGGAGAGTTTGAGAAGAGGACGTATGGGTCTGAGTTGGCCTGATTACACCCGTAGGGGTCGGTATGGCTGAGAGTGTACACATACCCAGCCTGTGTGTAGAGGTTATGTGAGGGCCAATTAGACTTCCCTATCATAGAAAGAGAGAGAGAGAGAGAGAGAGAGAGAGAGAGAGAGAGAGAGAGAGAGAGAGAGAGAGAGAGAGAGAGAGAGAGAGAGGAGGGGGGGGTAAGTGGAAACAAACATAATCTTCAAAATCTCATTAAAAGGAAGGTAATTTTTCGTTAGTCTTAAGGAAGAAAGAAAGAAAAAAGTAAGAAAAGAAAGAAAGAAACAGACAGACATGACCAGAGTAAGACTTTGTATATAAGAACTATTCAAATAAACACACACACGCACGCACACACACACACACACACACACACACACACACACACACACACACACACACACACACACATTAATCAGATCTATCTCTTTACCATTTTTAACTTCCATTATTTTCCAAAGCGCAGATTAAATTTACCAGATTAATTATTATACATGATACAAGAGAGAGAGAGAGAGAGAGAGAGAGAGAGAGAGAGAGAGAGAGAGAGAGAGAGAGAGAGAGAGAGAGAGAGAGAGAGGAAAAAATAATAAATGCCGTTGTTGTTTCGTGTCCGGAAAAAAAAAGAATAGATGGGTTCCAAAAAATACGAATTTCAATCTAGCCTCAGGGATGTGTTTATAATCAGAGGCAGTCACAATGAAACACAAAGGAATGGCAAGCGACTGTTGATAGTGATAAGATGCATTTTGTGAGCCAATGAGAGATGACAATATGGGATAGTTCAGTAATAGAGGAGGTTGGGCGATGGATTTTAGAATAGTTAGAGTGGTAGTTATAATGTTATAGGGCTGAGGTATTAAATCACTAGTAAGTATTTTATTTCGTTATATAATTAGATCCTTTTTAGACATTTTTTTGCACTATAGTTGCGAATTGGTTATGTAGTCTGAAGCTTACGAAAGATAAAATTTACCTGTTTTCTTTATTGGTGCTTAGAATAAAAACAAATTATAACATAAGCAGCAATGTGATTAAAAGGAGAGATAAGAGATCCTGGTTAATTCTTGTAATACACAAAACCTTGGTCACTACAACGAGAACTCAGACATTACTTGTGAAAACTCTATTGATTAGTTTCAGGTTCACTACACTAAACGCACGCACACACACACACACACACACCACATACACACACACACACACACACACACACACACACACACACACACACACACACACACACACACACACACACCCACACACACACCGCGTGATGTAGTGATTAACACGCTGGGCTCAATCCTGAGAGGTCCCGGGTTCGAGTCCCAGACACGGCAAATGGGCTAGCCTTTTAATGTGTATCTTACCCCTGTTCACCAAGCAGCAAGTAGGTGCGGCATGTAACTCAAGGTTGTGGCCTTGCTGTCCCGGTGTGTAGTGTGTGATGTGGTTTGCGCCCCACCCGAAGAACGGTTTGTAAGCTCTGAGGTCGCTTCGTAAGTAAAAGGCTGGCTGGGTGACCAGCAGGCGACAGCGACAGGGAATACACAAACACACACACACACACACACACACACACACACACACACACACACACACACACACACACACAAACACACACACACACACACACACACACACACACACACACACACACACACACACACACACATGTAAAATGTTAAATGTTAACCTACACCCCATTTGCACTCAGAATTTATGCTGAAATGAGCGAAGGTAAACCAAAGGATCCCAAGAATTAAGTGTGTTGCCAGCAGAAGGAGGATACCAGTGCAGTATCCCAAAACCTTCATTCGACTTGCAATGAAGACGCTAACCACTGTAGTCATCCATGCCATGATGAGACCCTGAAGGAGAAATGATACTGACTTTAAAATGCATGCCTCAAAGTTTTTAAAGATCTTTTGCTGCTCCTCAGTGTGAAATAGCAGATACCTACCTCACTGTTAACATACTTCCAGTGAGGTCTAATAGCACTAGTTCTCATCTGGAGCAGTTCTGTCCTGGCCTGTTCTGATCTGGAGAGGTTAAAAAGATGCTGTAAGCTCTTATTAAAGCTAGTTATGAATTCGTTGAAGGTTTTCCTTTGTGTTTCACAAGTCAAGAGAGTAGTTACAGCCTACCCTGTAAAGGGGAGAGAGATCTCCCTTCGTGGAGATCTCCATCCTTGAAGATCTCAATATTCATCACCAGCTTTGGGGTTTTTTTCCTTCACCGACCATCCTGGTTAACTAGCCTTCAACTTTTCTACCATCCATGAACATGGCAATTGGTGCAACGCCCTACTCGTATTCCTGGCAGTCTTGGAGATAGGCCCAACACTCTCAACCTTTTCTTTCCATCTAATCCTTCTACTTATGCTATCACCCTATTTTTTCCATTGGGCTCCTCCGATCACAATTTCATATTTGTATATTGCCTTATTTATCCAATTCCTTCTCAGGATCCCCCAAGGTGAAAACGTCTCTGGCGTTTTGCTTCCGCCTATTGAGGAGATCTGAGAAGGTATTTTGTTGATTTTCCCTGGAATGATTATTGTTTCTGTGAGAGAGACAAATCTCTGTGTGCTGGGCACATAACAGATTTGATCGTGTCTGGTATAGAGATGCACATTCCTCACTCTTTTTCTCAACCAAAATCTTCCAAACTTTCGTTAAACCCAGCCCAATCTCGTGCTATACATGATAGAGAGGTTGTCCACAAAAGATACTTTCTATCACTGAATATCGTGTGTTTTATATTTGTTCCAGGAATAATGGCAAGTCTGTTCTACAATTTGTCAAACACTTTCATTAAAAGAAAACGCTCCAAACTTTCAAAATCTAATTCCCTTCTAGATTTCTGGCATCAGAGCAAAAACATATCCAATAACTTTAATCCTTCCTCTTTCCCTCCTTTATTTCATTCTGATGGCACTACTGCCATCACATCTGTTTAAAAAACTGAACTTTACTCTCATGCCTTTGCCAATAGTTCAACCTTGGATGATTCTAGGTTTATTCCACCCTCTCCTCCTCCCTCGGACCAATTTAATGCCTTTGGTTAAAAAAATTTTCAGTGATGTTCTCCATGGCCTAGCTGGCTTAATTTCTCAGAAGGCTTATGGACCTGATGGGGTCCCACCTATTTTTCTAAAAAAATGTGCTTCCCTGCTTGCACCTTGCCTGGCCGAACTCTTCCTGCTCTGCCTATCGACCTCTACCTTTCCTTCTTGCTTGAAGTTTGCTTTGCCTATTGGTGATCTGGATTTCCTCACTGACTTTTTTTCATCCTGATTTAGAGATTTTCTCGAAACATTTACTGTTGCCTAAAATATATCAAAAGCCTTTGATAGAATTTGGCACAAAGCTTTGGTCTCAAAACTGCTCTCAAATGGTGTGTAACCTTTTTGCTACAAGTTAATCACAAGTTTCTTCTCTGGCTATTCCATTGCTGTTATGATAGAGGGCCACAGTTCTTCTAAATCTATTCACAGTGGTATTCTTCAGGGTTCTGTAGCATCACCTAGTCTCTATCTACTTTTCATTGATGATCACCCTAAACTTTTTCACGTCTTTCCAGAGACAACCAATACTTCAGGAAGTTAGCAGTTCAAGCAGGGACGCCAGAGAATGCCTGACTTCTGATCTCTCTATTTTTTTTTTTTTTTTTAATTTGGGCAGAGGAAACTTAGTAGAGTTAAATGTCTCAAAAACTCAATTATTTATCTATCATTCAAATTGACACAACATTCCAGACAACTATCCCTTTTCTTTGAAGACACCCAGTTTTTCCTGCCTTCTTTACTCACAATCTAAGCTGGAACCTTAATATTTCATCTCTAGCCAAAACAGCTTCTATGAAGTTGGACGTTCTGAGGCGTCTCCGCCAGTTTCCTCGTTCCCCCAACTGCTAACTCTGTACAAGGCCCTTGTCCGTGCATGCATGCCGTACTCTTTGTAAGTATGGGAAGGTTCCACTCACACGGGCTCATTATATTGGGTGGAATCAAAAGCTTTTTTTCTCATTAACTCCTCTCCTCTCCTCATTATATTGGGTGGAATCAAAAGTTTTTCTTCTCATTAACTCTCCTCTGACTAGTCAGTCAGAGGAGAGGAGTTAATGAGAAGAAAAGCTTTTGATTCCACCCAATATAATGAGCCCGTGTGAGTGGAACCTCCCCATACTTGCAAAGAGTACGACATGGACGGACAAGAGCCTTGTACAGAGTTAGCAGTTGGGGAAACGAGGAAAATGGCGAAGACGCCTCAGAACGTCCAACTTCATAGAAGCTGTTTTGGCTAGAGATGAAATATGAAGGTTCCAGCTTAGATTGTGAGTAAAGAAGACAACGAGGACATTCATTGTAGAAGACAGGAAAAACTGGGTGTCTTCAAAGAAAAGGGGATAGTTGTCTGGAAGGTTGTGTCAATTTGAATGATGGAGAAATAATTGAGTCTTCAGCCTCTTGCTCTTCACCGGAATATTGCATCTCTTGCTATTTTCTACCACTATTTTCATGCTAACTGCTCTGTTGATCTGGTTAACTGCATGCCTCTCCTCCACCTGCAATGTTGCTGCATAAGACTTTCTTCTTCCTCTCACCTCTGTTTTGTCTAACTCTCTAAAGCAGGAGTAAATACTCCTAATCATTCTTTCCTTTCTCTGGTAAACTCTGTAACTCCTTACCTGCCCTTATTTTTCCAACTTCCTATTAGTCAACTTTATTCAATAGGGAGGTTTCAGGTTGTTTGTTCCTGAGTAACTCTATTGTTCTTTTAGGGGACTGGCAATTTAGTAGGCTTTTTATTTCTATTATTTTTTTGCTCTTGGCCATCTTCCTACTCCTACATAAAAAATAAAAAATAGATGAGTAAAATGCTGCTAGATTTGGGGGTCTTAAACCATTTCATAATTTTATCTGAACGTATTCGTCTTACCTGAAACCTTTGATCATGCAATGGAAACTTCCAGAAAGCATGAGAACCTCTGAATTCTTGGAAGAGGGTGACAGGTATGCCATAAAACGACTGGAAACCATAATTGAGCGGACCTGGGCACGAGCGGCCGAAGAGCGTGCAGTTCATTCCCAGATGCCACTTTCCTGAAAACCATAGTGGCTTGGTGTGTGTGTGTGTGTGTGTGTGTGTGTGTGTGTGTGTGTGTGTTTGTGTGTTGTGTGTGTGTGTGTGTGTGTGTGTGTGTGTGTGTGTGTGTGTTGTGTGTGTGTGTGTGTGTGTGTGCGTTTACGTAAGAGGGAGAAGTTGGCCAAGAGCAACAAAAATAATGAAAATGAAAAGGTTAGGGGTTCTGTGGCATCCCTGGTGGATCACTTAACGTCTAAAAAGACATTCAAAGGTGTAAGATTGTATCATTAGCGTAGGAATGGATAGTACAAGAAGTTTGGTTTTAGAAGATTATCAATAAATAATTATAATAAGAGAATAGCTGATAGAAGAGAAAAAGGAGCACCATTGATAATAAAATCAAAACAATGGCCATCTACCACAACAGCAATAGAGCAGTCGGAGAAGAAACTTGAGATAAAGTTGCAGAGTTAAGAATGGAAACTGTGCAATAGCAATTTTGAGATCAAAGCTTTGTGTCAGACTCAATCAAAAGCTTTTAATATGTTTAAGGAAGTAGCTGGAGTTTTACCAAAAAGTTATAAAAGAGGATGATCAAGACTCAGTAAGAAAAGCCAGAAGATTACAAATAGTGCCACCTTGATGGAAACATTACAAAGAGGAAATTGTTTTTCCAGAATCTTCTTATTGAGGCTTGATTCAAAAGCAAGCAAGAAATTGTAGCTATATGGTGGTAAATAAAAACAAAGGCATAGCTTGTGAAAACAATAGGAGCAACCACATCAGATCCACAAGCTTTCCGAGGATTTAGACTAACTAGACCTTAGAGAACATAATTGGGAAGAATTTTAATCAAAGGCATAAGATAGTCAGAAGGGGGAAGAGCCCAAAAAATTTATAAGTGAAGGAGTGAGAGAAGATTTCAGCTTTAGAAACACATGTGATGGCAGTGGTGTTACCAAAGTGAAATAAAGTAGGAAAACATGAAGAAGTAAAGTTAATGGATATGTTCTTGGCTAGATACCAGAAGTCTCAAGGGGATTTGAATTTTGAAAGTTTTTGACATTTTCTATCAATTAATGAGTCTTTGGCAAATTAAAAAAAAGGCTTAGCACGATACGGGGCAGAAAGATACAACGCACAAAACTCAGATTTTTTTTTTCATGTAGAAGGGAGGCGGCCAAGGGCAAAAAAAAAAAAAAAAAAAGATAAAACAAAAAAGCCCACTGAAGTGCCGGTCCCTGGGAAATTTCAGATACGAGAGCCAAAAGAATGGGATAAGTGTATTTAAACCTCTCTTGAAAGAGTTCAAGTTATAGGCAGGTGGAAATACAGACACCCTGTTCAATAGAGCTGTATGAGTGGAGCCTCCCCAAACATGTGAAACATACACCATACATGGACGGATGAGGCCCCTGTATAGAGTTAGCAGATGGGGAGGTGAGTAAAACTGGCGAAGACGGCTCAGAACACCTAACTTCATAGAAACTGTTTTAGCTAGATATGTGAAGTTTCCAGTTTAGATTACAAGTAAAGGATAGACCTGGAATGTTCAGTGTAGGAGAAGGGAACAGTTGAGTGCCATAGAAGAAGAGGGAATAGTTATTTGGAAGGTTGTATCGAGTTGATAGGTGGAGGATTTGAGTTTTTGAGACATTGAATAACATTAAGTTTGCTTTGCCCCAATCAGAAATTTTAGTGAGATCAAAAGTTAGTCGTTCTGAGGCTTCCCTGCATGAGCTGTGTACTTCCTGAAGGGTTGATCGTCTATGGAAAGACGTAGAAAAGTGTAAGGGGGTATCATCAGCATTTTAGTGGAAAGGGCAAGAAGTTTGGTTTGGAAGATCATTGATGAATAATAGGAAGAGAGTGGGTGATAGGACAGACTCTTGAGGAACACCACGGTTAATAGATTTAGTGACCGTCTACCACAGCAGCAATAGAACGATCAGAAAGGAAACTTGAGATGAAGTTCCAGAGAGAAGGATAGAAGCCGTAAGAGGGTAGTTTGGAGACTAAAGCTTTGTGCCAGACTCTGTCAAAAGCTTTTGATATGTCTAGAACTACATCAAAAGTTTCACTAAAACCTCTAAAAAGAGGATGAGCAAGACTCAGTAAGGAAAGCCAGAAGATCACCAGTAGAGCGGTCTTGACGGAAGCCATACTGGCGATCAGATAGAAGATTGTGAAGTGATAGGTGTTTAAGAATCTTCTTGTTGAGAATAGATTAAAAAACTTTAGATTATTGCTTTATTAAAGCAATAGGAGGGTATTTTGAAGGATTATAACTTAGGAACAGGCTGAATGTAGGCAAACTTCCACCAAGAAGGAAAGATAGATGTAGATAGACAGAGTTGAAAGAGTTTGAATAGGAAAGGTGCAAGCGCGGAGGCACAGAACAATAGGAGGGACCCCATCAGGTCCATAAGCCTTCCGAGGGTTTAGGCCAGCGAGGGCATGGAAAACATCATTACAAAGGATTTTAATAGGTAGTATAAAGTAGTCAGAAGGGGAGAGGAGAGAGGGAACAAGCCCAGAATCATCCAAGGTAGACTTTTTAGCAAAGGTTTAAACGAAGAGTTGAGCTTTAGAAATAGATGAGATGGCATTGGTGCAGTCAGGTTCATCAACTAAAGGAAGGAAAAATCAAGAAGTAAAGTTGTTGGAGATGTTTTTGGCTGATGCAAGAAGTCTAGAGGGGGTTTAGATCTGGAAAGATTTTGGCACCTTCAATGGATGAAGGAGTTTTTGGCAAGTTGAAGAACAGACTTGGAATGATCCTGGACAGAAATATAAAGCGCGTGAGACTCAGGTGATGGAAGGCTCAAGTACCCTCTGTGGGCCACCTCTCTCTCATGGATAGCACGAGAGCAAGCTGTGTTAAACCAGGGTTAAACTTTCCTGGTTAAACCAGGAAGGTTTAGGTCGAGAGAAAGAATGAGGGATGTGTGCCTCCATGCCTGACACTATCACCTCTGTTATGCACTTAGCACACAGAGACGTATCCCTGACACGGAAGCAGTAATCATTCCAGGGAAAATCAGCATAATACCTCCTCAAGTCTCCCCAACTATCAGAGGCAAAACGCCAAAGGAACCTCCCCTTTGGAGAATCATGAGGAGGGATTGGAGAGATAGGACAAGGTACAGATATGAGATTGTGATCGGAGGAACCCAACGGAGAAGAAAGGGTGACAGCATAAGCAGAAGTACTAGAAGTTAGGAAAAGGTCAGGAATTTTGGGTATTGCACCAGTTGCTCTAGGTCATGTAGGATAACAAAGTTATAGGCAAGTTCACCAGGATGGTCAGTGAAAGGAGAGGAAAGCCAAAGCTGGTGGTGAACATTGAAGTTTCCAAGAATGGAGATCTCCGCAAAAGGAAAGAGAGTCAGAATGTGCTCCACTTTATAAGTTAGGTAGTCAAAGAATTTCTTATAGTCATAGTTAGGTGAGAGATATACAGCACAGAAAAATTTAGCTAGAGAGTGACTCTGAAGTCGAAGCCAGATGGTGGAAAACTCAAAAATTCAAAATTCAAGTTGTTGCGGACATAGACGTAAAATTCAGCTTTGGAACGATAATGAGGATGGAGAAACTAGGAGGGAACAGAAAAGCGGGTACTGTTATTTGCCTCAGACACCGGTGTTTCAGTGAGGAAAAGAAGATGAGGTTTAATGGAGGAGAGGTGATGTTTTACAGATTGAAAATTAGATCGAAGACCGCAGATGTTGCAGAAGTTGATATAGAAAAATGTGAGGGGGGTGTCAAGAGTGAATGAGTGATTTGAGTAGGCGCCGCATCAGCCAAGGTCATATGGCGCCATGACCAAACGGGTGAAATCTGATAAAACGACTAAAATCAACAAAAAACAAACCAAATAAAAAAAAAAATCAAATAAAAACATTAAAAAGTAAAAAGTAAAAAATAAGCAGACAGGTAAAAAATATTTAATTGAAAGAGGAAGCTAGCCTCCCTCAAAAAGGCTAACACGTCATGACCTGGGAAAGAACACGCAGGCTCAAGCACCTTACATGAACTATATACCCCCATCCGCTCCTTGACATTTAAAAAGGAAATGTTGCTGGTGGTTTTCCAAATTCAGGCACTTGACCAGCAAGTGCCGTACAGTAAAAGGAACTAGACAGTCATCACAGTACGGTTGATAATCTCCTGACATCAGGTAGCTGTGGGTGAGGCGAGTGTGGCCTATCCGCAGACAAACTTAGGATGTCTGCGAAAAACGACCTTGGACATTAGTATAATTCTAAGGATGAGACACTGTTCTATTAACTAACCCATTGTAGAGACAGTACCACAAACGTTCCACCTCTTTTGCAAATACGTTATGATGGCTTCGCGAATTGTTGGGAGTACATCCGTACGCGGGACAGGACTAGGAAGAGCAGCTCTAATAGCCGCTTCCCGAGCAAGTCTATCAGCTCATTCATTGCCAGGCACACTGACATGTCCTGGGCCCGGATTCAGAAAGCACTTTACACTATTCAAAGGGTGTATATCTCAAGGTTATAACTTTCAAACAGTATATGGTATTCAGAAAGCCACTTACAACTTTCAAATGTCGTGGCAAGGGTGAAAATCTGGGCCCAGAACTACACCACCTGAGGAGGTGGTGTAACTCACTCAGATGAACATAAAATTCAGTATAACTAATGTTTGCCAAGAAGATATAAGTGATTTGAAACATTATGACACCCAAAAAATCATTCTATAAAGGCGGGATGGTATATAGCCCACTGTGGAGACGATTCTCGGCTAGCCTAACTGCACCCCCACGGGCCCCACAGGCGAGCCGGACGGACCACAGACCGACACGAGTGTCCCTAATATTTAGATCTCGTGCTTTTATTTGTTTCACTTGATTTCTGCTGCAGATACATGATTACGATATTTCTCCATCACTAAAACAGCTTGCCACAGGTCCTACAAGTTTGTGGGAGAAGAGGGAACTCAGAAATGTGTGGTTTGCCCCGCGGCAAAGTGGCCGACACAAAATCATATAGAACATCACTAATTTATTCAGACACACATTACCTTCCTAATAATAATGTCCTTGTGTATGTCTTCTGCTTCTACAATGACTAAAACTGAAGGGAACTGATAAAAACTTTAAGTAAAACAAGACAGAAGTAGAGGTGGCGATCAACAGAGAGACGACTATCAAAACAAGTCACAAGAGGAAGAAGAAGAAAAGGGCGGAGTTTAGAGGGAGCGGGGAGACAGGAGGGTTTGTGATTGGTTAGCCGTTTTGTGTCGGGGGTTGTGATTCGCTGGGGTCTGTGACGTCAACATGGGCGGGAAATCTCGATCAGCTGCCTCTATGTGTCCACGGAAGAGGAAGAAGAAGTTACACTTAGCTTTCTGAATCCCAATGTGAGCATAGTGTAAGTAGCCAAAACTTTCGAAGGTTGTAGAAAAATTACAACTTCCTAACACCTTACTCTTTCTGAATCCGGGCCCTGGAATCCACCAAAACTCAATACGATACCCCACCTTGTAAAGGAGACACAACCACTCAAGTGCAGAGAGGCCCAGGGGATTAAGGGCCAGTCACATAGAGTAAGATCGACCACGAATTTAGCCGGTGTGTACCGAATAAAAAAATCGGCATCTACCGTTATGGAAGTGCCCGATTTTTCACTTAGATCGGTGTGTGGCCGGTGCTCGCACGATTGTCGACACGCGCAAGGTGTTCTCTCGGTGACCGGCGAGGAGAGTACGGTGTCCCAAGAACCTTTCCCCGGCAAAGTCTGAAACCACCACGGTCTTGGCCGATCCACGCGTGGCAAAACACGGAACGAGAACGGCACGTGCCCGATGCATGCCCGGCAAGTGCTCGGTACGCGCCGAATCCACCCCGGTAAACACCGATGAAGCAGCATCACCTATATGTTTGGGTCACTTGTCCATGGCACTGCCACTCCTCGTTCTGTCTTCCTTGCAGCAAAAACTCGTGACACCATGGATAAAGAAAGGGAGACTGTGAGGCCAGCAACACTGGTGAACCTCAATCTGTTGGAGGTAAAAAAAATACACAGCTGCGAATACAAATGCTGAACCTCTTCGAGGAGAGAGCGAAAAAAAGAGAAAAGAAGATGCAAAGGCAGAGATGCTCCAGAAGTTGTTGGGTTCGAAACTGGCTTCTCATGGTATCATTCGTGGCCAAGGGGCAAGTTGCACTGTTGAAGGTAATGATTAATGTGTCACGTCAAGTGTAGCTGGAGAGATGGTAGAGAGCCAGCGACCCCGAGATTCGGGGCAGGACGTGAGCCAATCAGCGCGCTTCCTTGCAATCACGCGAGGAAAGAGAGCGGGGCTTCTAGGAAGATACTCGCCCGGCATTTCCAGGAACAAGCACGGTGTTTGCCAGGTAGCTGCACGGTAATGACGAACTTTGTACGGTGTAAGCACGATAGTTCAGGATCAGACACTCTACCGGGCAACTTTTGGAAAAAGTTATTGTCGACTGCGGGTTTTTTGGCCGCTGCTCGTTCCGGGCCGGTAAGAGAAGATGTGTGCTCGGTGACCGCCGATAAGTGCCGAATTTTCGGTGGGCGTACCGTAGTAACCCAAATCGACTTGATTCGGGATGTACCGGGCGTTGGTGTGACTGAGCCTTCATCGGAAGGAGTTTAAAAATCAAGAGCAGAGCGAGCACTACGAGGATCACTAAAAATCGTAAAATAGTTAACTGGAAAAGTAAAAATAATTTGTAAAGCCAGAATTATTGCAGAGAATTAAGCAATAAAAATAGAAGCCACCACCAGAGAGTACCTCCCCGACAGAACTCAGGGAACATTACACCAAATCCAACACTGGTATCAGATTTAAAACCATCAGTAAACACTGAGATTGAGCCAGAATGGTCAAAGATATGTTCCAGGAATAGGGTACGAGCAAAATTAGGTGGTAAATTCTTCTTAATATCTACAAACGGTTTACAAACGGACACACCGGGGAAGTGCCAGTACCCAATTCTAAGCAACCTGTAAGGGCAGATAGAAACAGAAGGAACAGATATTGTCGCTATAACAGACTCAACCCGAAACCCAAAAGGTTTGGGGAAACTAGGACAAGGAGTAAAAGAGGGTGAACGAGAATCCTGTATGACCAATTAACAGGAGACACACTGGGGAAGGCGTTGTATCCGGAACCAACAAAGCAACAGGGACGAATGACGACACATATTAAGAGGCAAGAAGCCTGCATCTACAAGGAGGCTAGGAATTGGAGAAGATCGGAAAGCACCAGTAGCCAGGCGGACTCTGGCATGGTCGAGAATACGCAAGCGAGCCTCTGTAGCAGAGGAGTAACTCTCACAGCTATATTCCAATCTGGGAAGGACAGGTGTCTCCTGTGGAGGAGTAGAAGTGTGTCCCTATCGGCACCCCAAGAAGTATGATTCAGAATCCGAAGAAGCGATAAGGCTCTCTGAAGAGCCGTCTTCACGGAACGAAGATGAGCCACCCAGGTAAGACGACTGTCAAAGTAGAGACCAAGATAACGAGTCGTATCAACACATGAGATGCGCCTAATTGAGATATAGAGATCTGCGTCAGGATGAACACCGTGAAGTCGACAAAATTGCATGGCTACAGTCTTTGAGAGGGAAAATCGGAAACTGCATTCAACAGTCCAACAAGATACCCTATTAATTGCTAGTTGCACCTTTCGTTCTACCAACGACATACGAGCAGCTGAGAAAGAAATAGAGATCGTCAACATAGAGGGAGCTATGGACGCCATCAGGAAGCACACCAATGACACCATTAATAGCCACAGCAAAGAAGGTAACACTACGAATACTACCCTGTGGTACACCATCCTCACGAGGGAAATCCTTAGAAAGAATACCACCTACCCGGACTCGTATAAGACGATCAGATGAAAACTACAAAATAAAAAGAGGGATGTAGCCATGAAGACCAGACTCATATAAACTAAGTAAAATGCCGTGCCGCCAGGCTGTGTCATATGCTTTCTCCAAATCGAAAAACACAATGACTTGGTGGTGAGTATTGGCAAATGCCCTGCAAATGGAGGATTCTAATGACAGAAGAGCATCAGTGGTAGACCGCGCCTTTCTAAAGCCATACTGCACCGGGGTTAAAAAATTATTGCATTCTAGGTACAACACAAAACGTTCATTCACCAGCTTTTCTAATACCTTACAAACACAAGAGGTCAAAGAGATCGGCCGATAATTGGTAGGTTGAAGATGATCCTTCCCAGGCTTTGGGATGGGGAGTACAACTGCCGCATCCCACGAGGAAGGGAAATCACCGGTGCGCCAAACAAAATTATATAAATCAAGTAAAAACGTAAAAGCAGCATGAGACATGTTCCGTAAGAAGGCATAGGGGATATCATCAGGCCCCAGCGACGAATCGTGACACCGAGATAAAGCAGTCTTTAAATCGGATGCTAAAAACGGAACATTGTAAGACTCGCCTCCAGGAGAAGTAAAATCAACTCCAACATCCTCTAACTTTTGCCTATATCTAGCCCCAGGGGCACCAGGGTCTTTTCGAGATATATTTGTAAAATGAGAGGCAAATAAATTGGCAACTGTCTCAGGTTCTGCCACCTTCTCACCGGCATTCAATAGGACAAGAGGCGGAGGAGGAGAAAACTTACCGGAAATCTTGCGAACTTTGTTAAAAATCTCGGCTACAGTCTTAGCTGTGATGGAGGAGAGATAAGACCTCCAAGAACTGCGTTGAGTTTCCTTGAGGATGCGGTGAGGTCGAGCACGGGCTTGTCGAAAAGCCTCCAAATATTGAGGGTCACCACGATTGCGGGGAAGCCTATTAAAGGCAGATCGTTTCATCCTCAAGGCGTTCGAAGACACTTCATTCCACCAAGGAACGGGATGTTTGGGAAACTGGCCCGATGTCCTGGGAGCAGATTGGAAGCCTGCAGATCGTAAAAAGTCAGCGAAGTGGCGAATAGACGAACTAAGCTCTGTGTAACGCTGCCAATCTGCCTTATCAAAACATCAAAGATGAAGGCATGACCGTGGCTCAAAAACCGCAGATTCGATTAAAATAGGAAAGTAATCACTACCGTGCAGATCCGGGAGAACTCGCCAACTAAAATCAAGGACAGAATTAGGAGAACAAAGTGAAAGATCAATAGAAGTAAAAGTACCCGTTTCTCTATGGAAGTGAGTCACATCACCTGAATTTAAGAGCTCCAATCCTTCGTCTTCCATAAAAGAGGCAAGGAAAACCTCGCAATTGGTGGCACCATCATCCTACAAAGGATAGCGACCATTAAAATCCCATAGTATGAAGAAAGGAGGCGAAAGATCATGAACGAGAGCGTCAAGATAAGACCTGGTAACAGGAACACCGGGAGGAGGACACAGACTACATAAGGTATAGAACCTGCCTAAAAATACCTTAACAGCAACTGCCTGCAGCTGGGACTGAAGTTGCACCGGGGTAGAAGAGTCATCAGAACGAATAAAGACCGTGGTGGCCCTGTCCGGGAAGAGGGATACTAAAAACAGTACGATACGCGGGAGGACTATAAGGAATGCTATCTCCAAGCATCGTCTCCTGTAAACAAACACAAGCAGGAGAAAACCGGGAAATTAGTAATCTGAGTTCCTCCCTTCCTTCCTCGAGTAGAGCCGGACCGAGGGCCTTCAGCTTTTGGACGGGAAAGCGATTTCTGTTTGAAAGTGGCACATTTGGTGTGTGTTACCCACCAGAGTGATCAAACGGAGTGGAATGAACAATAGCCTGAGTCTGATCAACTGAGAGAGTAGAATCTTGAGACATTTGAGACATATAGGCATATATAGACATTGAGACATATAGGTTTATAAGAACTGACAGAGTCACCTGCAGAGGCGGACGAGACTCTATCAATAGATTGTAGATAAGGAGTAGGAATAACAGAGACCTTTGCTGGCGGCACACTCAGTAAATCAACCGATTCTGTAGAGCAGTGTTGACGTTTGTGTGTAGGGCGTGTGGGTGGTCTGTGCTTTGGACTTCGAGGCATTATAGTCCCTGGGGAAAGAGGAGACAAAATACCGGCAGAAGGAAGCCCATCAGAAACTTCACTAGCACCGGCATCAGCCAAATCCAAATGAGAAAATTTATTGCTAACACGAATATGAGAAGAGCGAGCATCAGGTGGAGAGTGGCCTACAGAAAGAGGAGAATTTGACACAGAATCAAGAATTGTGGGCTGAGATGAATTACGAGAAATGAATTTGGTAACATATGAAGAAGCCTCACTACCCTTTCCCTGTCTGAATGAGAGTTCTCGACGGGCAGCACCCAGGCTGATAAAGTGGGAGTTCGCATGTTGAAGGACATCTTGCTATAAGCGATATCGGGGACATTCCCGGGAACTTAACTTGTGGCCGTTCGGGCAGTGAAAGCAATATCGGTTAGAGTCACATTCCGATGTAACATAGGAATCCTGGGATGAGTAACGGCCGTATCGGGGAGCTGTAGTGCAGCATTTTCGACTGTGGCCGAACTCGTAACAACCGAAGCACTAAAGGGGCCTATTGATGAAAGTCTTCACTTGCAGCCAAAGTGGGCCAACGTTGATGTAATCTGGGTGGGAAGAACCAAAGAAGGTCAGAACGATTATATTGCCTTTTTCTCTCACCTTCCATACCTTCTGGACCGTGGACTGGCATATGGCGTAGATGTCGTTTTCGCTGAACTTACCCAGGTCATAACTGAAGACTATTCCCCAGCAGTAATTGAAGGTTCGATGGGGGCTATACAGAGTCAAAAATAGAATTATCCGAACACTGTAGGTGGAGCAGCATTTTTGCTTGAGTCAAATCCCTGACCTTAATTAGAAGCCCCTAACCGTATTTTTTCATGTTTTCCCTGGGAATGCTGCCCACTTCTGCATGAAGGTACCGGGTGGCATGGATGAAATTCCCCCGGCCGTTGCGATAATAGGCAACGAACCTCCCGGGGGTAGGGCCTTGTCGAACCTCAGGAGAGGCCTTCTCAGCTGTACGCTCCAGTATGTTAGGAACGTAGTCCAGATCAGACACGGTCACATTTCTTGAAGAGAGGGTCCCTGCATGAAGACCCAGGATGTTGAACGATCCCACGACCTGCAAATCTGACCTAGTCTCTGCGGCTGTGCAAAGACCACATAACACCTATTAGATGGACAGTCCTGGTCATATGTCAGCCGGATGCGGTCAATGTCCTTTTACGGCTTTACAAGATCATGAATGGCCCTGTAGGTAAGGTAAGGGAAGATCATACAGGAGGAGGACATCATGTCCACCGGCAGCAGGTGAGTCTAAATCATTACTGTGACCAGAGGAAAATACCTCGGAGGCATGGTCAACCACCTAACGACATTGCTTACCGATATACATAGATTTAAAGAATATATGGCCCCAGGGGTCAAGAGCACTCGCCTGCTGGATCGACGAGGGGACCGAGCGCTGGCTCGTTTTAAAAAGCATCCTCCATGGATACGAATGTTTGTCCACAGCGGTGCTAAGACTCTCTTCCCCAATGTCTTTCGGCCCAGACACCCAACCATCCAACGCAGGACAGCCCCCAAGGACGTTCTCTCTGGCGGGCAGCACCGTTGATCCACACTGGCAGCCTGCGTCTTGGAAACCATTTAGTCTGCCCTTCCCTGGCAGGCCTTACTGGCATGGGAAACCCTCTTTCCCCAAAAAGGTGCAGAACAGGGGTCGAAACCCCCTCCAGCACAGCTCTCCAGGTACTTTGGGCACGCATGCCCCCCCCATCACGGCAAGGTGGCTCCTACTAGGGGGGAGGGTGTCAAGACACTTAGGGTCGATACCAGAAGAGCAGTCCGACCTGGGGACATTTATGGTCCCCTCCCCAGAAGGGGACTCCGAGGCTGGTGTAGGAGTCGCCATATTTGATTAAAATTTAGAGTGAGGATGTGTGTATAGCTAGGTGCATGTAGTTTTGTGTGGAGGAAGAGATTGTCTTTAGAGGGCAGGCTGTGACCACTCCCTTGTGTTATGAGACACAAAGAGAAACGTTCAGTGAAGTCACATTGGTTTTGATGATAAGTTCACAGCACCCCCTGATCCAGTGCCTTAGACCTCCCTGGGAATAATTATCGTTTCGGCAGGTGTCAACTGCCTCCTCCTGATGACAGAAGGTTCAATTGCCTTTTGCGGACAACCTCTTTGTCATACATAGCATGGGAACAAGAAATATTAAACCAGTCTTTGGAAGATATAGGTTGAGAAAAAGAGTGGGGAATATATGCCTCTATGTCAGGCATTACCCCCTCTGTTATGTGGTTAGCATATAGAGGTGAGTCCCTCCTCCAACGGCAGATGCGCCTCCCCTTTGAGAAGAGATTGGATAAATACAACAAGATACCTATATGACAATGGGATCAGATGAGCCCAACGCAGGATAGGATGACAGCATAAGAAGTAAAAGGAAAGGAAATTTTTTAGAATGTTAAGCGTAAGTAAGGTGTTTTACCAATTGCTCTAGGTTATGGGGAAGAGTAAGGCTGAAGGCTAGTTCACCAGGATGATCAGTGATCATCAGAGGGGAAAGCCAAAACTGATTGTGAACATTGAAATCTCTAGGAATGGAGATCTCCACGAAGAAATAAGGATAGAATGTGTTCCAATTTATAAGTTAAACAGCCAAAGAATTTCTTATAGTCTGAGGATTTGTGGAGAAGCAGACAGCACAGATAAATTTCGTTAAACAGCGACTTGTGATTCGGACCCAAATGGTGGAATACTCTAAAGATTCCAGAGTTTGGGCACAAGAGCAAGTTAAGTCCTTGCGCACATACAGATGTAGAGATGTAACATCCAGCTTTGACACAAAAATGAGCATAGAGAAAGTATGAGGGAATAGAAAAGTCAGTTACCTCAGACACCTGTGTTTTCGTGAGGAAAAGATAAGGTTTAGAAGAGGATGGTGCTTTATAGATTGAAAATTATATCAAAATCAGCGAAAGTTCCAAAAGTTAATGTAAAAAGGTTCAGCAGGGTGGGTGTCAGAATATTTATTGTCAATACCAAAAGAGCAGTTCGACCTGGAGACATTTATGGTTCCCTCCGCAGAAGGAGAGATTGGTGTTGGAATCGCCATTGTTTTCAAAATTTAAGCTTTGTGTACTCCGGGATTTATTCATTTTTGAACTGGCGTGTATGTGATCACTAGCGTGTGTCGATCTTTTTTCAGTTATTTTGCTGTCTCTTGGTTCTTGGTTTATTCTTATTTTTGATATGAAATATTCACTTATTTCAATTTTACTGGAAGTGATTATAATTCCCTTAGGAGTGAAATGGTCGAGAAGTGCAGCCGACACGCGCTTGACTTTAGCATAGCTGAGTTCTGTGGGTGTGGGTATATGGGCAAGTTAGCTGCCTACTGCCAACTGTAACGCTGTGGTGAAGTGTTCTTTAATTTCAGCCAAAGAAACCAAAATGGATTCACGCAATATCACGGTCTCTAGTCCCGGGCAGCCTTTAGATAAGCAAGGGTTGCTAAGAATCTCCCGGTCGCCGAATTCTTTTATATGTGCGAAAAGAGATATAAAAATTGGGAACTGGAATGTAAGGACAATAAAACAGGACGGTAAAATCGAAGAACTTGTTGCTGAATTTGAAACGTTTAAGCTGGATATATGTGCGTTGACGGAGACAAGGTTAACTGGAATAGATAAAATGAAGTTGGATAGTGGGTTGAGCTTGTTGGTTTCTGGTAGGGAAGATGGGATGCATTATCAGGGAGTTGGATTGTTACTGGGACGAAGTGCTGGTAATGCATTGACAGAATGGGAACCTATACACGAGCGGTTATTTTATGCAAGATTTAAGTCTAATCACGGTAGCATCAGTATGTTTGTTTGCTATGCACCTACAAATGGTGCGCCCGATGATAAAAAAAATGATGAGTTTTATGGAAAACGGCAATATGTAGTAAGCACAGTCGCTAGGCATGACATTTTGTTGTGTGTCGGTGATTTCAATGCGGTACTGGGAAGTTCTAATGAAGGGTTTGAGGGGTGTATGGATAAAATGGGTGCTGGAAAAAAAAAGAGTGATAATGGAGTGAGATTTGAAAGTATTTGTCTGGCAAACGATTTGATCATCGGGGGTACACTATATCAGCATTGTAGCATACATAAAACAACATGGGTGTCGCCGTGTGGGAAATACAAAAATCAAATTGATCATGTCGGTGTCAGTAGGAGACATCGAAGTTCTTCTCTGTGAGAAGAGGTGGTGACATTGATAGCGATCATCAGCTAGTGGTAGCAAATTTAAAACCTAAACTGAAGGCTCAGAAGAGAGAGAAGGCTCAACCAAATAGGTACGATATTGATCTACTTAGAAAAGATGGTGAGGAGAGGGATGATTTTAGGTTGGAGTGTAGGAATAGGTTTCTGGCCTTGGAAGTGCGAGATGAAGAGCGGAATGTTGATGAGATGTGGAGAGATGTGAAAACGGTTTTGAAAGAATCGGCAGATTGCACAATCAGGAGAAGGTGTAGGACAAGGCGAAATATATGGATGTCTGATGAAACTAGGGATACAATTAAAAAGAGGAGAGAGGTGAAACTTAGGAGTGAAGCTGGCCGAGTTGATGATCGTGAGGTTGAGTTAGCAAGGGCAGAATTCTGGAGTCTGCACTCTGAGGTTAGAAGATTGGCCAAAAGAGATAAAAGAAGACAGATAAATGAGAAGGTAGCGGAGACTGAAGTTTTACTTAATAAAAACGATGGACAAAGTCAGAGGATAGCCTACAAGGCAATTAAAGAGTTAAATGGGTGTTATAATAAGCGTAAAGAAATTCCAGTTAAAGACCAAAATGGAACTTTACTTACTAAGGACAATGACATAAAAAATAGGTGGAAGGAGCATTTTGAAGCAGTTTTAAATAGGCCAATACCACCGGCAGAGGACATACCAGAAGCTGAGAAAGATTTGAATATAAGAGGAAGAGACATTACGTTAGAAGAAGTAGAAAAGGCAATAGGGCAGATGAAGAATAATAAGGCACCAGGGGAAGATGGAATTTTTCCGGAGATGTATAAAGCGGATGAAGATAGGTTGCCCCTAATTTTGGTTAAGTTACCTAATAAAATTAAAGAAAATGGGATGATACCGTCGGAATGGAAAAATGGTGTGATTGTCAAGATTCCAAAGTGATTGTGGGAATTGGAGGGGTATTACTTTTTCTCCTATAGCTTTGAAAATATTTTGTAAAGTTCTGTTGAATAGGATTGAGCCGGTGTTATATGGTGTTTTGAGGGAGGAACAAGCCGGTTTCAGAAAAGGTCGGGGATGTAATGATCAGATCTTTGCTGTTAGGCATTTGATGCAACAGACAAATTAAATGAAAGCTAGTTTAAGCTTGTGTTTTGTTGATTTTGAGAAGGCTTTTGACAGTGTTTCTAGAGAGGCGATGGGGAAAGTGTTGAGGTATTATGGTGTTCCAGAGTGGTTAGTGAAGTTGGTTAAAGATTTGCATGAGGGTACGTTTTGTAAGGTTATGAGTGATGGGTCCTTGAGTGAGGCTTTTGAAGTTAATTCGGGTGTGATTCAGGGAGGGTTTTAGATTGTATAGTGAGAGAGGGGGGAAAAGTTGGCTTGATTATTAATTGTGCAAAAACGGAAATGATTAATATAAATATTGCTAACCCAATTAAGAGTTTGCATGATTGGGGGAAGAGCTGTGAAACAAGTAGAAAAGTTTAAATATCTTGGTACGCTTTTATCTATGGATGGATCGTTAAAAGTGGAGTTTGAGGAAAGGTTAAGGAGGGCTAATCAAGTGATGGGCATGTTAAAAACTGTGTGGAATAATAATAACTTTTCTGTACACACTAAAATAAAAAAAAATATTTATAAAACTATGGTTAGAACTATTTTGATTTATGGGCATGAATCGTGGTATAGTACAGTAACATCGGATAAGAAATTCGTGGTTTTCGAAAATAAGGCTTTGCGAAGGATTTTAGGAGTTAAGTGGTGGCATAGGGTTTCAAATGATAGAGTGAGAGAAATTACGGGTGTGCAACCGGTAGATGAATATGTTAGATTGTCTCGATGGAAATGGCTAGGACACGTCTTCAGAAGGGAGGGAGTGATTGTACGGGGAACACCCGGTTGGCAAGTGCAGGGTAGAAGAGGGAGAGGAAGGCCGAAGGAGACGTGGATGCACACAATGAGGCGAGAAGCTGGTGAAGAGTGTTGGGAGGATTTGGAGCAGTTGGCACAGGATAGATGGTGGTGGCATGAATTCATTGAGGCCCTA
>CM035198.1:3467552-3488197 GCA_020233015.1 Callinectes sapidus | reverse complement strand
CGGTCTTCGATCTAATTTTCAATCTGTAAAACACCACCTCTCCTGCACTAAACCTCATCTTCTTTTCCTCACTGAAACACAGGTGTCTGAGGCAACTGACAGTAACCCCTTTTCTGTTCCTTCCTACTTTCTCTATCCTCATTTTCGTTCCAAAGCTGGATGTTGCTTTTATGTCCGCAACGACATGACTTGCTCTGGTGCCCACGCTCTTGAATCTTTTGAATTTTCCAAAATCTGGCTTGGAAATTAGAGTCACTCTCTAACTAAATTTTTCTGTGCTGTATATCTCTCATCTAACTCCTCTGACTATAGAAAATTCTTTGACTACCTAACTTCTCAAGTGGAGCACATTCTGACTCTCTTTTTCCTTTTGCGGAGATTTCCATTCTTGGAGACTTCAATGTTCACCACCAGCTTTGGCTTTCCTCTCCTTTCACTGACCATCCTGGTGAACTTACCTATAGCTTTGCTATCCTACATGACCAAGAGCAACTGGTGCAACACCCTCCTCGTATTCCTGACCATCTTGGAGATTCGTCCAACATTTTTTATCTTTTCCTAACTTGTAATCCTTCTGCTTATCCCCTTCTCTCCTAAGGTAACCATATGGTAACTATATTGTTCAGCATTTTCTTTTCAGTATGGTAACAGTCTCTGTGCAGGAATCATGTTTGAGCACGATTGAGCGTGCACATCACACCTCCCTTTGTCAGTCCATGTGTTAGGCGCACTGGTTTGGTAGTGATATATTTGTATATTCTAATTTATTCTGTATATTATGTGCATCGTCTGTACGATGGCCTGATACCCGTCCTGTCGGACCAGAGACGCGTCGGATTAAGTTGCCATACAGTAAATCACAGAATGTACTCTTTACCTTGGACAAGTAGGCCTACTAATACTACTAACAATAACCTTAAGTCACTTTGTTAAAAGACGCCTGAGTAACTAACACACTTTACTAACCACAATATTTAAATGTGTAAATAATTTCTGTGTCACTACATGCAACACCCCCACCACGCCTTACGCGCCGCGCCGCTGGGGTGCGGCACGGCAGATCTAAGTTGGGTGGCGTGACGTAGACAGTGGATGGAAGTGACCGGTCATTTTGCAATTCTTTATAGCGTGCTACTTACGCTCTTCCCAACTGTCAACCTTTCCATCTAAACTTCATCATGGTTTCACCGCAAACATCTCAAATTATATCATACCCATGAAAATTTTCAATAACCTCAATTTCTCTAGCATTAAATATGTTACTAATACCTTATCTGAGTTCAAATTCTCTAATAACTCTGGTTTAGAAACAGCTGTTCGAGAAAACCTGCCTATGTACCTCAGTCCTCCAGTTCATTACCCTTCCATCATTGCTCCGGTGTTTCTGATCATTGTTGTATTAGTTCCTTTGATTTTCTGTGTCAGGAAAACCTTAACTTTGTATAATCATCTTAATGATATGGTGAGGGCTGACGCCGAGAACACACAACATGGTTAGGTGCATTGTTACTCCATCGCGAGGGCGCGATGCGGTAGCTGACCGAGTGATGTTAGGCGCACTGGTTAGGTAGAGATATATTATTATATTCTAATTTATTCTGTATATTATGTGCATCGTCTGTACGTGTCGTCCCGTCTCATACAGGCCTGATACCCGTTCTGTCGGACCAGAGACGCGTCGGATTAAGTTGCCATACAGTAAATCACAGAATGTTCTCTTTACCTTGGACAAGTACTAATACTACTAACAATAACCTTAAGTCACTTTGATAAAAGACGCCTGAGTAACTAACACACTTTACTAACCACAATATTTAAATGTGTAAGTAATTTCTGTGTCACTACATGCAACACCCCCACCACGCCTTACGCGCCGCGCTGCTGGGGTGTGGCACGGCAGATCTAAGTTGGGTGGCGTGACGTGGACAAGTGCGTGCCGTGACTCTACGTGTGTGACTCTTTCCGGTGATCTTGTGGTGACTAAACTAGTGAAAGACTCACAGGCCGTGTCAGAACATTTAATGACCCGCCTATTTTCACTCGTGTGTATAAATTGTACAGACTAATAATTTAATACATTTAAGCCACAATACCTGGAGTGTACTTATCCACCAAAACTAAAAATTAATATAAATTGTATACCGCTCGACCATAATCCCTGCTACCGTTGAAGGTCTACCTCTGGCCCCAAATACCTGCCAGTGAGTCGTCGACCCTGCCTTCACCTGGTGATCCTACAGGTATATGTTATCTGTGTCACCTAAAACCACTGCCGATGAAGGTAACATTATGGTGACATGCAGCTAACACATGTAAAGAAATCAGTTCCTGCTCATCACTCATTGAGGACAGACGTATTCCTTTCTGTGTGTTCATAAATTTTTCACCATCAAAATGGACGCATATACAAAGTGAGTATATACATATGTCAGTACTTATTATTGAGTAATTATATGAATGTTATTTTATACTCCTATGCAACAGGTTTCTTGCAAAATAATGACAAATTTAGATTTAAATTTTTTAATAGTTATATTCATGTGTCTATTTCAAGTAACCATATGGTTACCTTAGGACACTGCATGTACGTTTACGGTCAAACACACTGTGTGTGTTTATAGATTCATATAATTTATGCTTTGTACACTTTTTCTTTCTAGAGGGAAGCATTTAACTGTCAATGAAGCGTTGGACCTCTTGGATGAATTGGATAACCGCCAGATGCTGCCAATTTGACCGATGAAGATTCAGGTGCTGAAGATGAAGGGACGGTCTTTCATCCTGAAAATCTATCAGGGAACCAGTTACTAGCTCCTGCAGTGTTTAGAGTTTCTCGTGATGATTCCTTTGATGATTCTGAAGCCTCAAATGATGAAATGGATAAAGACACGAGGACTGAACAGCAGAAAATAGAGAGAAGAATAGTGACAAAAACATCAGAACAAATAAAATGGAAAAATGAAGTAAGGCCACAACATACTCTTACAACATTATTCCCTGAAGCAAACTATAGCAAGTACAGAAACTTTACAGTAGTAGAGCTCTTTGAACTTTTCTTTGATGAAGAAATCCTTATGCACACAAAAGAGCAAATGACTAAATATTGCTTGAAAAACAACTGGCCTGATATCAATTTATCCCTAACTGAGCTAAAAGTCTTTTGTGCCATTTTGCTTGTTTCAGGATACAACACTGCCTAGCAAAACACTGTATTGGTCTCATGACCCTGATTTGCATAATAAGGCAATAAGCAATGCAATGCGCCAAGACAGATTTGACATAATAAAAAAATGCCTTCACTTCAATGCCACAGACACCATAGACAAAACTGACAAATACTACAAGCTGTGGCCTCTAATTGCTCATCTTCAAAAGAAGTTCATGGAACATTTCATTCCTTCACAAAGTGTTTCCCATGATGAAGCAATGGTAAAGTACTTTGGGAAATATAGCTGTAAACAGTCCATTCGTAACAAACCTATTCGTTTTGGATATAAAATGTGGTGCCACAACACACCTTCTGGATACTTGCAAGCTTTTGATCCATACCAAGGAAAGACATACAGAGGTAATGAAAACATAGAATATGAATTTGGCAAAGCTGCATCGACTGTGCTCCATCTCATTGAAGGATACAGTGATAATAAGAAAGACCTACCTTATCATTTTTTCTTTGACAATTACTTCACCAGTGTTCCATTGATAGTTGAGCTGAGGAAGAGAGGCTATAATGGGACAGGAACAATCCGAAGCAACTATTTAGATAACACATGTCCAGTTCCTTCTCTTAGCATCATAGTAAAGAAAGAACGAGGAAACTGTTCATCAGTGTCAGGAAAAATTGGAAATCATGAAGTAAATGTCACACGATGGAAAGATAATGCTATAGTAACTGTTGCCTCTACAATTTATGATCAACATCCTATGGGGAAAGTGAAGCGATGGTCAAAGAAAGATAACAAACAAGTTATGGTACCTATACCACAAGCAGTTCAAGCCTATAATAGCAATATGGGTGGTACAGATAGAATGGATCAGAATATCAATGCATATCGCATTGGTATCCGTGGAAAAAAGTGGTGGTTGAGTTTGTTCACTTGGATGCAGCTGTTCAGAATGCTTGGCAAATTGTTAGGTGCAGAGGAACATCTATTGATCAACTGTCATTTAGGCGAGAACTAGCCTTAGCTTAACTGTTTATGCATCAAGTAGAGCCAAAAGCCCCAGGAAGAAGGAGACTCTCTATCCCAGGTAAAGATGCGATGAAGTATGACAACATAGGACATTTTGTGCAACCTCTTCAGGGTCATGCAAGAAGAAAATGTATGGGGGAAAACTGCAAATCTGTAGTAAGTACAGAATGTTGTAAGTGTGATGTGGGGCTTTGTGTACCATGCTTTGCCAGTTATCACAAGCAAAAATAAGTTATGAGTATATTTTGGTAATTTTCTTTTTGTATTTTTGTGTCCCACATCCATTAAGAATTATCATTTTGTTGATGAGGCTGATTAAGGTTAAATTTTTACTCAATAAACCATTGTTCTCCAGAAATAATTGAATGAATAAAATATGGAAACGCCATCATAGTTTCCGTACCTGCATTCTCCTTAGGTAACCATATGGTCACCAGGTATATCTCTGGTTCTAATAAGAGAATATATATTTCCCTGCATTTGTGGCACAATGTAGACTTCTACTAACACAAAAATCATGGTTATAAAGAAATATGAGACTTTTTTTTTTCTCGGAGGTAAAGGGTTATTATGCTGTCACCCTTTCTTCTCCGTTGGGTTCCTCCGATCACAATCTCATATCTGTATCTTGTCCTATCACTCCAATTCATCCTCAGGATCCTCCAAAGCGGATGTACCTTTGGCATTTTGCCTCTGCTAGTTGGGGAGACCTGAGGAGGTATTATGCTGATTTTCCTTGGAATGATTACTGCTTCTGTGACAGAGACCCGTCTCTGTGTGCTGAGCGCATAACAGAGGTGATAGTGTCTGGCATGGAGGCGTACATTCCTCACTCTTTTTCTCGACCTAAACCTTCCAAACCCTGGTTTAACACAGCTTGCTCTCGTGCTATCCGTGACAGGGAGGTGGCCCAAAAAAGGTACTTGAGCCTTCTATCACCTGAGTCTCAGGCGCTTTATATTTCTGTCCGAAATCATGCCAAGTCCGTTCTTCAACTTGCCAAAAACTCCTTCATTCATAGAAAGTGTCAAAATCTTTCCAGATATAACTCACCTCGAGACTTCTGGCATCTAGCCAAAAACATCTCCAACAACTTTACTTCTTCATCTTTCCCTTCTTTAGTTCAACCAGATGGCACCAATGCCATCTCATCTATCTCTAAAGCTGAACTCTTCGCTCAAACCTTTACTAATAACTCTACCTTGGACGATTTTGGGCTTCTTCCTCCTTCTTGTCCCCCCTCTGACTACTTCATGCTACCTATTAAAATCTTCGTAATGATGTTTTCCATGCCCTCACTGGCCTAAACCCTTGGAAGGCTTATGGACCTGATGGGGTCCCTCCTATTGTTCTCCGAAACTGTGCTTTCGAGCTTGTACCTTGCCTAGTCAAACTCTTTCAACTCTGTTTATCTACATCTACCTTTCCTTCCTGCTGGAAGTTTGCCTACATTTAGCCTGATCTTAAAAAGGGTGACCGTTCTAATCCTTCAAACTACCGTCCTATTGCTTTAATCTCCTGCTTATCTAAAGTTTTTGAATCCCTTCTCAACAAGAAGATTCTTAAACATCTATCACTTCACAATCTTCTATCTGACCTGAATCTTTCATCTATCTATGTATGGCTTCCGTCAAGGCCGCTCTACTGGTGATCTTCTGGCTTTCCTTACTGATTCTTGATCATCCTCTTTTAGAAATTTTGGTGAAACTTTTGCTGTAGCCCTAGGTATATCAAAAGCTTTTGATAGAGTCTGGCACAAAGCTTTAAAAAATTTCCAAACTACCCTCCTATGCTTCTATCCTTCTCTCTGCCACTTCATCTCAAATATCCTTTCTGATCGTTCTATTGCTGCTGTGGTAGACGGTCACTGTTCTTCCCCTAAATCTATCAACAGTGGTGTTCCTCAAGGGTCTGTCCTATCACCCACTCTCTTCCTATTATTCATCAATGATCTTCTAATCCAAACTTCTTGCCCTATCCACTCCTATGCTGATGATAGCACCTTGCACTTCTCCACGTCTTTCCAAAGACGACCAACGAAGTACACAGCTCGCGCAGGGAAGACTCAGAACGCCTAACTTCTGATCTCTCTAAGATTTCTGATTGGGGCAAAGCAAACTTAGTGTTCAATGCCTCAAAAAACTCAATTCCTCCACCTACCAATTCGACACAACCTTCCAAATAACTATCCCCTCTTCTTCAATGACACTCAACTGTCGCGTTCTCTTACACTAAACATTTTTGGCCTATCCTTTACTTGTAATCTAAACTGGAAACTTCACATCTCCTCTATGGATAAAACAGCTCCTATGAAGTTAGGTATTCTGAGCCGTCTCCGCCAGTTTTACTCACCTCCCCAACTGCTAACTCTATACAGGGGCCTCATACACCCATGTATGGAGTATGCTTCACATGTTTGGGGAGGCTCCACTCATGCAGCTCTATTGAACAGGGTGGAATGAAAAGCTTTTCGTCTTATCAACTCCTCTTCTCTGACTGACTGTCTTTAGCCTCTTTCTCATCGCCGCAATGCTGCCTCTCTAGCTATCATTTACCGCTATTTTCATGCTAACTGCTCTTCTGATCTCGCTAACTGCGTGCCTCCCCTGTTCCCCCGGCCTGACTGCACAAGACTTGCCTCTTCCTCTCACCCCTATTCTGTCCACCTCTCTAATGCAAGAGTAAACCAGTTTTCTCAGTCTTTCATCCCTTTCTCTAGTAAACTCTGGAACTCTCTCCTTGCATCTGTATTTCCACCTGCCTATGACTTGAACTGTTTCAAGATAGAGGCATCAAGACACTTATCCCATTCTTTTGGCTACTGAATGTGGACTTTCCAGGGACCGGTACTACAGTGGGCGTTTTTGTCTTATTTTTGTTGCCCTTTGCCGACTCCCTTCTACATAAAAAAAAGTGAGTCCTGACGTCTTATTCAAGAAAATATGTAACTTAATAATAATAAACCAGTCAGTGAGAATAGCACTTGAGTTTAGTAATATTACATATGTACGTGATAAACTTAAGGTTATAAATCATGGATTGAAAATAACAGAAGAAAAGCTACAAGAGCAAGACATAGATAATGTCAAGATTCCTAGAAAATTGTTTGTAATAAGAAAGAAAATTGACCTTTTAGAGAGTAATTTCCTTCATACAAGAAATAAGAGAGCTATTGGTGTAGTAATAGCTATGGGTGCCTTAGCTGGTTTAGGAATAGCAAATCTAAAATTGCATGCAGACCTAAGGAACAAAGTAAACTCTTTGCAACAGTCTATGTCAAAGCTAAATGTGTATGAAGATGATATCAAAGACATTAAAGAGAGTATAAATGATCTGATGGATAAAATAGAATATCTAGGGAGTGAAATATCAAATGTAAGAGTATCACTAGACATTTTCATGCTTCTCTATCAGTTGCATGTGAAAACTATAGAACTAAATAATGAGATAGAACAGTTCATACAGGACTTAGTCCTTGCTAACACATGGTCAGTCACTTCTACCTTGTTGCCTATAACTAAATTTATCCCAATTATTGAAACAGCAAAAGGTAAGTGGAATTTTGAACCCTTCTTTGATAAAAAGCAGTGTAGCTATGTATTACCCACTCCTTAGTTCTTACCTGAATGGTTCATCAGTCATAATTGATGTTCCTTTTTTTTCAGAATTAACTTACCACGTTTATAAATTCATTCCTTTCCCGATGCAATTAACTGGCACTATATTAGAAATTGACACTAAATTGGTAGATCCACTTAATTATGCTTTGTCTGTCGACAACTTGAAGGGAAGCTTGATAACAAATTATAATCTACAACTATGTAAAAGGACTAATTTAAACCTTTACTTATGCCCATCAAGTTTCTTCAGACTAAATGAAGCCTTAGATGATTCGAGCCCTGCATCCTTAGTAAAGAATATCACCATCTTCCAACATTGTCAATTTCGTGATGTAGAACCAATGCCTAGACATGAAAACGTGCACGATGTTCATTATCTATATTTTCCAAATAGGATCACTGTATCTGTATTGTGTCCCGAATTTCGCCCGAAAGTAGCTTCAATACTTGGTTTATAGTGTACGTGACCAATGTGAATTACATTCAAATAGATTGGCAACCAGTGCAGATAGGAAAAGCACACATTGAAGAAGGAAATACTGTTAATAGAAATAGATGTTACTAAAAGTAGTTAATTTAGTAGTTTAAGGACGAACAACTAAATATTTTGGAAAGAACACATAAAACACTCCATTTGACGAATAAGTTGAAATAGGATATTTTCAAAGTAAAAGATTGAAACCTTTTAATTTTGGAATATTTGAAAAGTTATTGATATAATAATATTTTAATGTTTTGGTGTAAAACAAGAAGGAAATCATCCAAAGAAATCACATTTCTGCTATAATTAATTTGTTTTCCTTAAATGATGTTTTTGCATGATTATGTAGAGAAAAACAATAAACAAGCTATTTATATATTACTTAAAAAAGGCCTATTGTTGTAAGAAGTTAAAAGAAAATGTCAGAAGAATCATTTTCCAAACCTATTCTTAAAATGGACTTATTCAAGATACATTCTATAAACAAACTATTTAGAGTGTAGAGGATAAGTAGGCTAGGAGACCTACTTATGCTCTTACATAGTAAATCTATATATTTTTTTTCCGGGAACAAAGAAAGAATGTGGTTGATTTTTTTTTAACAATATATTCTCAAAAGACAAAAGGTAAAATATTTAACCACTTCGCGCTACAAAAGAAAAGGCATGGAGACATCTGACACCAAATTACACCAGTGAGCAATAACACTACCGCCTGAGAACACAAACACTAAATCGTACACTCTCCAATCTTAATCACGCCAGGCAGGCATCCAACATATAATATACCTCAGGACGACACAACACAATCCGTGTCTTTCCTCAAACTCACCGTATACCCACAAAAGGCAGCCTCTCACGTGTGGCACAGTGCCCCACGCCCGCGCCCGTCTTCCAAAACACCAGCAAACCGAGTTACTTCACTGAGTGAAGTAACTCGGCTTCACTCGGTGCCCGAGTGAAGACTTGCCACATGTCTCTCCACCAGTACTCAAACTACACATACCTAACCATACAGATCTTTCCTACATAATACATCTAATTCTCCCCACAATCACACACTACATTCCCTTGCAACAATTTCCCCGTCCTTACACGAATACAAACGGAAAAATAAAGCTAGGCAATATCGTCGCGCTTCTGGCAATACACACAACAGTGATCCTCTTGTACTAGCCACCTGCGCCGATGTTCTTCGCCCGCTAAGTTTAAATTCTGGACACTGTTACAAACACTATATATCAAACACTACAAGAGGGAAACATCTGTTTTTAGCCAGAACATAGAAATGTTGTTGAAAATAATGTTTTATAGACGAATTACCATAGAGTTTGCAAGAAAAGTTATTAAAGTACCGTTATTTCTTAGCTTTGGTGCAAAATTACAAAGAAATCATTCCAAAAATGAATGTTTGCCAAAATTAATCAGGTATTAATTGGGTATTTTAATGAAAAGGGCTCTCTTAAGAATATTGTTGGTATAGTGGCTTTTAGACGTATTAGCATGAATCTCATAAACAATGTACAAGACATTGTATTTTACGAGTAAACTGAAAATTAGTTTAAAAATTAAAACGAATGTTTTCAAGTTAAGTGTCTTTGACATCTATCATATAGATACTGAATATTCAGTTCTGAAAGAAATATGATGGTTTTCCTTTTTTATATATATATTTTTTTCAAACGTAACGATGCAAAAAAAAAAAAAAAAAAAAAAAAGGATAATTCACGATATTTTAAGAAAAGAAAGTTATTGTAGTGTAAGAAAAGAATGTTATTGTAGCCGATATGTCAGTTTTTTTTATGATTTCCTTCTCATTTTGCACCAAAGCATTAAAAATAACGGGACATTATTTACATGTCAAATAAGCTAACTTTGAAAACATTAAAGCTTTTATTTTGAAAAATACTACAATTTCAGCTTACTCGTAAAATTCAGCTTTTTTAAAGCATTGTTTACGAAACTGATGGTGATTCGTCTAAGAACCACTATATAAACGATATTTTAAAGAAAACCCTTTCCATAAAAACAAAATAGTTGCGTTATTTTGAAAAAAAAGATGATTTTTCGCATTTTACACCAAAAGAAGGAAATAAAGGGAATGTTAAAAATTTGTTGCAAAATTCATGGTAATTCGTCCAACAACATTAAGCAAATTTTTTCATTTAGTTTTTTAAACTTTTCTTACAATAATCGCAATACTTTTAAATAAATGACTGATTTTCATTCATTTTCATTGATAAATTTGCTCATTGTTTATTTTTTATTTATTATTTAATAATTTTTTTTGTAACACTTAGTAAGTAAAAAAGGTGATTTTTTTCTGATTTTGCGGGAAAAGTGTGTATTCAGAATGAAAGATTGACTTTCTTCTTTTGCAAGAAAACGTTAGAATATCAATACATTTTCATGATTATTTTTTTCCTTTTCATAGAAAAAACACATTTTATTATTGAAAAAAAACTATAGATTTGCCATATTTATAAGAAAAATTTTAGAAACCTAAAAGAGAGGGTTTTTCTTTAAAATGTTGTTTATACACCTTAAAACGCTGATAAAGGGTAATTTATGCAATTTTAGAGAAATAAATATATAGTATAAAAACTATCTTATTCATTGTTTTTTTTTTTTTTTCTTCTCTTCCATTTCTATGGAAATAACAAGAAAGTTATTGAAAAACTCACTTTTTCGGCAGAAATATATATATTTTTCTTGAAATAGCATATCTTATATTTCTTTTTACCTAAAAAAACACTTTTTTTTTAATATATTGTCCTAAGAAAAGAACTGATTTATTTTTACTTTTTTGTCGTTTTCCATTAAAACATGAAAACAAGGAGAAAATCATTGAAAAATCGCTTTTTTGATTGAAAAATATTTTTCTTAAAATGGCATATCCTACCGTTTTCTTTAACGTTTTGCATATATATATATATATATATATATATATATATATATATATATATAATATATATATATATATATATATATATATATATATATATATATATATATATATTAGAATACAGAAGTTCTTTATACTGAAACATAAGTTTTCATTTACAACCAAAGATTTAGCATATATATACTAAACTGATTTTTTTCACAATATTATAATTAAATCACTTAAAAATTGTAAAATGAAAAAAATAACAAATACATCAATACAAAATATAGTAAAAAAATGTATTGTTTTCTTTATAAAGGACGTTTTCTGAATTTTTTTTTTTTTTCTAGGAAAAATTTTATAAACCTGAAGTAGAAGACTTTTCAAAGGTAAAAAGATCAAAGGCTTTTAATATTGGTATTTTTTAAAAAGTTACTAATGTACCAATATTTTGATGTTTTGGTGCAAAACGAGAAGTAAATCATCCTTGAAATTAACATTTCTGCTACAATATTTTTTTTCTTAAATGATGTTTTTGCATGAGTACGTAGAGAAAACACGATAAACAAGTTATTTATATGTTACTTACAAAGGCCTCTTTTTGTAAAAAGAAAATGTCAAAAAATTACATTTGTTTTTAAAGGGCCCTTTTATTCAGAATACAACCTATAAATAAACAACTGTTTTTTTGTCAGAAATTAGAAATGTTGTTGATATAATGTTTTATGGACCAACTAACAATTTTTTGCAAAAAAAAAAAAAAAAAAAAAAAATGAAGTACCATTGATTAATTGCTTTGGTGCAAAATGAGAAAAAAATCGTTCAAAAGATGCACCTTTGCCGATATAATACTCAATTAAGTATTTCTATAAAAGGGCTTTCTTAAGAATATTGTTGGTATAGTGGATTTTAGACGAATTGCCATGAAGCTCGTAAACAATGCACAAAACACCGTATTTTACGAGAAAGCTGAAATGTCAGTTTAAAAATGAAGACTTAAATGTTTTCAAGTTTAGTGTATTTGAAATCTATTATATAGACTAAAATTCTGCCTACTCGTAAAATGTAGTGTTTTTATGCTATGTTTATGAAATTGATGATGATTCGTCTAAGAACAACTATATAAGCGGTATTTTAAAGAAAATCCTTTTCATAGAAAAAAAAAAAAAAAAACTTAGTTGAGTGTTATTTTGACAAAAAGAATAATGTAAATTTTTGGATGATATTTTTCATTTTGCACCGAAAGAAGGAAATAATGTAATTTTAACAGATTGTTGCAAAATCCGTGGTAATTCGTCTAAAAACCACTATATTAACATTTTTTGTTTTTAGAAAACCATGATTTTTTTTACTTATTTATAATTATTTTTTTTACTTTTTCTTAGAAGAATACCAGTACTTTTCATGAAAACGTTCTTTCTATAGAAATTATTTATTTTCATGCTTTTTTTCTGTGATAAATTTGTTAATTGTTTATTATGACTTTTTTTTTTTGTAACATTCAGTTAGAAAAAAGGTCCTTTTTTAGTGTTTTTTTCTGATTTTGTGGGAAAAGTGTGTATTCAGAATTAAAGAATGATTTTCTTCTTCTTTTGTAAGAAAACGTTAAAATATCATGATTGTGTTTCTCTTTTCATATAGCTACAAATTTGTATAGATTTGTTATTTTTTTTATAAAAAGAAATTTAAAAACCTGAAAAGTTTTTTTTTCAGTGTTGTTAATACAGCTTAAAAAGTTGAAAAGGCAGTTATTTATGCAACTTAAGAGAAAAAAATGTATTGTCTTAAAGAAAAATTTATTCATTGCCTCTTTTTCTTTTTTTCCATCAAAACATGGAAACTAGAAGAACATCATTAAAGATACTTTTTTTTTTTTTTGGTGAGATTTTTTTTTCTTGAAATGGCATATGTTACTTATTTTTTTACCTGAAAGAAGAGGATTTTTCTTTAAAATGTTGTTAATACTCCTAAAAACATTAAAAAAGGTAATTCATGCAATTTTACAGAAAAGAAACATTGTCGTAAAAAAAACAATTCATTCATCGCGTTCTGCTTGTTTTCTATCAAAACATGGAAATAAGAAGAAAATCATTGTAAGATTCACTTTTTGGGCAGAGATGTAGATTTTTTTCTTCAAATGGCACATGTATATTACTGTCAGGAACTAGCAATCTCAGGACACAGGTGACAGGCCCAAAACATTCCCTAGTGTGCCAGGTATACACTCAGAACCACCCACTCGTGAACCCACAAAAATAAAGAAAATATATGAAACAAGTTTACTTAACAAAAGTAGAACCAGGGTTGACTTCAGCAAAACACAGTCGCGTAGGAATCCTGAGACGTCATGTAGATGGGAAGAGGGGCTGGACTCTTGGTAAAGCACGAAGAGTAGGAGTCCAGCGTCGTCAGGTAGATGGTAGAGCCGTACCGTTACGTTGAAGGCCGAGGTGTGAGTAGTCTGTCTTGTAGAAGCAGGGCGGGGGTAACGGCCAGGGTATGGCGACGTGTGGTGATGGCGTCCCGGACAGGGCTCGATGTCCGAGAGCAACCATGAGAGTACTGAGGGGCGACGAAGGAGAAATGGCCACGGAGGACGGCGAGGTGGCAGGTCTGGTCGCTTCGAGTACCTCGAGTGTTGTGTCAGCCTAAGCGCAGTGGGGCAAAGACGATGGCTCTGGCTGGGGGTCGAAACTGCAGTGAGAAATAAAACGATACACGTAATGAAACAATAGATAAACTTGAAGTACACGGAAAATAGCAACGAGGATAAGAAGTAATTGTGAGATAAGTAATTAACTAGTTAAATGTAGGGCAAAAGACTATTGGTGTGTGTGTGTGTGTGTGTGTGTGTGTGTGTGTGTGTGTGTGTGTGTGTGTGTGTGTGTGTGTGTGTGTGTGTGAATCCTTCACATACCTTCCCAAACAAGACTCTATACAGAGTATCGAGACAAACCTTAAATATCAAAACAAATTAACATAACCAAACCCAGAAACAAAACTTGTGGAGCGGCCAAACTTAAAACCTACTCAATAAGTCTGCACCAATATTATCTTTACCAGAAATATTTACAATTCTGAATCTGTAGCTCTGCAAGCATATAGCCCATCGTAATAACCGGTCGTTACTGCCTTTGAAGTGTGTTAGATATACTAAGGGCTTGTGGTCTACTTCAAGAATGAATTATTTTCGACGTAAGTAATAATCAAAATGCTTAATACCAAAGACCACAGCAAAACACTCCTTCTCAATGGTGGAATAGTTACGTTCTCTGTCTAATAGTTTCCTGCTTGCGTAGGCCACGGGATGAGGACGTTCTTCCACGTACTGGAAAGAAGTGCTCCCACTCCCTGGTTGGAGGCATATGTCCGAAGTATGAAGGGACGATGTGCATCGGGAAGTTGAAGTATAAGATGCCGTTGCAGGGCGGTCTTGAGATGCTTGAAGGAGGCAAGAGTTTCATCGTTCCACAGTAGAGGTTCTTGAACGCCCTTCCGGAGAAGATCGGAGAAACTGCTGGTAAAAGAGGCTAGGAATGACCGCAGAAGTTTCTTGGTTGTAAGGGGAGGAACTTGCACTATGGCAGATATCTTGTTTTCTTGAGGTTGTAGGGTCTTGCTATCTAAGATGAATCCTACGTAATGGATGGACGACACTTCGAAGGACGAGCAGTCAAGCCATGATGACGTAGACGCTGCAGAACACAGTCTAGGGCATAGAGATGAGAATCCCAAGACTGGCCATAGACAAAGATGTTGTCAAAGTAGAAGGCTACTCCGTCTGATAAACCAGCCAAAACAATGCGCATCAGTCTGATGTATGTGGCACACGCGGTAACTAATCCAAAGGGAAACCTTGTGAACTCCATTAAACCAAGATGAGTAGGAAAAGCAGTCATGGACATAACTCTATCAGTTAATGAAATATGATAGTAGGCTTTTGTAATATTTAATTCAGAAAAGAAAATACTCCCGTGAAACTTGTGAAGATCCTCAGTGATGGTGGTGATGGGTTCAGCGTCAAACCTCGTGATGGAGTTTAGCATCCGGAAATCCACAGCCAGACAGTAGCTTCCTGAAGATTTCTTGACCATCAGAACAGGAGAGGAATGATGTGATGTAGATGAACGGATGATGCCTTGAGATAGGAGCTCTTCCACTTCATGATTAAAGTACGTCTTTAGGTGTAAAGGAACTGGGTAAAGCTTAGGTTTAATGCGCTCGGAGAACATACCTCTATGTCGTGTTTGATGGCTTGTGTACATCCGGGAGTTTCCGAAAAGACATCACCGTATTCCTGGATGAGGTTTTGTAGATCCCACTTCTGTGTAGAAGTCAGATCTTCACACACCGCAGGGGCGTCATCTGAAGAATGGGTGGAATCTGTACGGCCGTCTGGAGTCACAGGCTTCTTCGAAGAGTAGATTATCCTGATCTTCTTGAAAAGTAATGCTGGAGGAAGATGTCAGTTGATCCGGTATGTTATTTTCATCTAAGACTGTGGCTTGGTTAACACTAGCTCTACGATGGTACTACTTCAGGAGATTTGCATGGTAAAGTTTAGGCTTTCCTTTCTCATCAATTAGATAGATAACTTTATTCTTACGTTCAAGAACCTTATAAGGGCCACTCCAGGACATTAATAACTTACTCGTGGAATCGGGAAGTAGGATCAAAATTTCATCACCAACCTTGAAATGTCTGTCCTGTGAACGTAGGTCGAAGTAGGTCTTATACCTCGAGGCACTAACGTCAGCGTTTTCTGCGGCGAGCTTGGCACATTCGGCTAGCTTGTCCTTAAAATCGATGACTTATTGAAAGCAGGAACGCTGGTCGTCGTTGAGTTTGGAGTCCTCCCACAAGTCATGGAGTACAGAAAGGGGTCCTCGCAGTGATCGACCATAAAGCACCTCAAAGGCAGAGAGGCCAGTTCGGTTGCTGGGCATCTCCCGCATCGCAAAAAGGGTAGCCGAGAGATAACGATGCCATTCATGAGGCTTGTCAGTACACAACTTCCTCAGAGATGCCTTGAGAGTAGCGTGGAATCTCTCAACCCTACCGTTGGCACTAGGATGATAAGGCGTGGTAAAGAGAGGTTTGACTCCGAGTAGACGGTGTAACTCTCCCATCATCTGCGACGTGAACTGGGTCCCACGGTCTGAAAGGATTTCTCTAGGTATCCCGACTCTAGAGAATATAGTCAGCAACGCTTCAGCGACACTGATGGAGGTGACGTCCTTTAACGGTACTGCTTCTGGGAAACCTGTGGAGAAGTCAATGAGAGTGAGGAGATACCTATGTCCTTCAGATGTTGTAAGTGATAGAGGTCCAACGATATCGACAGCTACTCTTGAGAAGAGTTCGATGATGATCGGCAGCTGCTTCATAGGTACAGGCTTGTTTCTCCCTTTGATGGACATCCGTTGGCAAATGTCGCAGGACTTGCAGAAAGTCCGTACGTCAGACCACATACCTGGCCAATAAAATTGGTCGCTGATCTTCTTTTCAGTTTTCCGGTGGGATAAGTATCCAGCCAAAGGGCTTTCGTGTGCGGTAGACAATACTTGACGGCGACGGTCTGCAGGAACGACCAAGAATCTTTTGTCAGAAAGATGAGGATCAGGGAAAGATAGACAGACCCGATGGTACATACCATTCTTGAGCTCGTAAGCAAAGGTAGAACCATTGCGGTTTACTTCCTGCTCTCCGGTGTTAGCCTTACTCCTGATTGTATCAAGGGATGGACACGAGGCTTGTAGGCGAGAGAAGGCATCAGGTGTCATTGAGGGAGGTTCCAGCTTCGGAAGCACGAGGGGATGAATTTTGCGAGCAGCTGCAGCACGTGTTTGAACAACATGAACTGTTGCCTTCACTGGAGAGGTCGAATGACTTGTTTGGGCCAAGTCTGGGTCATCTGGCGGTCGAACTCCTTCCACGTTGCCAACAAGGATGCTGCAAAGCTTGATGGGAGCACTGATAGCATCTACCCACCCAACGAAATATGGACAGCGTATATAGCACCGTACCAAAGGGAAGTAGTCGACGCGGCCCAGGTAGTCAGCAACAGGAACCTTCCTGCAGTTGAATACGTCAGCATCAGGCAGGGCGTATTCAGAGACAACTACGCAGGAGCAGCCGGTGTCCCGTACGATGGTGGAAACCCTGGATCCGTTAATGGTGCCTGTGGTAAAATACTGTTGGGTGGAAGGCTTAAAAAAACAGAAACCAACCTTCTGAATGTCCTTCGTACGTTGAGTTCGCCTTGATCCGAAAAGGTGAGGGTTTTGAGGACAATTAGGCCTAATGTGTCCTAATTCCCCACAGTTGTGACTCTTGAGGGTAGACTTCCGGGCTGGTGGCGGAAACAAGCATGGTGGTGAAGCCTTGGTGTGCTGGGGCTTCTTGTTGCGCTCGGTGTGTGGTTTGGGGTAGGCGTTGTGAGCAGTAGTCCAGATGTCTGCTTTGCTAAGGGCGTCTTTAAGGGTGTGGACGTCGTTTTCCTTCAGGAACATGCGCAGCTCTGGAGTGAGAGATGCTAAAAACTGATCAAGAATGACAAATGATCTTAGCTCATCAAAAGTTTTGCCTGTCCCGGTAGAGTCCAACCAATAATAAAAAAGTCGACCTAGATGAGTGGAGAACTGTTGAAACGTTTCACTTGGGTTTATTCGCGTAGAACGAAACGTACTCCGATAATACTCCGAAGTCTGGTGGAAGTGCTTCAAAAGGGAATCTTTCAGCTTCTGGTAATCTGACGTGATATCTTCAGGCAAGGATACATAAACATCTGCGAGCTTACCCACCAAAAGACTTCCTAGGCAGGCAGCCCAACTTCCTGCAGCGATGTTTAGTAGAGAGGCGATGCGTTCGAAGCGGGTGAAATATGAAGCTAAATCTTCTCCTTCTCTATAGGTAGGTAGGCTCGGGCGTGTAACATTATCATGTACAGGTGTTGTCACATTACTAGAGTTACCTGAGGATTGTTGTAGTTTCAGCCGTTCGAGGGCTAGAGCATGTTATCGTTCCTTTTCTCGTTCTTCTCGCTTAGTCTCATCCTTTTCTCTTCTCTCTGTTCTTGCTTGTTCTCTTTCCTCCCTCTGCCGTGCTTGTTGTGAGGAGACGAAGTTCTGGAGGTCTTCACCTTGGTAGCCTAGGTCTCGTCCAAGGGAGATGACGTCTTGAATGGCAGTCATATTAACCACTGGCAATATACACAAAGACAACAAAAAACAAACACCAGAAAGAAAACAAGACACGTCCTCCACGCAAAAAGGAAAAAAAAAATTATCCTAATGAAAAGGTGATTACCTTTTCATTAGGATAAATGAAAATTTGTCAGAGGAATTACTTCCGCACCTGACAAAAGAGATCAGAACCAGAGTTCAAAGACGCGCCAGATTGAAATAAGGAATCAATGATCTCAAAATAACCAATCACCAAACACATACTTCGGAACCTTACGACAGCAAGTGGTGGTAGGCAGCAAACCTGACTCACTGTGGTGATGGTTCACTTCTGTGCACAACGAACTGTGTAAGTGGAGGAATCCTGACGAGGTCGCCAATGTCAGGAACTAGCAATCTCAGGACACAGGTGACAGGCCCAAAACATTCCCTAGTGTGCCAGGTATACACTCAGAACCACCCACTCGTGAAGGCACAAAAATAAAGAAAATACATGAAACAAGTTTATATACTTAACAAAAGTAGAACCAGGGTTGACTTCAGCAAAACACAGTCGCGTAGAGTAAGAATCCTGAGACGTCATGTAGATGGGAAGAGGGGCTGGACTCTTGGTAAAGCACGAAGAATAGGAGTCCGACGTCATCAGGTAGATGGTAGAGCCGTACCGTTACGTTGAAGGCCGAGGTGTGAGTAGTTTGTTTTGTAGAAGCAGGGCGGTGGTAACGGCAGGGGTGGTGACGCTCACGGCTCCAGGGTATGGCGACGTGTGGTGATGGCGGGCCGGACAGGGCTCGATGTCCGGGAGCAACCATGAGAGTACTGAGGGGCGACGGGGGAGAAACGGCCACGGAAGACGGCGAGGTGGCAGGTCTGGTCGCTTCGAGTACCTCGAGTGTTGTGTCAGCAGTGAGAAGTAAAACGATACACGTAATGAAACAATAGATAAACTTGAAGTACACGGAAAATAGCAACGAGGATAAGAAGTAATTGTGAGATAAGTAAATAACTAGTTAAATGTAGGGCAAAAGACTATTGGTGTGTGTGTGTGTGTGTGTGTGTGTGTGTGTGTGTGTGTGTGTGTGTGTGTGTGTGTGTGTGTGTGTGTGTGTGAATCCTTCACAATTACATTCTTTACCTCACAAAAAAGAGGGTTTTCTTTAAAATGTTGCAAATACTCCAAAAAAGGTTGAAAAGGCGTAATTTATGCGATTTTGGGGAAAAGAATTTATATATTGTTTTTTCCTAGTTTTGCATCAAACCAGAGAAATGGGAAAAATCACTGAAAAATTCCCTTTTTTGTAGATTTTTTTTTCTTGAAATGGCATATATTACCCCTTTTCAATGTTTTGCCTTACTTTTTTTAGAGTACATTTAATAAGCAATGTTCTTCAAAATAAAACACAAGTTTTCAGTCACAACTAAAAATTTAGTATAAATATACTAAATTGACTTTTTTCCACAATATTAGAATTACACCACTTAAAAATTTTTTTTTCTTTACTTAATATTACAATAACTTTACAAAGTTTCAAAATGAACAATTAACAAATCTACCAATGGAAATACATAGAAATGTATGTTTTCTTTATAAAGGGCGTATTCTGAATAGATTTGTTGTTTTTCTTTAAAAATGTTGTTAATATAATAGTTTAAAGACGAACAACAAAGGATTTTGGAAATATTGCATAACGGTAGGTTATTAATGTTCCAATACTTTAATGTTTTGGTAGAAAACGAGAAGGAAATCATCAAAAAATTTCACATCTCTGTTACAATAAATTTATTTTCCTTAAATGAATATTTTTCATGATTTCGTGGGGAAAAACACTATAAGAAGCTATCTATACATTACTTTAATAAGGCCTATTGTTGTAAAAAAGTTAAAAGAATACGTCAAAAGAAATAATTACTAAATTTATTCCTCAAATAGTCTTATCATTCAGAATACACCCTATAAAGAAATCCTTTATAGGGAAACATCTGTTTTTTATCAGAACTTTAAAATATTGTTAATATAATGTTTTTTTGGGCCAATTACCATAGATTGTGCGAAAACTTATTAAAGTACCGTTATTTCATTGTTTTGGTGTAAAATGAAAAAGAAATCATCCAAAACATGAACGCGTCTAGTCTTGAACGACGTAGTGGTTCAAGATGAAGAGCAAGACACCTCCCAAAATATCCACCTTTGCTACAAGATCCATATGTCTTCATCCTACAAAGCCGAAGAAAAATCACTCAAGAAAATTGTACAAAATAACGTCAAACCCGTTGAGCCCAC
>CM035198.1:3406299-3458805 GCA_020233015.1 Callinectes sapidus | reverse complement strand
TGATTAAATAAGAGAGAGAGAGAGAGAGAGAGAGAGAGAGAGAGAGAGAGAGAGAGAGAGAGAGAGAGAGAGAGAGAGAGAGAGACCCTGCCAGTATAAGGGCTTCAGTCGCCGCTGTCAACATGCAGCAACTTTGCGCCGAATAAGACACACGTCTTGGTCGTCTCCCAGTCTCCTGCTGCTTCTCAGGCAGTGGAGGGACAGCTACAGTTTGGGGGATTCGGCTTTTTCTTCAGGATACCATCAAGGTCCTGAGTGTCACCATTGACCGGGAGCTGCGCTACGACCAACACATCATATCTATAGCCCACCAGACCTCTCCGGGTATATCTGCCCTCCGCAGGGTGGCGGGCAGCCCTTGTATGGAAAATAGTTCCTTGGCATATATGTCCGGAGCTGCCACCCACACCCGGCGCCTGGAAGCAGTGCAGAGATGTGCCCTCCGCTTGCTGGGGGAAAAAGCGAAGATTCCTGCCAGCATGACGTCTGACAGTCTGTCACAAAGCTCAGGTGCTGCGCATTCCCCACCTCACCCAGCTGCGCCTGCCGCCACACCCGGCCCACAGGATGACGCGACAAGCACCAACATAAGGCGTTTTCAGTGGCGTCTTTTACCCGAACACCTGTTCGCCTTTGAGAAGTACGAGGCCACTGAAAACGATAGCAACACTGCCAGACGACCCTCCCTCGTTGCCGGCCGAAAAAAAAACTGTCATACTCTTCATTTTCGCCGGATCACGCCGTGCGCTGCTGAGGCGTCCTCATTTCACAACACAGCAGAAGATTGATATCCTCCCAAGCCAGAATGAAATTTTGCTACTTTTAAGGACAAATTTGTTTTCGAATCAATATTTAATGCTTTTTCAAATTTAGATAGTTTCTTTTTGTGGAAATCTTAACTTTTTAATGACACTAAACTAACGTAACCTTACCTTTAAAATTAAAGAAACTAATCTAACCATATAACTTAGAACTTATTTCTACAAGAAACCACTATCATTTTTAAATTATTCATGGCTTATGTGATATATAGAGTAGGTAATTACACTAAAAATTAGCAACCGTGAAAATGTGCTTATTAGCCATTACTTTATGACAAGAAGTTGTACTGAACATCAGGCTTGGTTAATGCTGCTGACTTTTCAATTAATCACTATTCCTCACTTCTCAGAGGGTTCCAAGGCAGGGTTAGCATTGAAAAAAAAAAAAAAAACATATCTCACCCCAAAAAGGAGTGTTACTGTACGTAGGGTTTATATATATATATATATATATATATCTATATATATATATATATATATATATATATATATATATATATATATATATATATATATATATATATATATATATATATCATTATTCCTCTATAATCAGAAAAGAAATGTTTCATAATTTTCTATGAACATGAAAAATATATATAATGTACTCTACGATCAATATTAGATTCTAAATAGAATCTCAAGTCGATGCGTGCTTGTTGATGGGTGCGGTTTGCCTACACTCACTGCCTCAGGGTGTCACTCACGCCCTAGACGCCGCCCCGCCAACACACGCAGGAAGGTGAATGAGGTAAATTCATAATTTTCATAGCATAAACTAAATGTCATAGTGCCAAGTTGATTACATGTGTTGCTTATAACCAGTGTAATATCTTAAGAGTGTTTTGTACTAGCATACAATGTTAATTTATAAGGAAATTGAGACCGAAAATCTGTTTGCAGTTTTTACGGTCACTACTTGTCGAATAAACGTCAGAGAAAGAACTGACTTTCCTCGACCCAACGATGATGGTAGTGATCAGTACAACAAATCACCAGTGAGTCATTAGATACCTGCTGGGTGCGGCTACAGTAAAAACTCATATCCAAGAGTAAAAACTCATACCTAGGAGTAAGAACTCAAGAAATTGTCGGTTCACACGAGGGCAAGAGCGAGAGACGCGCGGCCGATTGGAATTCCATAAGTCAGCAATTCTTCACTTGATGACAGCCACTCCCCACACCAAGCATCTCACCCACCATTTTGTGGACCCCATGGTCACAGGCAAGAAAGTAGATAAGTATATGTACTGAAATGAGTAATCAAGTGGATGAAAATTACCCCAATTAGTAGTATTAGAGTGGTAATTTTAATTTCTCATTCAGTGTATATTTAACTCAGTATTGACAGAATTAAGTCTTAAATATGTCAGTTACTGAGGAAATAAGTGCCTTAGGGAAAGTGAGGAGGAGCAAGTGGGCAAGAATCAAGCCAGAGAAGCTAGTCTCAGGCAAAAAGTGCTGACTGATAAAGAAAAGGAATATGAAGTTAGTAAGGTAAAGAAAAGAGCAGAATCCTTCAGAAGTAAATGGAACCGTGTTAGCCACAAAATTATAAAAACACTGAAGTCTGTAGTTAACCCCTTTGAATTACAGTCTTTGTCAGGAGAAGAAGAAGAGTTATTTAATCAGTATGTTGCAGCATACTTAAAACTCGCTAAACTACAACCAGAAAGATCTGAGGGACTAAATCAAGAGTTGGAATTCAATCAAGAAGTCCACCGTGAACTGTTAAAAAGTATAGAATGCAAGAGGAAGAAATTTAGAAGTGAAAATGTTTCAATTTGTTCTAGTAAACAATTTAGATATTCTTGAGTCATATGCTTCACGTTTATCTGAGGAAAGAAAGAAAGAAATAGTAGCAAAGGTAGCCAGACTTAGGAAGGAAATGGAATATCGTGATTGTTTAGTAGAAGAAGCCAAGTTAGCTATAGAAAGGGCAGAGGCAAAAGTTGCATTGTCAAGAAAACAGGCAATGATAGCACAGAAGAAGAGAGAAATAGATCTAGCCATAGCCAATGCTGAACTCAATGCATTTGAATTAGTTGAAAGAGAAGAACAAGGGCTTCCAAATGATGATGAAAGTATAGGGAAGCAAAGTTATATTCAACAATACATTGAGTCACAAAATGAGTTAAAGGCACAGGCAATTGCAGGTCAACAAGGTGGTAAAGCCCTGCCTCACAAACATGTTACACTCCATGACCTAAAGGAACCTTTTTCTGGTGTACAAGATCACAAATTGATATGTGAAGTACATAAAAAAATAGATAATGAACCTCAGGCAGTGAACCTCAACCCTAGAGCTCAAAGGTTTGTACCATATTCCTATAGTTCCATTAATAATGGAAGACAGATTTGTCTAGATCCTTCCCAGCCTGCAGGAAATGTCTCAACAAACACATGTGGTTTCAAGTGTAATCCTTCTCCTATAGAACCAAATACTTTCAGTGGAGAACCCATTGAGTTTCTAGCTTGGATGAAAAATTTTGAAGCCTTTGTAAATTCTAGAACTAATTGCAATTCAGATAAGCTAGCTTACCTATATAAGTATTCAAATGGTGTAGCAAAGGATTCTATCAGTATGGCCATAGAATGTAATTCTGAGGATGACTACACAATGGCAAAGAATATTCTAAGGGAAAGGTTTGGGAATAAGTGTATCATAGCTGATACTTACACAAAAAAAACTAATGAAATGGCCACCGATCCTTAAGGGTAATAGCTCAGCCTTAACAGCATTTTCAGACTTTTTGCAGCGCTGTCAGGCTGTGAAGACACACAATGTTTACTTGTCATTTCTGGATGATCCTAGGGAACAAAAAAAACTCCTGACGAAACTCCCCAGGGAAATAGCAACTAAATGGATAGATAAAACATTGCAGTATATTGAAAGTAAAAGAAGTATCAACGATTCTAATAGTGATGAGGAGAACCCATCCTTTAAGATGCTTTGTGATTTTATTTACAAGATAGCAAATGAACGAAGCAATCCCTTTCTCTGTTTAGATGAAGTAAGTTAGGAAGCAGACTGTTGGCGTAGCACTGAAACAAAGGTAACCAAATGGAAACAAAGGGAATCAAATACTATGGCAAAGAATAGAGGGAGTAGAACGTTCATGGCTAAAGCAATTAAAAAAAAAAAAACATGTGTTCCTTTCAAAATAATGTAAATGTACAAGGCAGCACAAGACAGTATCCCAAGGAGCAGGAAAGAAAAAAAGACAGATCTGTCACTATTGTTCAAAGGATCATGACTTGGATGATTGGAAGGAATTTGCTAAACTTGATGGTAGCACTAGGTATACATTCGTTAAAGAAAGAAACTTATGTACAGGATGTTTAATATTTGGTCATAAAAATATGTACTGTAGGAGAAAGAGAATGTGTAAAGTATGTCAGAGATACCACCCCACAGCTCTCCACAACAATGATATGATGGGAACTAAGGACCAAGAGATGCCAAAACAAGCAACTCAGCCTAATATCGATAAAAAATCCACAACTGTTGTAACAAATAAATTTAAAGTAACAGAATCAGTAATACATGACATGCATAGTATGATAGTCCCCGTGTTGCTTCATCATGTCAGTAATGAAGAGCACAAAATTCTAATGTATGCATTACTGGATGAGCAGTCAACTGCTTCATTCATTAAGGAAGACACTTTGCACAAGTTAGGGGTTGGAAGCCCAACAGTGTCACTTGATGTTCATACAATACGCAGAAAGGACACTACTAGTGCCATCAAAGTTCATGGACTTAGAGTAAAATGTTATAATGAAGAAATGGAAATACCAATTCCTTCAGCATATTCTACAGAGGTAATTAATGCTGAGAGGAATCAAATACCAAGGCCTGAGACTGCTTGGAAATGACCCCACTTGAATGTAATCTCTGACAAACTAATGAAATATAATCCAAATGTTGACATGGGACTTCTCATTGGTCTTAATTGCACAGCCGCCCTGAAGGCACAAGAGCAAATAGCAGATGATAATGATGATCACCCCTGTGCACGTAAGACAAAACTTGGATGGGGAATTATTGGTGGAATATCTCCACCAATGCAGAGTACAGTGGTAGCGTACAGAACAGTGGCACAAGAAGTAGAAATAAGGTATGAAAGGAAGGCGAATTTCTTAGTTGTTTCCACTGAAACCAAAGAGTTGATTATTTCCTCTCAAGTAAGAGAAATGTTGGAACTTGACCTCAATGACAAAGGATCAGCTGACACTCCACTATCATATGAAGATAAAATGTTCATAAATAGGATGAAAGGAGTTCATCAGCTGAAGGATGGGCATTATGAGTTACCCCTTCCTCTTAAGAATGATAATGTCAAACTTTCAAATAACAAAGTGCTAGCACAACAAAGACTAAAACAATTAAAGACTAAACTTGAAAGGGACAATCAACATGAGAGTGACTACTAAATGTTTACAGAAGATAACTAAAGGCTATGCAGAGGCTGTACCAGCCCAAGATGTAGTTAGGAATGATGGTAAGGTTTGGTACATCCCACATCATGGAGTTTATCATCCAAGAAAACCAAAAAAGTTGAGAGTTGTATTTGACACCATTCTTTACCATGAAATTTCTTTGGAGCCTGAGGCATACAGCAACTGCTCTCTTTGCCTTGAACCAATCAGAAAAATATCCTTATCTTTCTAATATGCTCAGTGGCTGTTGTGCACCTACAGCATGGCATACAACTTTCTTCACCTCAGGATCATTTTCATTTATGACATTGTACTGTAAATGACAAGTATCTAATTTATTATACTGCCCAAAAAATTCAGGGCCATTCCACCAGATCTTACTATCACAAAGTTCATCAGCTGTCATGCCTCTAGATGCATGATCTGCTGGATTGTTGTGGGTTTCTACACATATCTATTGATCTGGTGAGGTGTGGTCTCTAATTGTTTGTACTCTATTTGCTACATATACATGAAATCTCTTTGAATCATTTGCAATGTAACCAAGGACCACCTTGCTATCTGTCCAAAATAGTTCTGAAATGTTGTCATATTCAAGTTCTCCCTTTAAAAGCTTGTGAATTCTAACTGACACCACTGCTGCTGTTAGTTCAAGTCTGGGTATTGTTATGGTTTTCAAAGGTGTTACACGTGACTTTGCCATTACTAACGCACAATGAACTTGGCCAGTCTTACTAATCAACTTAATATAAGAACACTGACCATATCCTTCTTGACATGCATCTGAGAAGTGAAGTTCAACTCTCTCTACTTTATCAAAGTTGTCAGGTTTGTAACATCTAGGTACTCTGAGCTGATCCAGTTTCCACAATTCTTCTCTCCATTTGATCCATTAAGGCTGAATATGATCAGGAACCTCATCATCCCAATCAACAGCATTCCTGCATAATTCTTGTAAGATTTTCTTTCCTCTAAGTACAAGAGGTGACACTAGACCCAAAGGGTCATATATAGAGGTTACAGTTGACAAAATACCCCTCCTAGTGAGTGGCTTGTCTTTCAGTTTTATTCTGAATTGAAATGTGTCAGATTCTATGCACCATTCAACTCCAAGAGTTCTCTCTATAGGCAGTGTGTCTTCACTTTTACCAAATTCAAAGCTTTTAACCCGGTCTGCCCTTTCATGGGGAGAGATTTCAGCTAGTACATCTTTGTTGTTTGACAAGAAACCTCCTCTTTTACACAGTTCTTTGCTCTGTTCAATGAAAGTGACAGCTTCCTCTTTGGTGGCTACTGACTCTAAACCATCATCAACATAAAAGTTATTTCTTATAAACTTACCTGCATCAGATTCACATTCATAATCATATGCGGCTTTCTTTAATGCAAAGTTAGCTCTGGTCCTTTATGATAACTATGTCATTTACACCGAGGTTTTTATGTGGTGTTGTCCATTTATTTCTAATTTGTAGGGATTGTACATATTCCTTTCTCTATCTGGACCAGAACTGATTAGCCAAAAACTGTGCCCTCGCCATCTTTTTGTACAGTACAGATCTTCCTTAACAAAGATGCTTGGGGGAGGCAGTACTATCTTTGTTTTCATGGTTAGCAAGTCATTGGGTGTTAGTGGTGTGGGATTGTCTGGGGAATTTAGATGGTCCACAGTTAGAGGACGGCCATTGACTATACTTTCTGCTTCCACTAAGAAAGTTCTCAAATCTTGGTCATCTAACTGTGCACCATGTTGATCAAGCAACACAGTGAGCACATTTCTCACTGTGCGTATCTGTTTCTCCCACACACCTCCCATGTGACTGGCATTGGGTACATTCATCTTAAATACAATCCAGTCACATTGGTCCTTCATTAGTTCTTGTCTAATTTTATCATTGTTTATAACTTCCCTGTTCCTTTCATACTCTGTCTTGGCACCTACAAAGTTAGTACCTTGGTCATTGATCTTAACTGTCTAACAGGCCCTCTTCTTCCAATAAAGCGACGATCACCACTGAGGAAGGAACGTGTATCCAAGCAGTTGGCTGTCTCAATGTGCACTGCCCTACATGCCATGCAAGTGAAGAGCACTCCTTATCTTTTAAGTTCTTTGCGGCCTTCTTTGACATAAAATGGCCCAAAGAAATCTACTGCTGAGTATGAGAATGGAGGTGATGGTTCTAATCTGTCAAAGGGCAGGTCTGCCATCTTTTGCCCTTGTGTCGCACTTCTTACTTTACGACATGTTATGCACTTTGAAATGTGTTTAGACACAAGAGATGATCCTCCAACTATCCATTATCCGCATGATCTTATTTCATTTAGGATTATTCCTCTGCCCTGATGGTTTGTCCTTTTATGGTAATGGCATATTATCAGACTGGTTATATGTGAAGCCTTGGGGAGAATCACTGGATGTTTAGATGCACTTTATAAATTGGCAAATCTAAATCTTCCTCCTACTCTCATGATACCATACTCATCAATAAAAGGATCAAGCTTATATACAGAACTGATCCTATCAATCACTTTTGTTCTTTTGCCATTACTCTCTTTAATTAATGAATTTTGCTTAGCTGTTGATTTCAGCACATTTATTTCAGTCTGGAATGCTTCCCTTTGCAGTTGCTTTATTATTTCTCTTTCTGCTTCTTCAACTTCTGCTACATTTACTGGCATATACTTCTTTTCACTCACTGCCTCAGGGTGTCACTCACGCCCTAGACGCCGCCCCGCCAACACACGCATGAAGGTGACTGAGGTAAATTCATAATTTTCATAGCATAAACTAAATGTGATAGTGTCAAGTTGATTACATGTGTTGTTTATAACCAGTGTAATATCTTAAAAGTGTTTTGTACTAGCATGCAATGTTAATTCATAAGGAAATTGAGACCGAAAATCTGTTTGCAGTTTTTACGGTCACTGTTTGTCGTCGAATAAACGTCAGACAAAGAACTGACTTTCCTCGACCCTACGATGATGATAGTGATCAGTACAACAAATCACCAGTGAGTCATTAGATACCTGCTGCGTGCGGCTACAAGGAGTAAGTTTGAGGGAATGTTTTTAAGGGATTCCAAATATATTTGGCATGGAAAAGAAAATATAAACAAATTGCATAGATGATATCAAACTTGTTTTCTTTGATTTCCTGACTTTTTGTTTCTCAATGTGGCCTAATTGCTGATTTTCTCACTAGGGACCTGGAAAGACTGACCCGATGATAAGGACTTTGTTTAATTTAATACTTGGAGCTCTCGATGGCAATATGTGGTAAACTAATTATGATATCGATTTACATTCAAGCCCCCAAATAAAATAAAAAAAACCCACTTCATTTTATCATATTATATTTTATTCTTTGCATTTATTTTTTCATACTTTTTAGAGTCTAAAATTTCTCTTCTCACTCTCTGGTCTAATTTTTCTTGTTCGTGTTCTGAGAGCTTGTGTCATAACAGTGGATGGTGGTGGTGGTGGTCCAGCGGGTGATGATCGTGGTGGTCCCTCTTAGAGGTGCGACAGGAGCAACAACGGTGCGTGTAGTTTAAGGGTTAGGTGATAGAGGGCCACCAGGGTCCTGCTCAACAGATGGCAATTGCTCCTGCTATCAGCTGTGCCCTCCAGATGTCGCACATGAATCTATAAAGTGTAAGAAGGAGTTTAGTAATAGGGGAGCGCCTGTGGCGGGATTTGAGACCAAATACTAGGGGTGAGAAAAACAAATATTGTGGGGTGTCGCTTGTCCTATCACATTTTCCTACAGTTTAAGTAATACAGGCAATATACCCATTAACCATTGATGCACAACATGCCAGAAAAGGCGTTATACCCCTAGTGATTGCTTGTTACACAGTAGTTACGTTTATTGAGACATTTCTGCCGCGTTGTCCTTTGAACTGGGAGAAGTGGAGCGGGAGAGAGTCAGTAGACGACTGGCGGCCAGTGGCGGCTTGCCTGGTAAGGCTGTGTTCGTTCGTCCAAAGTTTTTAGAGACCACAATAAAAAATATAACGAAATCTTCTACATTATTGTTATAAACCTATGTCATTAGCAAGCAACACTGTAAATATTCTATCATCTTTATATTTTACAAGTACTTTTACTTTGAAAACCCGTAAAATAAAAAAGGTTCACACAACTGAAAGTCGAAGTCGGAATCACAAGGCTTTGAAAAATCAGTATGACGAAGTGTGAGTCTCGTAGCCAATCAGCAACTTTGTTCGGGGTCTAGCTGCACCCGAGAATGTAGACCCAATGTCATGCATTAAATCCTAACCACATGGAGAACTCCTCAGAATTTCAGTATCAGAAAACAGTTGCTACATTTATATTGCTTACATAATACTACTTATCACATCTTCATAGGCTTCAGAATAGAAGTTTTTATTGATTTAAAACTGGAAAAGTTGGCACCTTTTTCTTTGCCTTCAGCACACACGTCCGGGTTTCACCGGTCGTGCTCTGGAAGGCGTTCGGGTGTAGGGCGTTTGGGATGGACGCCACTGAAAACGCTTATCTAACTTCTGTATATAAACTATTAATGTTCCAAGATATTATCTTAATACAGACAGCACGTAGTGGCCTTTTTACAAAAACTGTGGATTCCAAGTGTCAATGACTTCACCGTTACGATAGAGTTTGGGTCGCCGTGTGTCTAGTTTGATCTCGCATCCTGCTTTTTCCAGGCGCTCTTTTTTCTTTGCCTCTGCTTCTGGTAGCCTTTGCCACTGTTTCCTCACACCCGGATGTACATCCTTCTTCACATAGATTTTAGAAATTTTTCCTCCAGCTGTCTTCACGTTTTTGGCGTTAGCAAGTATTCGTTACCGTATATCCTTTTTTTCGGATTCATTAGCAGCAATGGTTTGTTTCGCAGTCCTCCCTCAGTGTGGGCACCCACTCTCCGGGATTGACACTTAACGCTCGCCACGTATACCTTTTCCCTCACTTTCTCAAGCTTGTCCGTGTACGTAATAGCACCTGTAGGCCTTCCTAATCTCACATCGTGCAACAGCATCAACTTAATAGAGGAGTCAAAGGATGATAAAAAGACGCCATGCCTCCTTCTTGCTTACTATATTTCTAAACACATAAGTCTTCAAGAAAAACAATAACAACATACATAATCTTCACATTAATTGCCAAATATACGCTCAAAATTATGACATCAACTGGATTATGTCAGCTGTTCATAAATACATACTGGAAAGTTCTTAATCTAATTACTAAATAAAGGGAAAATATGCATCTGAAATAGTAATGAAACTTCAGAATGAAATCTAGCGAAAATGAAAGAAAACGGGGAATGTATACAGCATAAAGAAAAATGGAATTTATCCGGTTACTATTATAAACACAAGATCCCTCTTTAACATGAACCTAATTTAAAATTCAACAGCACCACCCAGTGCTGCCCTCTTGTCCGGAAGACCCGCTCCTTTCGGTCTGCATTTCCAGGAACCGTTGCTGTCTAGATGTGATGTCTTCCTGCATTTCTATTTTGCTGTGCAACTCTTCAAACTTCTTGCCAACGAAACTGTCTAGAGGCATACTAGATTTTTTAAGCTGAGCTACTTCTGCCATGACTGCATTCAACTTCTCAACCAGGGTCGGTATTTCGTCCTGGTCTTGAGCAGATAATATTGTTTCTATTAATTATTCTTTATTAATATTTTTAATTGATTCCGTTGCATCTTTCTTAGTTCAACCAATCTACTTGCCATGTCGACGGTAATGAGCAACTTTGTCCTGAGGTGTTGCAGAGAGGTAAGAAAGGTTTTAGTTGTGATGAAGGTTCATGTGGCCCTTAACAGATAGTCAAGGATATCACACACACACACACACACACACACACACACACACACACACACTGCGTAGTGTAGTGGTTAGCACGCTCGGCTCACAACAGAGAGGGCCCGGGTTCGAGTCCCGGGCGCGGCGAAGCGAGGCAAATGAGCAAGCCTCTTAATGTGTATCTAGCCCATGTTCACCTAGCAGCAAGTAGGTACGGGATATAACTCGAGGGGTTGTGGTCTCGGTGTCCCGGTGTGTAGTGTGTTATGTGGTTTCAGCCCTACCCGAAGATTGGTCTATGAGCTCTGAGCTCGCTTTGTAGGGAAAGGTTGGCTGGCTAACCAGCAGGCGACCGTGGTGAGTAACACACACACACACACACACACACAGAAACACACACACTTGGCAGGTAAGATGGTCGTGTGATATAGCGTAGTATAGTGTGATGATGTCTTATCATGTGGTGTGGTGCGGTGTTCTTTGTGGTTTGTTGAGGGGGAGTAAGTCAGAATGAAAGGAGGCGTCCCCTTGACTGTGATAAGCGGTTAAAGATGGAGATGATTTTTATTTCTGGCAGTGGGGAGGGAGAAAGATGATAAATGTAATATGGAGAGGAGGGAAGGGGTAGGGAGGGAGGGGGTAAGAAGGCAAGGGAGAGATGGGTTAAACGAAAGGATATGGAAAAAAAAAGGAGCTTCCTGATATCTTTAAGTACGTCAGGCAAGGTGAGTAGACGTGCTGCTACTGTTGCTACTACTGCAGCGGTAACTGTTGGATGCTAGGTGTGTGAACTAGTGATGGTAGTCGTAGTAGTAGTAGTAGTAGTAGTAGTAGTAGTAGTAGTAGTAGTAGTAGTAGTAGTAGTAGTAATAGTAATAGTAGTAGTACTACTAGTAGAAGTAGTAATAGTAGTAGTAGTAATAGTAGTAGTGTGTGTGTGTGTGTGTGTGTGTGTGTGGTGGTCATCGCTTATATATGCTGCACCTCATCTAGGTATGGTTCAGCAAGAAGAAAAACACAGACTTGATTTTTTACCCTTTATCTTTTCGTTAACGCCTCATTCTTCTCTCTCTCACGGCTACTGTCTCCATTTCTCTCCTCAGCTCCATACCCGCACACTAAGTAATTTCCTCGTTTTTAGATTCCCGTTCCTCCTCCTCCTCCTCCTTTTTCTCCTCCTCCCCCTCCTCCCCTCCTCCTCCCCTCCCCCTCCCCCTCCCCCTCCTACTTCTCCTCCTCCTCCTCCTATTCTCCCTTCTCTTCTTCTTCCTCTTCATACTTGATCTGCTCCTTTACCTTCTATTCATTTCTTCCCATCACTACTTCACTTTTTCTTAGTATTTACGTTTTATTCTTCCACTTTTCTCTTCCCTTTTTATCCATATCTTTAGCTGTTGGCCCCTGTACCACCTCTCTACTCACCTCTCCACTCTCTATATTCCAGCCTCGGCATTTCAACGCACCTTTAAAGAACAATGGCAAGGAAAAAAATCTTAACACTGGCTCTAACACGCTCATAACTATGATATTATGTTCCATAACTAGGCTAATGGTCAGGATAATGATATTTAATGGGACATGAAATCCTTTCAGCCACGCCAGAATGGACTTGCCCAACGCGTGTTACAGCCAGGAAAGCCAGGTGGACGGGAGTAGGATGCTGGCTACCTTAAGAAAGAAAATGATGCAGTGAGCAGTTTCGTCGTGTCATAAGATGAAAAAGGGAGTGAAGCGCAGAAGGTTTAGCAAAGTATAAGCCATAAGTCTTAATTTACCTTTTTGAAGTACATGCCTAACAACAATGACAAACGAAGGGGCAACTACAATTATATATATATATATATATATATATATATATATATATATATATATATATATATATATATATATATATATATATATATATATATATATATATATATATCAAGACATATTTACGATATATTTGAATTTACAATATTCTTGCAATAACGTCATAAGAGCATGCTGAGCAAAGAATCTGAGTCGTGTATATTGGTCAATGTAGAACATGTAAACTTGACAGAGTCTGAGAATTGCTGCCTTAATCAAGATCATATTTAGCGATGAAAGGATTTGATGCTGGCTGGCAAGCTTATGATCGGACAAAGGGATTTGAGAGTATACTCTCTAAATATTTTTATTCTACATCTTATAATTCAGTTATTCAATAGGAGTGTGAGGTTAGTTGATTTCATGCGATGTTTATGTTTGACGTACCACGAGATGAACAAACAAGACTGAGGAGGACGCGACAATCTAATGTCAACTTAATTACATATATTTTACTTGTGTTCAATGCTGGCCACACACACACAAACACACACACACACACACACACACACACACACACACACACACACACACACTTGGCAGGTAAGACGGTCGTGTGATATAGCGTAGTATAGTGTGATAATGTTTTATCATGTGGTGTGGTGCGGTGTTCTTTGTGATTTGTTGAGGGCGAGTAAGTCAGAGTGAAAGGAGGCGTCCCCTTGACTGTGATAAGCGGTTAAAGATGGAGATTATTTTTATTTCTGGCAGTGGGGAGGGGGAAAGATGATAGATGCAATATGGAGAGGAGGGAAGAGGGTAGGGAGGGAGGGGTAAGAAGGCAAGGGAGAGATGGGTTAAACGAAAGGGTATGGAAGAAAAAGAAGCTTCCTGACATTTTTAAGTGCATCAGGCGAGGTGAGTAGGCGTGCTGTTGCTACTACTGCAGCTACTGCAGTAGCAGCGGTTACTGTTGGTGTGTGAACTGAGATGTGGACATGAAAATAATTAAGCTATCTGGCCTACTCGTGGCTGTCCGTACTACTTATGTCCATTAATCATTCTGATATATATATATATATATATATATATATATATATATCATATATAGATATATATATATCGATATATATAATATATATATATATATATATCTATATATATATATATATATATATATATAATATATATATATATATATATACCCTCGCTATTCGCGGGGATTATGTTGCTTCCCCTCCCGCAAATACCGAAAATTCGCGAATAATTGATGCAGTTTGAAAATGCCTATATATGAAATATGCTTCCCAAACACATTCTAAAGACAGTCTTACTCATTGATTCTGTAATAATGTAATAATATGTAGTAATGATGAATTAAAAAAAAAAAATCTAATAATGTAGTATAATGTGTACATAGTAGTAGGTCAGTCTCGCGCATGAAGATGCTTGTGATGTCACGTCGTCTGCAGCCAACCAGTAGGAAGGAGAAACGAAAGCTTGTAATATACATTGTTACTTTGAAATTATTTACCAGTTAAATTGTACCTTTTTTTTTTTTTTTTTTTTTTTTCTTACATTTTATATTAACTAACATTGTTATTTTAAATTATTTACTAGTTATGTATACTGGATCATCTCTTTTTTTCTATTTTTTTTACTATATTAATTGATATTGTTATTGTTTAAATATCTACCAGTTATACAGTATCATCTTTCTTTTCTAATTTATTTCATACTATAATATATTCTGCAAAAAAAAAAAAAAATGTCCTACGAAATTAACGAAATCGCCAATATCATATATATATATATATATATATATATATATTAATATATTCTCTCTCTCTCTCTCTCTCTCTCTCTCTCTCTCTCTCTCTCTCTCTCTCTCTCTCTCTCTCTCTCTCTCTCTCTCTCTCTCTCTCTCTCTTTGTGTCTCATATTTTTTGTCTTCTTTGTTAATAATGTAACGGAATTGACTTTGAGTCTCCTGCTTGGTTTCTTAAGCAAAGCCATGTTCCTTTACCTCCTCTTATTGTATTGCATTAAAGTATTGAGTGTCTTGCTGTATGTCTTATAGTTTATATTTTATATGATTTCGTCTTTTATATATTATACAGATTACTGGATAATTATTCGGAAATCGCGTAAAGTTCTTCTGTTGACTTTGTGTAAGGATATTTCTCACTATGTGGGAATCTTATTGATTTGTTTGTTTATATCTTGTAGTGTTGGTATCTGTGATTTTGCAAGTGCATTTATTGTGCATGGTGGATATGTTCATATTTTATAGGACATATGCTTTTATCAAGTGTGATTTTATGTTTTGCGTCTGAATTTCCCAATCGTATTATCATTTTTAGTGCTAGGGCTTTTTGGATATGTGTGAGACATGTTTATTTTTTTCATGTTTTTAAAGGTTTAGTTTCATTATATTTTGTTTCTTTCTCTTTCAATAGTCTTTTTTTTAGCGCTGTAGTTAGGACAATGAACTTTGAAATGTTGATTTGTTTTTGCTTTTGTTTTCATAATTGTTTAGGTGTATTTCGCCATTTGTATTTTCTTGATAGTATGCTTCTTCATGTATCTGGTTGAATTATTATTTGCGTGATACCATCTGCATATTGTATGCTGATTCCATCAGAGATTGCAGGAGATATATGTGAATGTGATGTGTGAAGATTGTAAAAAGTGTGGGGAAATGGCTGCTGTCTTGTGGTGCACCGCTATATAGTTTGAAGGCTGTTCCTTCACAATTCTTTAGTTATATGGAAGCTGTTCTTTTGTCGAAAACTCAAATATTTTGGCAAATATTGTAGGTATATTTTGTTGTATTTTATACTTCAAGTCTATTAATGGAATTTTTCGAAAGATTTCGATACATCTCTTAGGAACATGCAACATTTTTTTTCAGCTAATGCCTTTCATATAGTCGTTGCAATGATAGTTTATGTTATTTCCGTGGATCTATGTTAGCGAAAAGTATGATGTGATGTTGATAGTATGTTGTTCGTTTCTAAATAGGTTCGGACTCTCGTCTTAATTATTGTTTTCGAATATTTTGCCAGGTACCTCTAGTAGTGATATTGGACGATAATTGTTCACGTCTGTAAAAGATTCGTTTAGTTTGGGTATGAATTTTATTTTCTAGTGTTTAGATATATTGGAACGAGAACGGAACGAGAGATGTTGAGCAGTTTGGCAAAAGTTCCAACGGCCTCATCTGGTAAGTTCTTATTAATTTGTTTGTTTAATGTTTTGCATGTCCTGGCTCATTATTTTCCAATTCCCTTACCTTTTTATCTACTGTTGTATTGTGATTTCATTGTTAAAATTGTGGTCACTCTCTAATTTACTTGATGGTTAGAGAGTTAAGGATGTTTTTTGGGCAAGATGCCATAAATCTTGTGGGTAGTTGGCCTTTGAAAGTTTTTAGCATTTTCTATTAATGAAGGAATATTTGGCAAGTTGAAGAATGACAGCAAGATTCTAGGTAAACATGTAAAGCACCTTTGAAAGTTTTTAGTATTTTCTATTAATGAAGGAGTATTTGGCAAGTTGAAGAATTCAGGTAAAAATGTAAAGTGCATAAGATTTAGGTAACTGAAGGCTCAAATACATTTTATACACAATCTCTCTATCATGTATAGCACGAGAACAGTCTATTTTAAACAATTGTTGGGAAGATTTAGGTTGAGAAGAAGTGTGACAAAAACGCCTCCATCCCAGATATTATAATCTTTGTTATGCACTCAGCACTCAAAGATGGTTATCTGATATGGAAATAATAATCATTCCAAGGAAAATGAGCATTGTACCTCTTCAGATCCCCTAATTGGGAAAAGGAAAATGCCAGAGGCGCTTCCATTTTGGGGGATCATGGGGAGGAATTGGAAAAAAATCAGATAAGATACAGATATAATATTGTGATCAGAGGAGCCCAATGGTGAGAATAGGGTAACAACATAAGCAGAAGAATTAGAGATAAGGAAAAGATTGGGAATGTTTTGCGCATCTCCAAGGGTTATGGAAGATAGCAAAGTTAAAGGCTAGTTCAGTAAAATGGTCATTGAAGGGAGAGGAAAGCCAAAGCTGGTGGTGAACATTGAAATCTGCAAGGATGGAAAACTCTACAAAGGGACAGATAGAGAGACAAGATGTGCTTCAGTTTGGCAGCAATTTTTTTATATATGAAGGATTCTGCCAAGGGCAGAATCCTTTGGATAAAAGAGGCCTACCAAGTTGCAATTCCTTTTAAAAACGTTAATTTCTTGGTGTGTTTCAGCTATAACCAACTTGTCTAAGGTCGAAGTTGTTGTTGGCAGTGTAAAGCAGGAATAGAAAAGCAGGAGTGCGTGGGTGTATTCTGGTTGGTGATTCCGATTCAAATCGTGGGTATCTTGAAGGAAATATCTTGATGGTTTCTGGACATATATTTTCTTGTATGTATACAACCGGAGTGTAACGAGTGGACGAGATACAGGATGTGTCACGTAGATATAAAATGAATTATTGTGCCAGCTAGGGTACGAGAAAGAGATCTGGATGAATGATGTATCTTGAGTAAAGTCTTAAATGTGAGTGAATTTGATGCATTTGATTTGATTTTTTTTTTTTTTTATGAGAAAAGTGGAATGAAGTGATAGAAGAGGGGGTACAGCTGAAGAGTAAAAGCTAGAAATTACTGAAAGACATGGAGAGGTGAGAAAGTTGGTGAGCGGACCACCTTCCTATTTTTCAATTATTTATTGTTAGTCGTAAGCAGCTGACTATGACGTATTTGTATTATATTATTAGATATAATCACCTACCTAAAAGGTCATTAATTTATTTATTTCCCCTTATTTACTAAGATTATTTTTTTCTTTTCATTATCTTTTCTTTTTTTTTTCCTTTTTTTTTCATTCCTATAAATAGGCGCGCGTGTGCCTTTATCTTCGGCTCATGTGAAATATACTCTGGCAAGAAGTGCTAGCGAGTTTACATCACGAGCAGGTGCAGGAAGACATGGTTTTGGGGAAGCCGTTGGTGAAAGCCTGGACTTGAGGCAACCCTAACCGGTACGCAGTTCCCATCAGTCCCAACGATACCCGGACACGCTTCCAATGTCCGCTCAGGTTACCATAGCAATGGAGCAAAGAAGACCTGATCTAATGTCTCTTTTTTTTCCATGATTTCAGGACATTTTGTGAACCAGTCACTGACATTGGCGTTGTAGCCTTGGGAAGGTGTTCAGTGGGAGTGTGGGTTGGGAACCATCCGAAGCACAAATCCCATCAGACCCAACTGATTCCAGAGCGAAGCTCGCCACACCGTTTTGTGACCTGTTATATATATATATATATATATATATATATATATATATAGATATATATATAGATATTATATATATATAATATATATATAGATATGTATATCACCTATATATATATAATAATATATAATTATTAAATATATATTATATATATAATATAGATATTTATATAATATATATATATATATATATAAGAAAGGCAGGAAAGGGCAACAAAAATAAAAACAAAAACAAGAAACACTGAAATGCCAGTCTCTGGGAAAGTTCAGATTTATTAGCCGAAAGAATGGGATAACTGTCTTGAGACCTCCCTCTTGAAATAATTCAAGTCATTGGCAGATGGAAATACAGAAGCAGGCAGAGAGTTCTAGAGTTTAACAGAGAAACAGATGAAAGACTGAGATGAAAGACTGGTTGACTCTTGCATTAGAGAGGTGGACAGAATAGGGGTGAAAGGAAGAGGCAAGTCTTGTGTAGTGAGGCCGCTGGAGCAGGAGAGGCATGCAGTTAGCAAGATCAGAAGAGCAGTTAACATGAAAATAGCGGTAAAATAGAGCAAGAGAGGCAACACTGCGGCGATGAGGAAGAGGCTGAAGACAGTCAGTCAGAGAAGAGGAGTTCATAAGAAGAAAAGTTTTTAATTCCACCCTGTTCAATAGTATGAGTGGAGCCTCCCCAAACCAATGAAGCATACTCCAATTACTCCATACATGAACGGATAAGGCTCTTGTATAAAGTTAGCAGTTGAGGAGGTGAGAAAAACTGGCGGAGACGGCTCAGAACACCTAACTTCATAGAAGCTGTTTTAGCTAGAGAGTAAATGTGAAGTTTCGAGTATAGATTTTAAGTAAGGATAAGCCGAGAATGTTCAGTGTAGGAGAAGGGGACAGTTAAGTGTTACTGAGGAAGATGGGATAGTTATTTCGAAAATTGTGTCGAGTTGATAGGTGGAGGAATTGAGTTTTTGAGGCATTGAACAACACTCAGTTTGCTTTGCCCCAACCAGAAATTTTGGAGAGATCAGGAGTTAGGCGTTCCGAGGCTTCACTGCGTGAGCTGCGTACTCCCTGAAGGGTTGGGAAGACGTAGAAAAGTGCAAGGTGGGATCATCAGCATAGGAGTGCATAGGGCAAGAGGTTAGGTTTAGAACATCATTGATGATAATAGGAAGAGTGTGGGTGATAGGACAGAATCTTGAGGAACATTAATGTTTTTAGATTTAGGGGAAGAACAGTGACCGTTTACCACAGAAGCAATAGAATGATCAGAAAGGAAACTTGAGATGAAGTTGCAGAGAGAAGGATAGAAGCCATGGGAGGGTAGTTAGGAAATTAAAGCTTTGTGCCAGACTCTATCAAAAGCTTTTGATATATCTAGAGCTACAGTAAAAGTTTAACCAAGATCTCTAAAAGAGGAGGGAGGAACAAGCCCAGAATCATCCAAGGTAGAGTTTTTACCAAAGGTTTGAGCAAAGAGTTCAGCTTTAGAGACAGATGAGATGGCATTGGTGCCATCAGGTTGAACTAAAGGAGGGAAAGATGAAAAAAGTAAAGTTGTTGGAGATGTTTTTGGCTAGATGCCAGAAGTCTCGAGGGAAGTTAGATCCGGAAAGATTTTTACACTTTCTATGAATGAAGGAGTTTTTGGCTCATTGGAGAACAGACTAAGCATAATTCCGGGCAGAAATATAAAGCGCATGAGACTCAGGTGATGGAAGGCTTAAGTACCTTCTGAAGGCCACCTCTCTATCATGGATAACACGAGAGCAAGCTGTGTTAAATCAGGGTTTGGAAGGTTTAGGTCGAGAGATAGAATGAGGAATGTACGTTTCCATGCCAGACACTATCACCTCTACTATGCGCTCAGCACACAGAGACGGGTCTTTGTCACCGAAGCAGTAATCATTCTAAGGAAAATCAGCATAATACCTCCTCCGGTCTCCCCAACTAGCAGAGGCAAAACGCTCTCTCATTTATTTATCTATTTTTTTCGGGTTTGTCGTTGGATTATTTTGAATTAGGAAGTCATCCAGGTAAGTGATGCGAGTAAGTGTTAATCAGGTAAGTATAGTAGTATTTGACATTTTTTTACAGGTGGGTATTTTAATTCCTAGTAATGTGGGGCATCTAATATATTGCGGGCATGTAGGCTACTACGATAGTCCCTGTGGAATCTCAATATATTTTTGTGATTTTCTTTTAGTCTTCATTAAGCTTTCATGTCTAGTTTTTTTTTTTTTTTTCCGGTCCGTCAAATACCTCTCGTGCTCTATTGTGTAGTCTTATATTTAGTGGTGTTGTATTGTGCGTTTATGTTGTCATGGCCACTCCTCAACACGCGGTTACTGCCCCCAACACCCTATCACCAGTTCACCATAGGGACCTGTTCACTCGACTCCGCAAGGCTTCGGTGCTTCAACCCCTTACTCCAGTTCACCCTACCTGGGGCTGAGACTGTACCATCTCCCTGGAAGCCAGCGAATCGGAGGTTATATTAACCAGTACCTTGGACTAGGAAGTCAGTGGCATATGCCTCTCACAGTGATCAGACCTCTCTTGGATATTTACCGTTCTGGAGTACCATCATCACCGTAGAGCAATTATAAGTGTACCCCTAGTCCGTTATATGTCTCAGAATTTAAGTAGGCTTGTTCTTTTGCATATTTCTGTATATATTTCTGTTTATTTTTGTGTTGTGTTTTGGTGCCTAGGGGAGAAAAAAATTATATTAGGGGCATCCTCCGGATGGCAGATGGAGGAATACCCTATAAAAATACAGGGCAGTCTCGAATAACCAATAAGAGACCGTGGACCAAATCCGTGGAAAGGGAGTGGTGACCCTACCACGTATATAACCAAGAATAACAATGGATGTGCCACAAGGCACTCCATTGTCGCCAACGTCACCTGACGCTGCACTACGATAGGTAGGTAGGTGTTTTGGTGACAGGTTTATTTTTGTTCATTAGAGTTCCTGCAAGTTTCTTCCCCTTTGTTTTCCCCTTTAAGGTATTTATTTATTATTTTATTTATCTATTATTTCTTCATGCTCTCTGCTCTTCTAGGCACACTGTTCTATCTTGCATAAGGTGTAACAATAATTGCATTGTGGTCATTGTGTAGGAGTGTTTTTGGTTGTGGCAAATCTGAGGGGTCGGTTTTGTAGTTTTTTGTAATTTACTTTTTCCTCATAGTGTACATGAGGATTAGTGGGTAGTCTAGTATCATAGGTGTTAGGATTTTTACTAGATGCATTTGCTTTATTTTTATCCCTTCTTTTTATATGTGTATAGTACCCTGGTGCTGGAATTTTCAACCCCAAACATTTCCCCTCGTTTCTAAAATCAGTTAGGTCATCATTGGTGTTTAATGTTTTTTTTTTTTTTTTTTTTTTTTTTTGCACCTTGATGGATTGGTGTCAATTTGTTATTTTTTTCCCCATATTTTTTTTCATAGTAGCTGATAATTTTTATTACTCTTACTGACTGCATGTTTATCATTTGGGGGGGGGGGATTTTCCTGGGTACCCCAATACTTGTGTTATAACATCTGCATAATATACTTAAATTACTAAATTAAATAATTAATAGAGTTCTCAATGTTGTTAGTGTATAATGTAGGTGACAATACACTTCCCTGAGGCACACTGCAATTAATAAGAGGTCACATCTCCAGTCCTTATCTGGTCCAAATTAGAAAAAGCACAATTAGACCTCACTGGGAGTAAATAAGAGTTGTGGTAGGTGTCTATTATCTTCCCTTCCAAATGGGGGTACATTTTTTTATCCTTGGAAATTTCAATGTTCACCACCAGCTTTGGATTTCCTTTCTCTTCACTGACCTTCCTGGTCAGGTAGTTTTTAATGTTGCTCTCCTCCATGATCTAGAGCAACTGGTGTAACACCATACTCATATTACTGACAGTCTTCGAAATACAACTAAAATTCTTAACCTCTTCCTTACCTCCAATCTTTCTGCTTATACTGTTACCCTACTTTCTCTGTTGACCTTCTCCAATTACAATCTCAAATCTGTATGTTGCCCTACATCGTCAATCTCTCTTCAGGATCCCCCAAAGCCGAGGTACCTCTGGGGTATTTGCTTCTGCCAACTGAGACCTAAGAATATACTATGCTCATTTTCCCTGCAATAATTACTGTTTCTGTATCAAAGATCCATCTATGTGTGTTGAGCACAAAACAGAGATTATAGTGTCTGGCATGGATCTGTATATTCATCACGGTTTTTCTCAAGCTAAATCTTTCAAACCTTGCTTTAACCCAGCTTGTTCTTCTGTTGTACATGGTGGAGAAGTTTCCCAGAAAAGGTACTTGAGTCTTCCATCATTATTGCCAATTGCTCCCGTGGCACAATGGAGACTGTGAAGTGACATAGCCCTAGAGCTGATAGGAGAGATTACGCTAGTGAGCTTGGTGTGTCTGAGAGAGCAAAGGGAGGGGAGTAGCTGTGACAACTTCAGGCTCTGGGGTATGTCAAAATGTCTTTAGGCACTTGTTGTCAAGAAGCCCTCACAGCCACTAGGTTTGAGGATGTCCCTGTTTATGTGAAATCTGATTGATCAAAAAGACAGACAGAGATGAGAACGTCCAAGGAGATGTGGACAAGAAAAAAATATTTACCGATGATAAGTCAAGGAAGGGAGGTGCCGAGAGGGCAGGTTCTTCCAAAAGGAAACAGAGTCCTAATGGGATAACGGAGCAAGGGAGTGTGAGGGTATTTTTAAGATACACATGGACGCTGAGCATTGTTCCTCGAAATGAACAAGAAAAAAAAAAATGATACGGAAGAATAAATGACAACTGATGAGACGGAGACACGGAGACACATAGACACGGAGACACAGTGACATGTAGACACGGAGACACAAAGACTGAAACACAGAGACAAAGAGACACTGAGGCTGGGACACAGAGACACAGAGATGTGGGACACAGAGACACACAGGACACACACACACACAGGAGACACACACACACACACACACACACACACATACACACACACACACACACACACACACACACACACACACAGAGAGAGAGAGAGAGAGAGAGAGAGAGAGAGAGAGAGAGAGAGAGAGAGAGAGAGAGAGAGAGAGAGAGAGAATTATATACTTTGTGCTTTTCTCATGTGCGTAACTTGTGTAACAACCTTCCTCATGGAATACACCACTAGATCGTAGCAGCTTAGACGGCCATGTGTTATAACCTCGAATTAGGTTATATATACAAACTGTAACCTAGACAATATATACAATAACAAAGTATGTGTTTCATTGATGGACACTGAATTTTACAAAGACATACAGTGGCCATTTTGTATGAAAGATAAATTGGTACATATCATGTTTATGTTGATTTTAATTAGTTACATAGAATTTAGTGTAATGAAGTAAAGTTAATAAAGTTTGATGGGTATAGCATATAAGGTAAGGTTAGGTGCATAGGATAAAACATGATTAAGTTAAGGTCTAGGTGAGAATAAGGGGTTGGAAATAGGAGTTAGGGAGTCTGCAACGTAGTTTTCGAAGCTCCATGTTAAGTTAATTGTTGGAAACGGGTTAACTCTATTGCAATTTACATTAATATATCCATTGATGAGATCAGGGTGTTGTTTATCAAAGTTATTTTCTTCCTTCTCTGTGATCATGAAAACGTCTTTCCATTTTTTTTTTTTTTTTCATTATAGTAATTTTTTTTTTATTTATCTGAAAGAAATACATTTTCCCATCAGTGTTTTTTCATATAATTAGTATAAGTTATCTACTTTTCTTTCACTGTTTTTTTATTGTTTTTGTTTTAGAGTTCTAGAGTTGTTTGTTGCTTTTGCAATTCTCTGAAATATGATTTATTTTGTTCTCCCAATTACTGTCATATCGTTCTTTACCTCTTTTTTAAAGGTTTATTTCTTATTCTTAGATATTCTCTGTAATTTTGTAGAGTCTAACCATGTCAAATAGCATTTTTTTTCTTATTTATTTATTTATTTGTTTTCAATCTTTGGTGTGATATTTCATTGATAAATACATTGATGAGTGGACTTTGGAATGACTAAGTCAATAGCACTTTTAACTGTTTCAATCCGATCTGTAATTCTCTTCTTTAGTTGTTCGTCATTACATCCTTTAAAATTGGCAACGTTTATCCGTGAGTCTGGTTTGCGGTGCCCAGTCAGACTTGTTTAGCTTATATATCTTTTGGTGTCACGGTAATATCACCAGGCTCATAAATGTTGTTCAGGTAATAGTGCTTGTTCTAAAAAAATCTTATTTGGATTTGAGGACGAGTTATAGCTAAAATACGCTGGAAAATGAGAACCAAGATGAATGAATTTGCCTTAATTTGTAAGACTGGATAGACTTTTGCTAACATTATTCTTATCTTTCTTACCAAAACATTGAGTGCCTGTCATTGAAATCTCATGGGATGTATGTTTATTAAGATTTTTAACAAAGTCGGCAAGATTTCCGTTAAGTTTTCTCCTCCTCCTCCTCCTGAATGCCAGTGAGAAGGTGACAGAACCTGAGACAGTTGCCAATCTATTTGCCTTTCATTTTGCAAATATCTCTCGAAAAGACCCTGGTGCGCCTGGGGCTAAATATAGGCAAAACTTAGAGGATGTTAGAGTTGATTTTACTTCCCCCGTAGTCCGGGAGCCAGGAGGGGTCCACGTGCACCATATTGATGACAAAATTCTACAACCAGTTTTGAAATGCTTAGACCTTCCTCTTAAAGGTTTGAGGTGTTCCCAAGCTGAAATATTGTCCCATGACCCTTTTATGACCCCGTGACCCCTAATTTTGGCCATTTTTGACGTCAGGAGGGAATGTTCACAGACAGTTTATCAATGCCTCTAATGTGGGGTTTTTCATCATGCTGAACACGATTATGATATTATTTATCCTATCAGAGTACTCTGTGACCTACAAATCCAAGATGGCGGCCATCGGCCATCTTGAATTTGAGTATACTTCCGTGCTTGGTCTTATAAATGTGATATAATTTTTCTTCGTTTTTCAACTATTCTGAATACCTAGATAGAGTTATTAAATCATCTGATAATTATTTATACATGTTTGGTTGTATGCCTTGCTCTTGAGGACAGAACAGAGCGAGCCAGAGGTGACCAAACCAGATTCCAAGAGAATATCCTGGTAACCAGATCCCTGACACTTATGGTAAGTCAGCATTCCAATGAAATTCATGCCAGTGTGAAAAGGACCTGGGGTAATGACATGGTGTTTGTATCGTTCAGGATATTTCCACAGAAGTGGAAGAGCCTTCATACACACACCCAGATCAAAGGTGTTGAGAGTATAATCCAAACCCCAACGAGGAAATGCGTGACCGTGGCTCAAAATCCACAGATTCGATTAGAATAGGAAAATGATCACACCGTACAGATCCTGGAGAACCCGCCAAATAAAATCAAGGAAAGAATAAGGAGAAGAAAGTGAAAGAAGTAAGAAGGAGTAGAAGAGTGAGAGAAATAAAAAGTGTTAGAAGTAAAAGTACCTGATTCGTTATGGAAGTGAGTTACATCACCTGAGTTTAAGAGCTGCAATAACTCGTCTTCCATAAAAGAGGCAAGGAAAACCCCACGAGGATTGGTGGCACCATCACCCCACAATGGATGGCGGCCATTAAAATCCCCTAGTATGAGGAAAGGAGGCGAAAGATCATGAACAACAGCGTCAAGATGATGCCTTATAATAGGAACACCGGGAGGAAGATACAGGCTATATAATGTATGGGACCTACCTAAAATACTTTAACAGCAATTGCCTGCAGCAGGGACTGAAGCTGCACCGGGATAGAAGGGATATCGTAACGAATTAAGACAGCTGTTCCACCTTGGTGGCCCTGTCCAGAAATAGGGATATTAAAAAAAACTACGATACCTGGTAGGACTAGAAGAAACGCTATGTCCAAGCATCGTCTCCTGTAGACAAATACATGAAGGAGAAAACCTTGAAATGAATACTCTGAGTTCCCCCCAAGAGACGCGCAGACCTCGACAATTCCACTGAAGGAATTTGAATGTGGCAAATTAAGATTTCAGACAACTCCCTCCTAACGGAAGTGTATTCATTTGACTTTTACCAACTTGAGTCTTCATGGTAACATGGCCGATACTCGGTGAACCAGATATTCCAGATGAAAGAGCAATTGAAACTTGAGTAGAGCCATAGGGAGGGCCTTCAGCTTTCAGATGAAAAATAATTTCTGTTTTAGAAATAGCACATTGGTTGGGTGCCACATCAGAACTGAGAGAGTCGCCTGCAGAAACCTGCAGTAGGAATGACAGAAATCTTTGTCGGAGGCACACTCAGTAAATCAACCGAGTGTGAAGAGCAGTGGTGACGTTTGTGTGTAGGCCGGGTGGGTGGTCAGTGCTTTGGACTTCGAGGCATCCTAGCCTCCAGGGAAGGAGGAGACAAAAATACTGGTAGAAGGAAGCCCATCCGAAACCTCACCAATACCGGCATCAATCAAATCCAAATAAGAAAATTTGTTACTGACAGGAATCTCGAAACGGCGAACATCAGATGGAGAGTAGCTTAAAGGAAGAGGAAACATTGACTTAGAATCACGATTCATGGGATAAGATGAATTACGAGAAACTAATTTGGTAACATATGAAGAAGCCTCACCACCCTTTCCCTGTCCGAATGAGTTTTCGACATGCAGCACCAATGCTGATAAAGTGGGACCTCGCATGTTGGAGAACATCTTATTCTAAGCGATATTGGGGACACTCCCGGGAACGTGACTTGTGAGCATCCTGGCAGTGAAAGGAGTATGGGGTAAAGTCACATTCCAATTTAGCAACCGTAACAATCGAAACACTGAAGGGGCCTATCAATAAAAGTCTTCAATCGTAGCGAAAGCGGGCCAACGTTGATGTAATCTGGGTGGGAAGAACCGAAAAAGGTCAGAACGATCATATTGTCCTTTTCTCTCACCTTCCATACCTTCTAGACCGTGGGCAGGTACATGGCATAGATGTCGTCTTCACTGAACTCACCCAGGTCATAATTGAAGACTATTCCCAGGCTGTAATTGAAGGTTTGGTAGGGCCATACTGAGTCAAATATACAGTTATTCGTATTCATATACTGTAAATGGAGCAGTATCTTCGCTTCTGTCAAGTTTTATAACGTTTTCCCGGGGAATGTGGCCCACTTATGCATGAAGGTACCGTGTGGCTTGTGTGAAGTTCCCCTGGCTGTTGCGATAATAGGCAACGAGCCACCGGGAAGTAGGGATTTGTTGAACCTTCGAAGAGGCATCCTCAGCTGAAACCTCTAGGATGTTGGGAAAGTAGTCTAGGTCAGAATCGGTTACATTCCTTGATGAGAGGATCTCCACATAAAGACCCGAGATGTTAAATTATCCCACTGCCTGCAAAGCCGACCTAGCCTCCGCGGCCGTGGCAAACCCCATATAACACCTAAGTTGGTAAAAGTAAAGGGAAGTCATATCCGTTAGGAGGGACTCACCTGATATCTCAATTTCTCACATCCAAATTCCTTCAGTGGAATTCTCGAGGTCTGCGCGCCTCTTAGGAAGAACTCAGATAATTTATTTATTTCCCGGTTTTCTTCTCCATGTATTTGTCTACAGGAGATAGCGTTTCTTCTACTCCTCCCGGGTATCGTAGTTTTTTTTTTTTTTTTTTTCCTATTCCCGGACAGGGCCAGCACGGTGGAACAGCTCTCTTAATTCATTCTGATATCCCTTCAACCCTGGTGCAACTTCAGTCTTCGATGCAGACAGTTGCTGTTAAAGTATTTTTAGGCAGGTCCTATATCTTATGTAGCTTGCATCTTCCTCCCGATGTTCCTATTATAAGGCCTCATCTTGACACCGTGTAATCTTTCATCTCCTTTCCTCATACTAAGGGGTTTTAATGGTCGCCATCGTTTGTGGAATGATAGTGCCAACAATCCTTGTAGGGTTTCCTCTTTAATGGAAGACGAGTTATTGCAGTTCTTAAACTCAGGTGATGTGACTCACTTCCATAGCGAAACATGTACTTATACTTCTAATGACATTTCACTTTGTTCTCTTTATTCTTTCCTTGATTTTAGTTGGCGGGTTCTCTGGGATCTGTACGGTAGTGATCACTTTTTTTTTTAATCAAATCTGCGGATTTTGAGCCACGGTCACGCCTTTATCGTTAGGGTGTGGATAAGGCAGATTGGCAGTGTTACACGGAACTTAGCTGTTAATGTATTTTTAGGCAGGTCTTATATCTTATATAGCTTGTATCTTCCTCCCGATGTTCCTATTATAAGGCCTCATCTTGACGCCGTGTGATCTTTCGTCTCCTTTCCTCATACTAGGGAGTTTTAATGGTCGCCATCGTTTGCGGAATGATGGTGCGAACAATCCTCGTGGGGTTTTCCTTGCCTCTTTTATGGAAGACGATTTATTGCAGCTCTTAAAATCAGGTGATGTGACTCACGTCCATAGCGAAACATGTACTTTTACTTCTAATGACCTTTCACTTTGTTCTCTTTATTCCTTCCTTCATTTTAGTTGGCGGGTTCTCCGGAATCTGTACGGTAGTAATCACTTTTTTAAAATCAAATCTGCGTATTTTCAGCCACGGTCACGCCTTCCTCGTTGGGATTTGGATAAGGCAGATTGGCAGAGCTACACAGAGATTAGCTCATCTATTTTCCTATTAACTGATTATACCTTCTATGACGATGCAGATACTTATTTGGCTGACTTTTTTACGATCTGGAGGCTTGCAATCTATGTTCACAGGACATCTGACCAGTTTCACAAACATCCCGTCCCTTGTTGGAATGAAGTTTGTACGAACGCTGTGAGGGTGAAACGATCTGCCTTTAATAGCATTCCACGCAATCGTGGTGACCCTTACTATTTGGATGCTTTTCGGCAAGCCCGTGCTCGAGCTCGCCGCATCCTCAAAGAAGATCAATGCACTTCATGGAGGTATTATCTCTCCTCCATTACAAATAAGACTCTTCTAATCGAGATTTCAAACAAAGTCCGCAAGATTTCTGGTAAGTTTTCATCTCCTCTTCCTCCATTCCTATTGAATGCCGGTGAGAAGGTAGCAGAACCTGTGACAGTTTCCAACTTAATTACCTCCCATTTTGCAAATATCTCTCGATAAGACCATGGTGCGCCTGGGGCTAACTATAGGCAAATCATGGAGGTTGTTGGAGTGGATTTTACTTCCCGAGTCTTATAATGCCCTTTTTTTCCAGTATCAGAGTTAAAGACTGCTTTATCTCGGTGTCACGTTTCGTTGCCGGGGCCTGATGATGTCCCCTATGCCTTCTTACGGATCATGTCTCATACTGCTTTTACGTTTTTACTTTGTTTATACAATTTTATTTGACATACCGGTGATTTCCCCTTTTCGTGAGGTGTGACGGTTGTACTCTCTATTCCAAAGCCTGGGAAGGATTAGCTTCAACCTACTAATTATCGGCCGATCTCTTTGACTTCTTGTGTTTGTAAGATATTAGAGAAGATGGTCAATGAGCGGCTTGTGTGGTATCTCGAAAGCGGTAATTTTTTACCCCGGTGTAGTATGGCTCGCGCGGTCTACCACTGATGCTCATCTGTGACTAGAATCCTCCATTTGCAGGGCGTTTTCCAATAACCACCACCAAGTTATTGTGTTTATCGATTTGGAGAAAGCATATGACACAACCTGGCGTCACGGAATATTACTTTGTTTATATGAGTCTGGTCTTCATAGCCACCTCCCTCTTTTTATGCAGAATTTTTTTATCTGATCATCTTATACGAGTCCGGGTAGGTGCTGTTCTTTCTAAGGATTTTCCTCTTGAGGATGGTGTACCACAAGTTAGTATTCTCAGCATTACCTTGTTTGCTGTGTCTATTAATGCTGTCATTAGTGTGTTCTTTGATGGCGTCCATAGCTCCCTCCCTCTCTCTATTTCTTTCTAAGTTGCTCGTATGTCGTTGGTAGAACGAAAGCTGCAAGTAGCAATTAATAGAGTATCTTGTTGGACTGTTGAACGCAGTTTTGGATTCTCAGCCTCAAAGACTGTAGCCATGCACCTTTGTCGACTCCACGGTGTTCATCCCGACCCAGATTCATCCAGGGTATCCTGCCAGCCCTGGGAAAGTACAGTGAGGAGGTCCGTTGTTAAACGGCCAGGCTGGAAGCCAAACTGCCTGTCTGAGAGCAGTTGAGGGTCACTCGGATGATGACACTTGCCACCACCTGCTCTAGCAGCTTGCCCACCATGGAAAGCAGTAAGATGGGTCAGTCTCTCTCTATCCCTTCACAACTCTCTCCCTGCTTCTTGACTTGAACTCTTTCAAGAGGAAGGTATCAAGACACTTATCCCATTTTTTTGGCCATTGATTTAGAACTCTCCCAGGGACCGGCAGTTCAGTGGGCTTTTTTGTTTTAATTTTTGTTGCCCTAGGCCGCTTCCCTTCTACAGATAATTTCCTAATCTTCTTTAATTTTTTTTGTTAACTCGTCACAATCATAAGTACAAAGTCTATTCGAATCATTAACTGCTATATTGCTGAGGCAATTTTTCCCTATCTTTATTTTTTTCATTCAACTTTACAGAACTTGAAATTGTTATTTTACACCTTTGCAAAATATTACCCCAAGTATATTGTTTACATCACTCTCATAAACTTCAAGATGTCTCTTTTTTTTCTTTTCTTTTTTTTTCTATGTAAGAGGGGAAAGCCAGCAAAGTGTAACAAAAACACTAAAAAAGCCCACTTTTATTACTAGTTCCTCAAATTAATAAAAGAGTTAGCCGATAGTCAGGAACAAATATCTTGAAACCTCCCTCTTGATAAGAGTCAACTCATAGGAAGTTGGAAATACAGTGGCAGGCTGGGGGCTCCAGAGTTTACCATAGAAAGGAATGAATGAATGATAGTAATAGTTAACTCTTGAACTAGAGTTGGACACAATAGGCGTGAGAGGAAGAAGAAACTCTAGTGCAGCAAGGCCGCAGGAGGAGGGGAGGCATGCAGTTAACTGGATCAATAGAGCAGTCAGCATGGAAATAACGATAAAAAAATAGCAAGAGATGCATCATTTAGGCGAAAAGAGAGAAGCTGAAGACAGTCAGTCAGAGAAGAGAAGTTGATGAGACGAAAAGCTTTTGATTCCAGCCTATCTAACAAGGTGTATGAGTGGAACCCCCATACATGCGAAAAGTAAGTACCTTAATTCGATAGAATCTCTATTTTATTTTCAATTTTTAAAAATTATTTCGATACTCTATTTCATGTAAGTATTCCATTAAAAAGCATTATTCTCGTATGTAAACTTGTATTTATTGTAGCAATTTATTTCATTGAATATAATGATTTTGGTATAATAAGCACTTGATAAACACAGAGAAAGATATCAATACCGTAAGGAACTTAAACATATTTTCTTAATCAATATGCAAAGCATAACTAAATTGTGGGAGAGAGAGAGAGAGAGAGAGAGAGAGAGAGAGAGAGAGAGAGAGAGAGAGAGAGAGAGAGAGAGAGAGAGAGAGAGAGAGAGAGAGAGAGAGAGACTTTGATTACCTTCTTTTATTTGACCGTTTGGAAGCTTGTTATTTTTCATTTTCCGAAAAGTAAAACCGATAAAACTTCTGGAACAGCTCTCACTTACAACTGAGAAATGTACATAAATATTTCATGTATGTGCCTTTATATGCTAATGATTTAAACCATCACTCATGCCGTAAACAAGAATACTAATTGCATGCCGTGCCTGGCGTTGAATGAACTCAGGTAAAACTGCTGAGTCGTGCTCATAATTATGCTAATGAGAGCCACTGAACTGGGCTTCTAATTAGCACACCTTACCCTTGCTTCCTACCAGCCGACGTGCTTTAAAAGTACGGAACGTGGTGTTACTGGCGGTTCGTGGCGGTTCGTCAGTGGTTTCCTAGTGTTGTAGTGTTGCTCCAATTAACCATTCCTGAAGCCACACACACACACACACACCACCATCATCATCATCATCACCATCAGACGGACTGACCACGAAATCGGAACGATGAAAAGTTGATTAAACCAGATGTCGGTAAGGATAGAATATGAAAAACAAAATGTGGAAGTTAGAATAATGTGTTGTTCTACCTCGTATTTTCCTTTCCCCTGGAGAGAACCTTTAACAGAGGAATTATTATCATTATTACCATTATCATTATTTTGATTAAGATTATTGTTTTATTATCATCATTGATATTATTATTATTATTATTATTATTATTATTATTATTATTATTATTATTATTATTATTATTATTATTACCATTATCATAATCATCACCATCATTAATACCATTATCACTTGTTATTATTATTATAGATATTATTATTATTATTATTATTATTATTATTATTATTATTATTATTATTATTACCATTATCATCATCATCACCATCATTAATACCATTATCACTTGTTATTATTATTATAGATATTATTATTATTATTATTATTATTATTATTATTATTATTATTATTATTACTATTATTATTATTATTATTATTAATATTATTATTATTATTATTATTATTATTATTATTATTATTATTATTATTATTACCATCGATATCATTATCGTTATTGCTATCATTATTTTTATTATTATTACTATTATTATTATTATTTTATTATTATTATTATTATTATTATTATTATTATTATTATTATTATTATTATTATTATTACTATTATTATTTTCACTATTTTAGTGAACGTTGTTTCACTATGACACAAGTAAATACTGGTCATTTCAACGACATCATTACAGAGATAGCCACCACGATTTGCTTGCTATAACACCAAATACGTCGTTTAGAATAGTAGAAGTTGCGATAGCTAAGAAAAGAAAAAAGAAAACGAGAAATAATCAGCTGATACAAATTCCTTAATTTATTCGCTTTAAGACTCGCAGGAATCACTCCTCGCAAAGATTCTCCATAACAGTTTCTTCCCTCTCTTAGTTCCATCTGGTTCGTAAAAAAAAAAACTTCTCTTGTCCTGCGTTTTTAGCAGAGATGCTGCTAAACCCGGGCTGCCTCACTCTGCACCCTCTTCATAGTTCTTCTGATAGCTCAAACAAAAATGAGAGTCTTTACCGTATTTAGTCCGTTAGGAGCCTTTCTGACTGGACTTAAGGGACAAGGAAACTCGATCTGTCAACTTATCCGCTTCTCTTTAATCAGGGAGTTATACTGAGTTATATTCCGTGATTCAATTTTGATTTTCATTCTTAGATATAACTAAAAGAATATAAATACTTAATGATCCTGAGGACGGGCAAAAGAGGTCAAAACGTTTTCTCCGAGTAGATGGCTTCAAATTTTCTTCTTTCCTCCAAACTAAGTACTTTGAGGTGCAGAAAACTCGGTCGACTCATGTCAATCAATACAAAGTCTGCGCCTTCACTCTTAATATATTCGTCAATAACATGATCAATTCCCGCTGACTTATTATTCTTCAAGGTAGCAATACCATCTAGTACAATGTTTTCGTTTGTCACGTCATCTGTATTAATTGACAAAGTTGGCTGACTAGTTTCTTCATTACCTGCTAATGATCTAAAATGTTCCAAAAAACTTGCAACATATATTTGAATAGTATGATTCTTATGCCCTTTTAACACTTGCCAGTAATCCCTTCGATCACTTTTCCTAGTATCTCTTAATTTCCTTACAAAAGTCTCTTTTTCCTTGAGTTCTACTCTACTCAGATTATTTTTATATTCATAAAAAATATACACTTAGATAACATATCATTATAATTACAAACACTTCTATTTGTATTAGATTTATGTTTAGCTTTATGATATTGCTGTCTACTATACCGACACTGAGCATCATAACCCGAAGTACTAACTTCATTGCTTACCTTGATATACTTTCTATGTTTTTTTCCTTGGGATAACTTCTAATGCTGGATCCACAAGCACATTAGCAAAATTACTGTTGAGATATGTCACAGACATAGTACTTCCATGAACAATCATTTATTTACACAATCCAATTTAATTTTGTTTAAATATTTTACACTGTTTTCATCCACTTCCCAGGTATGCCACTGCTCAAGTTATTTGTCATTACTTGTTGTCTGACAACTATGGTGCCACACTTCAGCCAGCTTAAGTGTTAATGTAATGCCACAATGAGCATCTGACAACGAAGGATTAAAATCCACCACCTTGAAATTCATGATCTTGGTGAACAGTATTGGGGAAGCAAAAGCATAATCTACTACTGTGTTATACACTGTTGTTGCTTTACCATTTTTTATAATCCTCACCCACTCTCCAATTAAGAATCAGAACCAAATTACTTTTACACATATCCGATAGTCTTTTACCGTAAGTGCTTCTGTCACATGAAATATCCTGAGAATATCTTTTACTATTAATCAATCAATAATGTGACCAGTCAATAAAAAATGTTGTAAATGAACCAAACTATTTGCACTATCTATTTCCACATCTCTATCACTTTTGTTAGGGGTCACATAATCATTGAATGTACCTGTATGGGAATTAAAATCACCACACAGTAAGTGCACAAAGTCTCCAGAAAAGTCTAAAAGAAAATTATCAACACCATGAAAATGTCCACTGTTATCATACCTTGAACTACTTGGTGGGACATACACTGATGTAATGATCAGATGATTTGGTAGCCGAAGCACTTTTTTATCCACCTGAACAGAGATAAATACATCAGAGGTACAAGGTAAAGCTTTCCATTGTAGAACACAGGTTTTCTTAATTGCTATCAGTAGTCCACCCAATTTGTATCTACTCATAATATCTCTGTTCTTATAAATAATATCGAAGTCTAATGTATTCATATCATACTTATCATATTCATGTCAACATCATCACAACGTGTTTCGTTCAGACATACATAGTCATACTTCTTACACTCACTTCTAAATTCCATGGATAACAATTTACCCTTCAACCTGTAAGCTAAAAGGTACTTAAAGAATATACGTTGTTAAAGTGAGTTTGATTTTTTTTTTTTTTTTTTTTTTTTGGCGAGCGGTCAACTGGTTAATATATATATTATATTTTCGTACCCAGGTTTGGAGGGAAACTCAGATTATAAAAATTACTATATTAGGGGTGACACACGGTTAGAATGTAATGTCACTGTCTTTCTCGGAGAAGTGTTAAGTCTATCTCTTGGGAGATCACTTAGAGCAGTGGTTCCCAAACTTTTCCATGCCAAGGACCCCCAGACATTACAAGTCTCAGCCGAGGACCCCCAGCAAATCAAAAGCTATCATTACCTGCCAAGATACCCATTACATGATTACAACATTGGTGTAGGCCGTAGGGTATTTGCTATTAGCATATTCCTGCACGACGAAAGTATAAATAAAAAGGTAAAATATTTTCAGCATGTTTTATTGTTTTAAATTTGATACAAAGTAAAATTTGTAAAAAAGCAGCCACAATAGAAAGATAATTATAGTATGTAGTGTCACCACTGGTAACCAAAATAATTGAAACACCCTTCATACAAAGAATGTAGAATTAAACACAAAGGCTATTAGACATAATATCTTGTTTTAGTGGGATGGGTGAGATTGATGGCTCCTACACATTCCCCGTTTCAAAAGCTTTCATATGGTACCTCTCTTGCCAAGTTCGGTTTCCTGGTGGCGGAGAAAACCGTGGTCACACACACACACACACACAGACAGACAGACAGACAGACAGACAGTACGTAAATTTATATATAGATTACAGCAATACAGCCAATGACATTTACGTACAATGTGAATATGCAGCAGTCAGACGGATGTGACAGCCAGATCCTACCGGACTTGGGGCGAGACTGCGTGTCACGAGACTCGCGATAGTGACGGTTTGGATGGCGAAATATCGGAGTTGCTAAGTTGTAATTAAATTCAAATCAAGCTTATCATTATAAAACCAAGTGATGTATATTTTTTATTCTATATATATATATTTTTACTGGGGCTGCAAATGTTTTTTTTTTTTTTTTTTTTTTTTTCATTGTATCGCGGACCCCCTAGGACCTTCTCAGGGACCCTCAGGGATCCGCGGACCCCAGTTTGGGAACCACTGACTTAGAGAACACTTTTGAGTCCCGAGAACACACACTTTCACGGCACAACACACAAAAGTCCTCACACCCAAAACACCACGCGGAAGACTGGCCAGCGGCGCCCCTATTGGGTCTCCCCCAACCGCCTCACACTGCAGCTCGATTTCTTCTCTCCTGCAACCCGCCAGTGTTGCCACCCTAAGATTCCATAATTCCCAAGGCTAACCCTCGAAATTTCCCAAGATTGGCTAAAACATCCCAAGGATTAACACTGATTTAAATTGATATAAGAAACTGGAAATCAGTCTATATTTATACTTACCAAGAATTTGCCGACTTATTGCAGAAAGACACAAAGAGAGTCTTCCCCATCACTGGGAGCCTCTGCATCGCCAGGGTACACAGTTGCCAGGTCTCTCTGCTGCCTTGCTGCTTCCCTGTCGCTGTAGCCCGGTGGCACTGCCCACTTTTAACATCTTGCATCAATGATGTTGACGGCTGCCACTTATCGCATGCTCTATCTTTTCATGCAATTGCTTGCTTAGCCAGAAGACGGTTTGCAACAGCTGTTACATGCAGCCTGTTTGTTAGCTTTTTTTTTTTTTTTCATTGTATCGCGGACCCCCTAGGACCTTCTCAGGGACCCTCAGGGATCCGCGGACCCCAGTTTGGGAACCACTGACTTAGAGAACACTTTTGAGTCCCGAGAACACACACTTTCACGGCACAACACACAAAAGTCCTCACACCCAAAACACCACGCGGAAGACTGGCCAGCGGCGCCCCTATTGGGTCTCCCCCAACCGCCTCACACTGCAGCTCGATTTCTTCTCTCCTGCAACCCGCCAGTGTTGCCACCCTAAGATTCCATAATTCCCAAGGCTAACCCTCGAAATTTCCCAAGATTGGCTAAAACATCCCAAGGATTAACACTGATTTAAATTGATATAAGAAACTGGAAATCAGTCTATATTTATACTTACCAAGAATTTGCCGACTTATTGCAGAAAGACACAAAGAGAGTCTTCCCCATCACTGGGAGCCTCTGCATCGCCAGGGTACACAGTTGCCAGGTCTCTCTGCTGCCTTGCTGCTTCCCTGTCGCTGTAGCCCGGTGGCACTGCCCACTTTTAACATCTTGCATCAATGATGTTGACGGCTGCCACTTATCGCATGCTCTATCTTTTCATGCAATTGCTTGCTTAGCCAGAAGACGGTTTGCAACAGCTGTTACATGCAGCCTGTTTGTTAGCTTTGTTTTGATTATGTTCAGTTGAGAGAATATTCTCTCGACACATGCTGATGAATGAGGGAGAGCCAGGACACAGCACATGAAATTTGAAAGAAGGCTGAATTTTGGATGGTTGTTGCCGTCTTTCACTATTCGCAGTTCAAGCCAAAAAGTAGTTGCAGAGTCACTCATGTTTTTCATTGTTTCCTTGAAATGTAGTAAATCTTTCCACTCATCCTGCAGTCTATCTAAGTCTTTCTCTTTGATTACTGTAGGAAAATGAACTGCCAGTTTTGCAATGGAGCGTAAGCTTCTTTTCTGGGAGAGTGCCTCTTTGGGGTCAAGCATTCGTAGCATAGCAAGAAAAATAATTCTCTTGCGCATTTGAGCACAGAGTTCCATTAGAAACTTTTGACAGTCACAACGAAACCTTTCTTCGTTTTCTCCCAGTGGTTCTTGAATAAGCATGGACTCACACCTGCCACCAAGATCAACATCATGAACTTTTTTATGTAGTGCAGTATTATGGACATCAATGTCCCTCAGCTTTAGTTTCTGAATTATTTCTTCTTTCACAAACAATGCCAGGATGTTTCAAAACTCATCAGATATTATAGAGTACAGAGTAGAAAGCCGAAAGTACTGTGACTGGAATTCAATATTCATTTTGTCTACTTTGCTCAGAATGTAACTGAGGAAGAGCAACATGTGTTTTGTGCCCGGATCGGTCATCGTTTTGTGTATCAGGGAAGCTCCGTCAACTTTATCAGTTCTGGATTCCCCCTGAAAAAACAAACGTAAGGCCTCCCACTGCTCCAGTATTCTACGCACAAGAGCACCTCTAGACAGCCAACGAGTTTCTGCCAGCTTAAGCATTTTATGTTTTGGAGTCTGAGCAACATCTTGAATAATCTGGAAGAGGTGCTGACGTTTGCTGCTGCGAGCAAAGTAACCGCAAACGTCCTTGAGGAAGAATTCTAACCATGAAGGTAAAGTGTTGCTGGCATGACTAGCGCACAGGGAAAAAGAATGACACACACAACCTAAAATGAAGACGGATGGAATATCCTGTTTCAGATAAGCTTGAAATCCTTTATGTGTTCCTAGCATTGTGGAACAATTGTCACTGGCAAATCCTATTATGTTTTGGAGAGGTATATCCTTACCCTTCAGCAACTCCTTCACTGATTTGTATAGCCCTTCTGCACTTCCATCGTCAACTTCAACAACATCTAAAAGGGCATCAGTAACTTTACATTTTTCTTTGTCATAAAACCTCACCATCACTGCTAGGACTTGTGATACTGACACGTCAGTGCATTCATCAATAATCAAAGAAAACTTGTTCTCCTTGCAAATACTAGCAATTGATTATCTTTCTTCCCATGCAATTCCATCTTGTAATATGTAAGAAGCTTTAGTTTTTTTTCATATTCATGCCTTGAGCAACCTCACAATCAGGGAACATTTTTTTATAACTTCCACCAAGTGATTTACTTGCTCTGCAACATACCCATCTAGAAGCAGCTCTGCCTTTGCTACCTTATCTTGAAACTTTTCTAATTCTGTGGGTTTCTTGAAAAACTGTTGAATATTGATAGTGCGTTTCTTGACTTCCAAGCATTTCACATGTTTTGCAGAAACCTTGTGCTTGAGCAGGGCAGACTTAGTGCAGTTTTTTAGTTTCCAATCACATACATTACACAGTGCTCCATACTTGTCCTTCGGGTCTGGTTTTACCCAGTCTTTCAATTCAGGGTCTTCCAGCCACCCACTGTTAAAAGACTGTTGATACCATCCTTTGCTTTTCTTCCAAGGCGGAATATTACTTCCACTTCTTCCTCCAGGTTCTGGATCTCCTTGTCCACTCAGGCCGCTCATTGTTGAGTTTAACTGGAAACGAGTGGCGAGTGCACTCGGCTGCTGTACGTTGGCGCGCCACGCGGTCTCGTCCTGTTGACGTCCTGTACACTACATGTCTACAACCACCCCTCCACCTCCCTCTCCTCTCAAACCTGAGTGTAACTAAATTCACAATACCACTTATGTTTCATGTCGATTTTGTTATTAAAAAAATAGTAAAAATATCGTCATAAGGTGGGAGATACCGAAAATACCAAGATATGTAGCTTTTTCAGCAAAAAATCCCAATATCCCAAGATGACACCCAAAATACCAAGATCTTGGGAAAAATCCCGAGTGGCAACCCTGCGGCCCGCCGCGCCACACGTTGCAGGAAAATGCTGACTCCCGAGGCGTGGGGTCATGTGATGCAGGGATGGGTGTGTGTGTGTGTGTGTGTGTGTGTGTGTGTGTGTGTGTGATGCCTCAATGTTCAAGTACATTATTTTCTCTCATATAGTGATGTCTTATAAACTACATCCTACTTAGAGAGTTTATATTATTATATTTTGTCCTATAGATACAATAACAATTGAAATGTCTAGTTATATATATAAACACATGCAACTATTTGTAGAGGATTAAGCTGTGACAGCATTTCTGAAGTATTGCACCATCTTATAGAGATATTGCATCAGATTATATTTGCATATATAAATACAATGAATTCCTACCTATCATGTCCCTAACAAATCCACATACATTAATCAAAAAAATTGATACAAGTTTTCTGACAACTCTGTTAGAGGTATTCTGCTTCTTGTCACCCTGTTCCCCATCCCTGGCCTATTCTGAGTATACATGAACTGATCAAGTTTCAATCTCTTCCAGTCATCTGGAATACCCAAATACATAGTCTGTCTGGTCTGTCCATCCGTGCCACTATCTTCCCATCTCTAGTAGCCACATTATTTATATTGTCATATTCTCTTACAATATTGAGCATTGAGTTCCTCAATGATGTTAAGTCCTCATTTTAAAAAAAAATCATGTTTTCTTCTCGAGTTCAGCATTCTTTTTCAATATCTTATTTATCTTCTTTCTTTGGCAGAATCTGACACTGACAGGTCGTGTCTTACCCTGTTTTGTTATTCCTCCAATACGATGAACCTCAGATATATCAGAAGAATGTAGTGTCACTCCCATATCAGACGCTAGCTCCACGACTTTCGCCTCTAAGACGTCTTCACTCTCTTGCCCCTTATGTTGATACTGCTCAAGCTTGCTATTCTCGTATCTATTAAGCAAGCATTGCTTTATTGGTTTTGTGTGCATTTTTCATGTCAGTGACACCTGACACAACAACAGTAATAAAGGCATGTCCACACCAGGAAACATTGTTTGGAAACAATGTTTGCAAACAGTTTGCGAACAGTTTGCAAACAGTTTGCAAACTGTTCGCAAACAGTTTGCAAACAGTTTGCGAACATTGTTTCCAAACAGTTTGCAAACTGTTTGGAAACTGTTTGCAAACTGTTTGCAAACTGTTTCCAAACAATATTTCACATGTATCTGTTTCCCATCGAGAATGGGAAACACAGTGTGTTTGGTGTGTGTGTGTGTGTGTGTGTGTGTGTGTGTGTGTGTGTGTGTGTGCGTGTGTGTGTGTGTGTATGTGACGATGAATCAGTAGTGGGCATCCGAAGAAAATTAAAACCTGCTCCATCCATAAAAATAATAATAATAATTATAATTATAATAATATTATATTATAGGACTGCTAACTCCACAACGCACGGCTATACAGAGGCTGCTGCAGCAACCTCCACACTAACTACAGGCATGACGACAACTGAGGTCTGGACAGGAAACATTGTTTGGAAACAGTTTGCAAACTGTTTGCAAACAGTTTGAAAACAGTTTGCAAACTGTTTGCAAACATGTTATCGAAAACTGTTTGCAAACTGTTTGCAAACATTGTTTCCAAACAATGTTTCCTGGTGTGGACAGGGCTTAATGATCTTGGCTATCTCAGGTATAATAACTTCAGCCAACTTTTTCGTAACCTCACTCAACTACCTTGATTCTATTCCACTTATATTCAAAGAAATGTTTTTGAGCTCATCTTCCACCTTTTCTCTGACAAGAGATTCAACATTTGTAGTTGGGCCAAATGCCATTGTCCCTGTTTACTTTAATACCTGCTCTCTTTCTTTGGTTATATGCTAATAGCCTACTTCCTGTTTTCTCTGACAGCTGATTCCTTGTCTACTTCTTAACACCCAAGACAACACAATGTGTTATCAGCTTACCGGTGAGCAGGCTTTTTCAATGGTGTACAGTATATGGGATGACTTCATGTTCCTTGATGCCTTAGAAGTGTGCCACCAGTAGGTAGTATCTTGTTTCGAATTGGCACCATAACAAGTTGGAGATAGAGAGACACTAAAGAAATTATCTGCGAAACACGTCCATAGAGGAAACCAGGTAAAAGGTCTCATTTGTAAAGCTCTGTCAAGAAGAGATTCCTTAAGAGAGTGTAGTGAAGTAGCAGGCTGAGAAAAGGTTGCAGACTGAAAGAGGCCAAGAGCCTTCTGAAAAGACCAGAAAACACCATCATGGCAAGGGAGAGAGCGTTGAAAGAACCGGCCCGTTTAAAGAGTGGTTGCTTTCTTAGCCAGGTGGATCACATACGGTTCGAAAGAGTGGCGAAAACGACGGAGATGGTAAAAAGCTGCCTACCATGCTAAAATAACAAGAATGAATGAAAAAGAAACATGATAATTAATGAGTTTGTGGAGGGCTTTCCAGCATGATTCATATTGTAGCAGAAGGGCGTAGGGCGAGATGCATGTCTGGCACCACAGCTGATGAGCATTCCTATGCACTTTACAGAGAAACTCCAGGAATCTAGCATCAGTTTGTAGATTGGTTGACATGGAATTGAGAAGACGCGCATGGTCTATAAGTTAGTTGGGAGGAGAGAGGTAGAGGATGTGGAGACATCTGCTCCAGTCTTCGATAAAGCTTTTGGACCCTTTGTGTCTCATATGACATCATCGGTGTTCACTCTAAACTCTCTCAGTACTGACTTATCAGAAGGGCAGGAGAAATTCCTATTGTCTTATCAGTATGTTGGCTTTATATGGAGAAATATTTACACTACATCAAAAACAGTCTGTTTACACACGTATGTATTGTTTCACAGCACGTGCAGAGAAAACGACTACAAACAACCGTGTCCGCCTTAGACGTAACTTCGCAAGACACATGCCATCAGGTAATCTGTAGATATTTTGGTACCTGCTATTTGATCTAGAAATTCTTCCTATTTCACTTTTTACATGTGTATGAATATAAAACTTATTTTTGTGTGAGGAAGAATGGCAATTATAACATACAAAATCTACCCTAAGATCGCCAGGTCTTCGCAGCTCCCCCCCCCCCCCCGCCCAACCAATAAAACAAAGAGACACATAAATATATACTAATCATGTATCCAACTATGTTCGAGTGTAGAAAATGATAGTTATGGGAAAGACTGAAGTCACCACTTGGTAACTTTTGTAGATACAAATAAGGAGAGGAGGTGCAAATCAGGAGGAGGCAGTAGACACCTACCGAAACGATAATTAATCCCAGAGAGGTCTAAAGCACTGAAACAGGGGGTGCTGTGAGCTTATTGTCAAAACCAGTTGTGACCTCACTTTGTGTCTCATAAAACAAGGGGGTAGTCACAGCCTGCCCTCTAAAGACAACCTTTTCCTCAACACAAAACTACATGCACCTAGTTACACACACATCCTTCACTCAAATTTGTTCCTAAATATGGAGACTCCTACACCAGCCTCGGAGTCCCCCTCTGGAGAGGGGACCATAAATGTCCCCAGGTCGGACTGCTCTTCTGGTATCGACCTTAAGTGTCTTGACACCCCCTCATATTTTTCTTCATCAACTTGTGCAACATTCGCGGTCTTCGATCTAATTTTCAATCTGTAGAACACCACCACTCCTCCACTAAACCTCATCTTCTTTTCCTCACTGAAACACAGGTGTCTGAGGCAACTGACAGTAACCCCTTTTCTGTTCCCTCCTATTTTCTCTATCCTCATTTTCGCTCCAAAGTTGGATGTCACGTCGATGTCTGCAACGACTTAACTTCCTCTCGTGCCCACGCTATTGAATTTTCTGAATTTTCCACCATCTGGCTTTGACTTCAGGGTCACTCTCTAACTAAATTTTTCTGTGCTGTACATCTCACACCTAACTCCTCTGAATATAGAAAATTCTTTGACTACCTAACTTCTCAAGTGGAGCACATTGTGACTCTCTTTCCTTTTGCGAAGATCTCCATTCTTGGAGACTTCAATGTTCACCACCAGCTTTGGCTTTCCTCTCCTTTCACTGACCATCCTGGTGAACTTACCTATAACTTTGCAATCTTACATGACCTAGAGCAACTCGTGCAACACCCTACTCGTATTCCAGACCGTCCTAGAGATACGCCCAACATTCTTGACCTTTTCCTAATCTCTAATCTTTCTGCTTATGCTGTCACCCTTTTTTCTCCGTTGGGTCTCTCCGATCACAATCTCATATCTGTATCTTGTCCTATCTCTCCATTTCCTTTTCAGGATCCTCCAAAGCGGAGGTGCCTTTGGCGTTTTGCCTCTGCTAGTTGGGGAGACCTGAGGAGGTATTATGCTGATTTATCTTTGAATGATTACTGCTTCCATGACAGAGACCCGTGACTGTGTGCTGAGCGCATAACATAGGTGATAATGTCTGGCATGGAGGCGTACATTCCGCACTCTTTTTCTCGACCTAAATCTTCCAAATCCTGGTTTAATACAGCTTGCTCTCGTGCTATCCATGATAGAGAGATGGCCCACAAAAGGTACCTGAGCCTTCCATCATCTTAGTCTCACGAGCTTTATAGTTCTGCCCGAAATCATGCCAAGTCTGTTCTTCAACTTGCCAAAAACTCCTTCATTCATAGAAAGTGTCAAAATCTTTCCAGATATAACAGCTCAAGACTTCTGGCATCTAGCCAAAAACCTCTCCAACAACTTTACTTCTTCATCTTCCCCTATTTTAGTTCAACCAGATGGCACCAATGCCATCTCATCTATCTCTCAGGCTCAACTCTTCGCTGAAACCTTTGATAATAACTCTACCTTGGACGATTCCGGGCTTGTTCCTCCTTCTCCTTCCCTTTCTGACTACTTCATGCTACCTATTAAAATCCTTCGAAATTATGTTTTCCATGCCCTCGCTGGCCTAAATCCTCGGAAGACTTGTGGACCTGATGGGGTCTTTCCTATTGCTCTACGAAACTGTGCCTCCGTGCTAGCACGTTGCCTAGTCAAACTCTTTCAACTCTGTCTATCTACATCTACCTTTCCTTCTTGCTGGAAGTTTCCTGCATTCAGCCTGTTCCTAAAATGGGTGACCGTTCTAATCCGTCAAACTACTATCCTATTGCTTTAATCTCCTGCTTATCTAAAGTTTTTGAATCTATTCTCAACAAGAATATTCTTAAACATCTATCACTTCACAATCTTCTATCTGACCGCCAGTATGGTTCCCGTCAAGACCGCTCTACTAGTGATCTTCTGGCTTTCCTTACTGAATCTTGGCCATCCTCTTTTAGGGATTTTGGTGAAACTTTTGCTGTAACCCTAGACGTATCAAAAGCTTTTGATAGAGTCTGGCACAAAGCTTTAATTTCCAAACTACCCTCCTATGGCTCCTATCCTTCTCTCTGCAACTTTATCTCTAGTTTATTTTTTGATCGTTCTATTGCTGCTGTGGTAGACTGTCACTGTTCTTCCCCTAAATCTATCAACAGTGGTGTTCCTCAAGGGTCTATCCTATCTCCTACTCTCTTCCTATTATTCATCAATGATCTTCTAAACCAAACTTCTTGCCCTATCCATTCCTATGCCAATGACACCACCTTGCACTTTTCCACGTCTTTCCATAGACGACCAACCCTTCAGGAAGTACACAGCTCACGCAGGGAAGCCTCAGAACACCTAACTTCTGATGTCTCTCAAATTTCTGATTGGGGCAAAGCAAACCTAGTGTTGTTCAATGCCTCAAAAACTCAATTCCTCCACCTATCAACTCGACACAACCTTCCGAATAACTATCCCCTGTTCTTCAATGACACTCAACTGTCCCCTTCTCCTACACTAAACATTTTAGGTCTATCCTTTACTTGTAATCTAAACTGGAAACTTCACATCTCCTCTCTAGCTAAAACAGTTTCCATGAAGTTCGGTGTTCTGAGCCGTCTCCGCCAGTTTTACTCACCTCCTCAACTGCCAACTCTATACAGGGGCCTCATCCGCCCATGCATGGAGGCTCCACTCATACAGCTCTTTTGAACAGGGTGGAATCAAAAGCTTTTCGTCTTATCAACTCCTCGCCTCTGAATGACTGTCTTCAGCCTTTCTCATCGCCGCATTGTTGCCTCTCTTGCTCCCTTTTACCGCTATTTTCATGCTAACTGCTCTTCTGATCTCGCTAACTGCGTGCCTCCTTTGCTCCCGCGGTCTCGCTGCACAAGACTTGCTTCTTCCTCTCACCCCTATTCTGTTTACCTCTGTAATGCAAGAGTTAACCAGTATTCTCAGTCTTTCATCTCTTTCTCTGGTAAACTCTGGAACTCTCTTCCTGCTTCTATTTTTCCACCTGCCTATGACTTGAACTGTTTCAAGAGACAGGTATCGAGACACTTATCCCATTCTTTTGGCTACTGAATCTGGACTTTCCAACGACCGGCACTACCTACAGTGGGCTTCTTTATTTATTTTTGTTGCTCTTGGCCGCCTCTCTTCCACATAAAAAAAGAATAAAAACAGGTTATAATATATAGTAATTGTAATATATAACAGCAAAGAGACTAACCTCAAAATAAAATAAAAACTATGTGAGGTGCAAAATGACCAGGAAACCTTAAGTATGTTTTGAGCTCTAGGAGGAGAAAATTCTGAAAAATTATGGGAGCAATGAAACGAATACTGAAATATTACTTCAGAAGTTGCAAGTTAATAGAGACAAAATAAGTCACTTTTTGCGTTAGCATGAATGACTATGAACTCACACTCTTTCTTACAGTGGAGAACAACAAAATTTGTAGCGCCGCATTGATATCGACGCAAGTAAGCAGGATTAGATTGGAAAAGTATATGGACAATGATGTCATGACATCCATGACTGAAACCGCCTAATAATTCTCCAGTTTTACTGCCCCCTGCCCTCCCCCCCCCCCACCCACACACACACAATATATATATATATATATATATATAATATATATATATTATATATATATATGGATATATATATATATATATATATATATATATATATATATATATATATATTTATTTATTCATTTATTTACTTATTTATTTATTTATTTATACGTAAATAGATAGGTAGATAGGTATCATACTTATCAGTAGTATTTCTCGTGTCAAGTATTTAGAGTAAGTCAGCTACAGTTAAAATGAGATTAAAATTGTCGGAGATAATTAAGTCTTAAATTAATGCCGATACCTTAACTCACCAAACAATCATGAGGGAGCATATGCTGAATGGCGCCTAGCCTCATCTACCTTATGGCACCACTGCTGGCGGTCACACCTCGTGAGTTTCCATGCAGGCTTCCTTCCTGTACCAAGTAACTCCCAGTAAGAGACATGAACTTGTTGCAGCCATGAGTTCTTTGAGCTTTTCTTTAGCCTCCTCCATGAAGGTTATCAATTTCGGAGACACGACATGCTCCAGGCTTACGGCTAGCGTGCCACATGCCTAACAGTCGCTGTTAGCGTTGACGGACTATGCGGATAATCGGCCTCGAATCAGTCTTACTGAGCAATGGCTGATTTGAAACAGTCATACCATCGGTACCCCATAATCCTGCGTAGGAATTTAGTACCAAAGACAGTTCGCCTCTTCAGATCGGTGTTGTTACGGCCGTAATAACCAACACCCTTCCCCATTCGACTACCACTACTAGCAGGTGCTCCAGGGCTTTGTCTAACTAGTGGACCAACGACACACTTCACTCGATGCGAAACACTGCTCACTGGTTCGGAGGAAGTTTCGCAAAATGGAAAACGAGCTTCGACCGAGGTTATATATTATATACCTCATCGTCAAGGCCCAAACCAGTCGGCTAAGGCCCTCTCCAATGTGACCAAGACTACCTTGGATTACCACTGGATCACCATTATACTATACGAGGATGAGTAGCGCACCCCTTTAGTTTCCCTCATGTCTCAGGATAGATAGGAATATTTGTGTGTTTTCATGTGTGTTTTGGTGTGTTTTTCTATGTGTTACCGTGACAAGAGTTTCCAAAGCATATTTCCCTTAAAGTTATCATTACTTCTACCAGTGTTCCTGTCTATTATATATTATTTTTTTTCGGTGCCTGTTTTCCATGTGCTCTCGTGTGTATAATGTGATTTTTTTTTGTGACTATACAAAGTGTGATTTAAATTTACCTTATGTCGAATATCTATTGCTCCACTTGTGGTTAAATGGGCTTTGGTAAAAAACATACTGGTATTATACTTAATAGTTCAGAAAAAAATGGTAAATTAGTTCGTGGGTCATCAATATCACTTATCATAATTTAGATACTTTTAGGCAGGGGGTGTCATAAGTGATATTCTCGAAAGGGAGGTCTGTTGAACCACCTTTCTAATCTTTCTAAGAGGATTATTCTCTCATTAGTAAGTGATGACAAATTAACTAATCTCATTTTCATCCGCCTCTATCTATTTTCTCCAAAATTTCGTACAATTCACTCTTATCTAAGTCTCATAAATTAGAGTAATCCGGATCTTAAAGTTAATGCCGAAATCCTCTAGTTTATATCTCATTCAGTGATTGTACTCGCAAGTTATTACTTACGTATAATTTGGGGAACTTTCCAGGCGTTGCCACAATTATCTCACTGCCTTATTTTCACTTAAGCAATTAACTTACCTTTATAAACTGCAAGCTTCTTTTTGTTATCATTTTCCTTTTGCTCACCTTAATTTTGTTAGCATGGCTTCAACTTCATTAAACATCCGTGACTGTTGTAATGCTCCCTCCCTAGAACAACTTAAAGCTCATAATATTAGGAAAGAAGATTGAAAAACCATTGCTAAACATTTTGAAGTGCCAATTACCACCCAGATGACTAAGGAGGTACATAAGAATGTGGCAATTGAGTACCTAGTAAATAGTAATGTCTTAGAGAAGGAAGCAAATGAACAGCTTACCCCGATGTCTGCTTCGGGAGTAGCCAAAGCTCGTAGGTCTCTCAGTGGTAACGACAGTAATTCTAACAGCCAGCTAGAGTTAGAAAGGCTTAAGCTAAATACCAGTTAAAGATGCAGGAGATACAGCTGCAGAGAGAAAAGGAGGAAAGGGAAATGCAGTTACAGAGAGAAAAGGAGGAAAGGGAATTTAAATTTCAAAGTGAAAAAGAGATGCAGGAGATGCAGTTACAGGCTCAGAGAGAAAAGGAGGAAAGGGAATTTAAATTTCAAAGTGAAAAAGGAGATGCAGGAGATGCAGTTACAGGCTCAGAGAGAAAAGGAGGAAAGGGAATTTAAATTACAAATGCAAAGGGAAGAGAGGGAATTCCAGATTCAGGAGTTAAATGTAAATAATGATTCCAAGTTTAGGCAAGAGGAGCTAGACTTGAAGAAAAAAATGTCAGCTTTTAGTCCTGCTGCTGCTCTCTTAGTTCCCACTTTTGATGAATCAGATGTTGACCGGTCCTTTAAAGCTTTTGAAAGGGTAGCGAATCGAAATGAGTAACCTGAAGATCAGTGGGTGTCCCTTCTTGTTCCCAAACTAGTGGGTAAAGCCTAAAGAGTGTACAACAGCTTAGGTGATCAGGACAATTATGCTGAGATCAAAAGTAGTATTTTAGATGTCTACTCTATAACACTTGACAACAATTCAGAAAATACACAAAACCAGAATCGCATATGTTCGTGGAATTTGCCAGTGAGAAGTTGAGACACTTAAGAAATGGCTCGAGGCAACGAAAACCACCAAATTTTCTGAACTATTAATATTCATTATGTTATGGAGGAATGGAAGAATGAGTTGCCATTTAATGTTCTGAGACATGTGGAGAAACGGGGGCAGTATGAACTCATGCTGCCAAGGTGGCTGATGCCTTTGCCTTTTTAATGGGATCTCTTGGTAGTCAGGGTCGTGGCTCACAGTAGCCTGTTAAGGTTTAATTCTGGGGAAGGTTTTGGAGGCGTGGGTGGTAGGCCGACCAGGTTTTCCCCAAATATCAAGTACTGTTCATACTGTAAGAAGCCTGGTCATACAATACAAAATTGCAGACACCCTAATTGTAAATCGTATCAAATTCAGAATTCATTTGTGCCTCCCAAATCCAACCTAGGACCTAAAAAGCCTGTGGCCACCGCTAATATTCATGATTCTCCTCAGAAACTTTTCCAACCTTACATCTTTTCGGGGAAAGTTTCCCTGACTGGTAGTGAAGGCAGGGCATATCCCAGCCAATTTTGCGAGACGCTGGTGCCGCCCAAACCATCCTGAGTAAAGGCGTAATTCCCAACATAACAAGTGTTTATACTGATGAGAAAGTAATCCTTTCAGATCTTTCATCTCATCCTTCCTACCCTTTGGCTAACATTCATCTCCAGTGTCCTCTTATGAAACGTAAAGTCCAAGTAGCCATAAAACCTGAAGAATTACCAGTACCAGGTGTTCATATGTTATTAGGTAATGACCTAGTAGGAAATCTAGTAATACCAAATTTGACAGTTTTGGAATCTCCCCTTGATGAAAGTCCAACTAAGGCCTTAGATTTAACCACCCCCCATTTGTTTCCCTCTTGTGCTGTCACTAGGTCTCAGAAAAACAATAAATATTCTCCTGTTGCCCCAACTACAGTTCTTCCTTCTGAAGGACTATATAATAATATATTTTCAGAAGATAACCTAATTCTGGCTCAACAACAGGATGTCTCCAAATTTGTAAAAATAGGTCATGTAAGTCAGCTAGTAGAAAAACCAAATCTTAAACCCATTCCGGTAGTCACTGAATCTTTTGAAAAAATTGTAATTGATTGCGTGGGTCCTTTACTAAAACCAGAATGGGCAATCAGTATTTGCTCACCATCATGGACACCACTAACAGGTATCCTAAAGCTTACCCTCTTAAGAATATTTCTTAAAAAAATGTAATAAAATGGCTTCTCCACCTGTTCACCTCTGTAGGCATCCCCAAGGTTATTCAATCGGATAAAGGCAGCAATTTTACCAGTCATTTTTTCCAACAGATACTTGAGAGTTAAATATCGAACACAAGACCTTAAAACCGACACATGTCGATTTTAGCTGGCCAGCCCTTGCTGCCTCTCTCTTGAAGGGCGTACCTGGTCCACAAACGTATCCTGGACGGATACGCCGTGTCTAGTCCATTAGGGGACCGTTGGTAACCCGAGAAGCAGCTGCAGTCCGTTATGACCCATACCCATAAGGACTTATGGGCGATATTGGCTTCTCATAAGGGAACAGATACGACAGTCTACATCTGCCATTCTCTGTTTATTTGGAAAACAAACTCACAGGTCATTGTGCGCTGCGACACACCCAGCAATTTACAACAATATAATATATATACATATATACATATAGTGCATGTATGTTTTTGTGTATGTGAAAGATGTGTATGTTAAAGAGGCACAGCCGGTGTATGTGTTTGTTTGTGGAAAGAAGGTGTGAAGTAGAAATTATTGGTGTTTCTTAGGAGATAAAATAAATGTGTGAAGAGAGTTACCTTGAAATTAGACAATGGTAGTAGGATAATGGTGGATGTTGAGGGCACACAGACTAGACTAAGGTGTACACTACAACCTCATCGTCTTACCACCCACAATCCCAAGGCTGTCTGGAGAGATTCTATCAGATTTTCAAAACAATGCTTAAGAAATATCGTTTCTACAACCTCATCGGCTTACCACCCACAATCCCAAGGCTGTCTGGAGAGATTCTATCAGATTTTCAAAACATTGCTTAAGAAATATCGTTTCTACAACCTCATCGGCTTACCACCCACAATCCCAAGGCTGTCTGGAGAGATTCCATCAGACTTTCAAAACAATGCTTAAAAAATATTGTTTGCATACCCCTGACCGCCGTAAAGATGCTCAATTAGTGCATATAAATCTTTTGAAGTCTTATCTCTCCAAATAACCAGAGCAAGATTCCATAACCAATGTGCTACCTGTTGCTCGTATAAATGTCAAAGGAAAAGAGTCGGTAACTGACGCGTCCCAGGATGAATCCAGGGCCCGGATCCACGAAGCTTAACGACGCACTACCGACAGACGTCTGTCGGTACTAACGACAAACGGTATCCACGAACGCAGCGAGTGACGTTAGGACGTCGTTATTAACGTCATTTTCGTGTCGTTAATAACAACATCTCCCGAGGTGTAGTAAAGACATCGCTATCTCTTATATAAATATTTCTATCCACAAAATTACCTTTTTTTTTTACCTCATTCATACTTCACCACTCAAGAAACATGCTATGGGAGGCACAAAATGAAATTTTGCATGGAATAACCAAAATAAAGATCGAGAAGAGAGCAAATTCGTCGCGGTGAGATACACGCCACTTTGCCGCTGTTGTCATCTTCATCAACTATTGCTGTCATTGCTGCTCATTTTTACCTCCGTGCCATTAGAAAGGCAAGGCGATTTCGTGATCGCCTGGACCCGTTGGAACTGAGTGACGATGAGCTGCTAAGGAAGTATCGTTTCCCCCGGCAGGAGCTAATTGTTTTGTTTGAGGAAATGGAGCCTCATCTGAGACGAAGGACAAGGCGTAGCCTGTGCACACCAAGGTCCTCCTGGCTCTGAGGCTGTTTCCAAGACGATCCTCTCAAAACGTTATTGGAGACACGGCTGGTAAGATACTTGTGTTTTATTGATGTTTTATGGAATTCTGATAGTCATTTCATTGGCCTTATTACTGGGTCTATTCTCTGACATTCATTTGCATTTATTTTCACATTCACCTAAAACATAAATATAAGGCCTTCAATGTCATATATATATATATATATATATATAT
>CM035198.1:3364702-3387170 GCA_020233015.1 Callinectes sapidus | reverse complement strand
CTGTTAATATATTTAGGGGAAGAACAGTGACCGTCTACCACAGCAGCAATAGAACAATCAGAAAGGAAACTTGAGATGAAGTTGCAGAGAGGATAGAAGCCATAGGAGGGTAGTTTGGAAATTAAAGCTTTGTGCCAGACTCTATCAAAAGCTTTTGATATGTCTAGGGCTACAGCAAAAGTTTCACCAAAATCTCTAAAAGAGGATGACCAAGACTCAGTACGGAAAGCCAGAAGATCACCAGTAGAGCGGCCATGGCGGAAGCCATACTGGTGGTCAGATAGAAGATTGTGAAGTGATAGGTGTTTAAGAATCTTCTTGTTGAGAATAGATTCAAAAACTTTAGATAAGCAGGAGATTAAAGCAATAGGGCGGTAGTTTGAAGGATTAGAACGGTCACCCTTTTTAGGAACAGGCTGAATGTAGCAAACTTCCAGCAGAAGGAAAGGTAGATGTAGATAGACAGAGTTGAAAGAGTTTGACTAGGCAAGGTGCAAGCACGGAGGCACAGTTTCGGAGAACAATAGGAGGGACCCCATCAGGGCCATAAGCCTTCCGAGGGTTTAGGCCAGCAAGGGCATGGAAAACATCATTACGAAGGATTTTAATAGGTAGCATGAAGTAGTCAGAGGGGGGAGGAGAAGGAGGAACAAGCCCGGAATCGTCCAAGGTAGAGTTATTAGCAAAGGTTTGAGCGAAGAGTTCAGCTTTAGAGATAGATGAGATGGCATTGGTGCCATCCGGTTGAGCTAAAGGAGGGAAAGATGAAGAAGTAAAGTTGTTTGAGATGTTTTTGGAAAGATGCCAGAAGTCTCGAGGTGAGTTATATCTGGAAAGATTTTGACACTTTCTGTGAATGAAGGAGTTTTTGGCAAGTTGAAGAACAGACTTGGCATGATTTCGGGCAGAAATATAAAGTGCGTGAGACTCAGGTGATGGAAGGCTCAAGTACCTTTTGTGGGCCACCTCTCTATCATGGATAGCACGAGAGCAAGCTGTGTTAAACCAGGGTTTGGAAGGTTTAGGTCGAGAAAAAGAATGAGGAATGTACGCCTCCATGCCAGACACTATCACCTCTGTTATGCGCTCAGCACACAGAGACGGGTCTCTGTCACGGAAGCAGTAATCATTCCAAGGAAAATCAGCATAATACCTCCTCAGGTCTCCCCAACTAGCAGAGGCAAAATGCCAAAGGCACCTCCGCTTTGGAGGATCCTGAGGAGGAATTGGAGAGATAGGACAAGATACAGATATGAGATTGTGATCGGAGGAGCCCAACGGAGAAGAAAGTGTGACAGCATAAGCAGAAGGATTGGAGGTTAGGAAAAGGTCAAGAATTTTAGGCGTATCTCCAAGACGATCAGGAATACGAGTAGGGTATTGCACCAGTTGCTCTAGGTCATGTAGGATAGCAAAGTTATAGGCAAGTTCACCAGGATGGTCAGTGAAAGGAGAGGAAAGCCAAAGCTGGTGGTGAACATTGAAGTCTCCGAGAATGGAGAAAGAGAGTCAGAATGTGCTCCACTTTGGAAGTTAGGTAGGAACCTAAATAGGTTCCTCGCATCATCACCAGTGGTTTGGACACCTGATCACTCACATCCTTTCCATCTACAAATTGATGCTAGCGGAGTGGGTACGGGGGCTCTACTACTACAAGCTGACCCTCTAAGCGGAATTCTCCACCCTTTCGCTTACCACTCCGCCAAGCTCAAAAAACACCAACTTAACTACTCCACCATTGAAAAAGAAGCCCTTGCACTGGTTCTGGCTCTCCAAAAGTTTGAGTGTTACCTCCATCCCAGCCCACACACCATCAAAGTCTTCACGGACCACAATCCAATCACCTTCCTCCAAGCAATGAAACATAAAAATCAACAAATTCTCCGTTGGACCCTCCTGATTCAACCCTACAACCTCCATATTCAGCATATAAAGGGAGTCGACAACATTCTGACGGACACCCTTTCAAGATCCCCCACATAACCTCCTTCATGATCCCACTGCGGGGGAGGAGGGGAGAATTGTTACGGCCGTAACAACCAACACCCTTCCCCATTCGACTACCACTACAAGCACCAGCTCCAGGGCTTTGTCTAACTAGTGGAGCAGCGACACACTTCATTCGAGCCGAAACATTGCTCACTGGTTCAGTGAGCAATATTTCAGTTTCAGTTTCGGAAGATGGAAAGCGAGCTTATTCCGAGGTTATATATATACCTCATCGTCAAGGTCCAAACCATTCGGCTAAGGCCATCTGCAATGTGACCACGACTACCTTGGATTACCACTGGATCACCATTATACTGTATGAGGATGAGTAGCACACCCCTTTAGTTTCCCCCATACATGTCTAAGGATAGCTAGGGATATTTGTGTGTTTTCATGTGTGTTTTTCTGTGTTTTTCTGTGTATGCTTTTTTCCCATTTTCCGGGTTCATGTTTTGCTTTGGATTGTTTAGTAATTAAAGTAATTGTTAAGTTTACTTCCCATATTATTCCCCTTTACCCACACAAAGTTTTTTTTTATTTATTTATTTACATTACACTCACACGGTCTTTAACTTACAGTAACGTAACAGTGTTCAGTAACAAAAGTCTCACAACCATACAGTAAGACAGGGATCACCAGCGACTTCAAGATCCGAATCTTTGTCCGTCTGTACAGGTACCCATAACACCAAATACTTGTGTTGACTGAGTCCATAACGCTGTGAGCCAGGCAAATCTGCCGTACAACTTCCTGGCTCGACTCATGGTCATTCCACACTACACTAGAAAGGTAGCCAAGCTTTTCCAAGATCTCAATACCCACACCACACGCATGGACAGACTGTACTATTTCGTCCTGTAAGCCTCCAAACACATGAACATTGGTCTTGGGCCAGGAAGTTCCTAGGGTTTCGCTTCCTCTTGCAGTGCCATTCGCTCAACTCGGCAAAGCTTACTGCATTATCACCAAAAACAAGATATTTTATCTCAGTGTAGTCGACAGATGCTCTACATCTGGTCCACATCTCTTCTTAGTACCCAGTCTACGCAAATATTGAAAAGTAATGGAGCAAGTACACATCCCTGCCTCACTCCGTATTTATGGGAAAGAAGCAGAACACGCCCCCTCCACACTTCACAACACTCAGATTCTCGGATTACAGCCCAATTATTATTCTAATAATCCTTGCAGGAGTCCGACGGAGACGCATAAGATCCCAGAGTGTCTCTCGATGCACTGCATCAAATGCCTTCTTCACATTGACATAGGCTGCAATTATTCCTTGTTAAAACTCAGCGCTCCAGCAGTACACGAGGAGCTAGGATCCAGTCGGTTGTTGACTAACCGGGCACGAAGCAAAACTGTTTAGGTCTCAAGTACTTGGAAAATAAAGAAAATCGGTTATAACATTTATGCAAACATAGTGCAGTGATTAGTAGTATGACATTTAATGTTTTACATTAGTTGAAGAGCACCAAAGTGATTGGTAGCAATTGCAACATTGACAATACTCTGCGAAGATAGGAAGGAAAATCGTCAGTGCTCCAAGAAAAGGTTATGATTAATATCATGGTCTGAAATTGTAAAGGTTAGTAGGATGACTTGAAGTCAGGATGGGAGGAGTTAAAAGTTGGATTAGTCACTCTGCGATTGGCATTTTCCAATGCTAGATCAAAAGCCTTAGTTTTCCTTAGCCATTTACTGTGAACCATCTCTACAGTATTGAGGTTTGGATCGAAAACTACAGACTTGTTACAAGAACCCTCCCTGACAACTCAGTGCGGACCCCATGATCCTAGGGGACAATTTGAATTCCCTCGGGAACACTTGACCATCACTGTATTTGCTACTTTAAAGATTATAGGAACTGCACACTTGTTCCGTTGTTGCATCATCTCACTTTTATAACCAAGCAATTTCTCCCTAACATCCTTATGTACGAGTAAGTTTTTCAAAACATTCAGATATTGGTAAGTATAATCATGTATATTATAGACAGGCATAGAGGGAACCACCAACAAATCATATGGCAACCTTTTATGTGTTCTTTAAAGAATAAAGTTAGGGGCTTTCACAATAGAATCACACACTGAACCATTTATTCAAGCCGCAACCTGTGGGTTCCAATCTAAATAGAACATGTGGTGTGGCGTAAAGAGAGAACAATTGTGTGGCTATATATGTAGCGTATGCAATCGCAAGTGGGATCTTTGTTTTCAATGACAAACAAACTACAAGATATGAAATATTATCTGCGTAAACCAAGAGATATTGTGATCCTTGATGACACTTGGGAAGCTGTACAATATTCATCACAACTATGTCCCTATGGTTTTGCTGGGAGTAGATATTCTAGCATTGGCGCTGGGCCAGAAGTGACTTCTTTATCCTTTAGCGCAGATAACGCAACGTCCTCTCTCATCCAAGGTCAATATGTATGGTGGACATCAACCAAGGTTTTGTTGCGATACGGGTGCCCCACTGTAGGATGATAGTGCGTATGTTATAAAACTACTAGAACAAAAACTTATGGAATAACAAAAAGACCTCTAACACCATTTTCTCTTGATCCTCTTCTGCATAAAATATTACAATATTACTTGGAAATATATATATATATATATATATATATATATAAATTATATAACATCACTGGGTTCCAGAACATAAATTATTTTCCACAAGATCTTATGTTTACGCTGTTCTGCGCCAAGTTTCCGAAGGGAATTTTTTTTGTACTGGGGATGCATGGGAAACAACGCTCACTGGAACTTTCGCACGGCTTGTAAAATACTTGAACTAAGGAAAGTATTCCTGAATGGTAAGATACCAGCGTGCAAGCCTACCATTGAAATTACGTTCCTTGAAAAAAAATCTAGGGGCGACATGATCCATGAACACTGATGTGATATCCAAATTTTAGATCACAGAAATGAGTAAGAGCATATATTATGGCTGGAGGTTTCTGATGTGTCACAGAGTAATTTGTCTTCCCTGAGTTATGAACCCTACTTCCGTAGCCATTTTATGTCTTTAGCATTAATATTGCACCTAGCCCCAAAGAATAAACATCTACGTGAAGATGAAAAAGGAGAGAAAAATCTGGGAATGTTAAAACTTGGGCATGAATGGCAGCTGCTCTTTAAATCCTGAAAACAGCGCTCTTGCGCAGCGCTCCAGTGAAATTACACCCTCTTTCTTTCAGTAGCTGATAGACTGGTGATGTAAGATTAATCAATCAATCATGGGGGGCATACGCCGGGGGGCGCGTTGCCTCGCCTACCCTACGGCGCCACTCCTGGCGGTCACGCCTCGCGAGTCTCCATGGAGGCATCGACTTGCCGCAGCCAAGAGTTCTGTGGGCGTCCCCTAGGCCTCCTCCAGGTTGGGTTATCCCTTACGGAAACAACCCGACAAGCAGGGTCGGCTTCCGGGTATCGCGCCACATGCCCATATAGCCGCAGTTGGTGCTGACGGATTATGCTAGTAATAGGCCTCAAATCGGTCTCGTGGAACAATCGCTGATTTGACACAAAGTCATACCAGCGGTATCCCATGATCCTGCGAAGGCATCTAGTACCAAAGACATCAATTCGCCTCTTCAGGTCGGTGTTCAGCGTCCATGTCTCACAACCATAGAGTAAGACAGGGATCACCAGCGACTTGAAGATCCGAATCTTTGTCCGTCTGCACAGGTATCGACAACGCCAAATACTCGTGTTGAGCGAATCCATAACGCCGTGGGCCAGGCCAATCCGCCGTGTGACTTCTTGGCTCGACCCAACATCGTTATGCACTACACTACCAAGGTATTTCAGTTGTCACATATTTTCCTCAGAAAACTATCCTTATAACTAAGGTCGAACATTCTATACATTTCACATACTCCAACATGCAGTAATTACATCTCTTACAAAAGACGCCCACAGGCGTGGCCAAACGTGACATACCCAGCCTGGGTATCATGGCACTGGTCAATATTTAAAAGTAGACACACCCACTGCGGAATGGGAAGGCGGAGTTAAGACAATGCATCTCTCAAAGTTAGGCTTATAAATGTCCCCTCTCCTGAGGTTTACCTCTCCTTCCGGTTTCCCAGGACCAAACATCTCAGTTTCCCTGACTTTCTGTGTTTACCTCTGGGTCATGCCTGCAGTGGCCTCCCCTAAACACGGTCATGTTTGAAACGACCTTCCCATTAGTCCTTGTCAACTTTTCACCTCCTACTTACTCTGGTACTGTTATTATATTACTTCTTCTCTTATTTATTTTTCTCTCATTTCTTCTCATTTTCTTGTTTCTTCTCTCTTCTTTTATCCGTGCCAGGATACCACCCTACGCCACCAGTGTCCGCCACCGCCGCTCACTGGCCAGCCTATCATGCTCAGTGACGGTCAGTTTCTCGTCTGGTGAAATACATTCTCTCAACTTTGTTGTAGTCCCTGTGATGTCTTTTCTAATGTAGCTGAGAAGTTCTTCAAATGACGGCTTGCTCATGCGAAAATAGTTGAAAACTTCTTTTCGTCTGCACACAAATCAGGGAAAAGTGTATGATGCACTCCTGTGTACATCCTTGAGCATAATATAGGATGCACATGTACTTTCTTTTCTGCAGAGCGCCTCTTCCGTTTCTTTTTAGCCAGCATGGCAACGAAGAGGAGTTTTTCTTTGGACGCCATTCTTCCAACTGATAAGGACCGGCGGGTTCATGAGGTCCGGGCGTGATCAGTGGCGGACACCGGTGTCCTAGTGTGAAAGCATGGAAGGCGACTAGTGTCCGCTACCAGTGGCGGACACTAATCTCCTAGTGTGAAGGGGGCCTAAAAAGAAACGGAAGAGGCGCTCTGCAGAAAGGAAAGCGCATGTGCATCCTATATTATCCTCAAGGATGTACACAGGAGTGCATCATACACTTTTCCCTGATTTGTGTGCAGACGAAAAGAAGTTTTTCAACTGCCAGTGTCCGCCACTAGTTGCGGAAGTGAGACACCGAAATGTTAGTGTCCCGGAAGTTGCCCGGTCGAGACACTGCAGTGGGCTAGTGTGAAAGCGTTCATTGGAAAGCATGGAAGGCAACTAGTGTAAAAGGGGGCTAAGGTTGACCAGTGCCATGATACCCAGGCTGGCCATGCCACGCCTAGGGCGTGTCTTTTGTAAGAGATGTAATTACTGCATGTTGGAATATGTGAAATGTATAGAATAATCGACCTTAACTATAAGGATAGTTTCCTGAGGAAAATATGTGATAACTGAAATATAAAATGAGATGTAACAGAGATAATAGATAATTATTTTTAGAAACAACTTTTTGAGAGTTCAAGAGAGAGAGAGAGAGAGAGAGAGAGAGAGAGAGAGAGAGAGAGAGAGAGAGAGAGAGAGAGAAGCTGAGGAGGGCGCAGCTTCCATGATCAGAGGAGGGTCAGGGGCGGCATGGAGACACATAAACTTGTATCAGTAAGTAAAGTTTTGAATGTTGGTAATGCAGTCTAATTTATTTGTTGTGTTTATGAAATGTAAGGAGGAAAATAGTCGTTAGGATGTTATATTATTAGGATGTTCAGAGTTAAGGTGTTGTGTTTGATTTTATATGTGTTGGTATGAATTTTACTGTGACATTAACATTGAATTATTTTGAGTTGAATATTGAAGAGAGATTGATGAGAAACATTGATAATATCATGTGCTACGTATATTGGCGTGAAATGTATTTCGACATTGATATTGAATTATCTGGAGTTAAATGTTGATGTGAGATTGATGAGAAGCGTTGATAACATTGGGTGTTACGTACATTGATGTGGGATATATTTTACATTGATATTGAATTATATGGAGTTCAATTTTGATGAGAGATTTGGTGAGAAACTTTGATAATATTGTGTGCGAAGTATATTGAATTGAATTCTGAGGAGAGACTTGAAGAGAGCTTTGAGGATATTGTGTGTTATGTGTATTTGGAAGTCATCAGCTGGTTGTTGGAGTAAGGCTTAGGTTATTAACTTGTGTACTTAGCTTTAAGTCAATTAAATGATAAAATGTTAGCAGTGTATATTATCATACCTCGTGGTTATTGATATTGAATGATAGTTGTACACAACTATGCAATTGCAACATGCAAGCAAGAAATTGCAGGGCACGACAAAGTTTCCGAGGCGTGAGGCACAGCGGGCCGCACCAGGAGAGAGAGAAAAAAAAATAAGAGCTGCGGTGTGAGGTGGTTGGGGGAGACCCAAAAGCACTCCCGGTGGCCGCTTTTCCGTCTGTTTGTGTGGTGTTTTGGGTGTGAGGACTTTGGTGTGTTGTGCCATGAAGGTGTGTGTTCTCGGAACTCAGAAGTGTTCTCTAAGTAATCTTCCAAGAGACAGACTAAACACTTCTCCGAGAAAGACTGACATTACGCTCTAACCGTGTCTTGATACCCCTGTAATTATCACCCCTAATATATTAACTTTTATAATCTGAACTTTCCTCCAATCCTGGGTATGAAAAGTATATATATATGTATATATATATATATATATATATATATATATATATATATATATATATATATATATATATATATATATATATATATATATATATTAACAAGTTGACCGCTCGCCACAAAAATCAGACTCACTTAGACAATTTATGTTGGTTGTTTGCTACCTCATTCACCCTGGACAGGTATCGCTATATTTCAATAACGTATCAGGTACGGCATTCCCGATCGTACACCACAAATTTTAAAAATCTGCCAAAAACTAAGGTCCAGTTTCTTTTGTCTTTTCCTCCTTCATAAATTAAATATAACTCTTTTTTAATGTTATGTGAGGTTTTGAAATAACTACAATGACTAAAAATTTATTACCAATTTTAGAAAAGAAAAAAAAAGTTTTTTGAGACCTAGTATGAAACGTAAATGGAAAGTCCTATATCCTTGCTTTCAATATCCGTGTTTCTAAGGCACATGGTAGAGAAGTGCTCAGCAGTCATCCTCACCAAAACTTACTTCCTTTCAGCCAGAACTGGGATACCTGTGCAAAAAAGAAAAAAGGGCAAATTTTTCCCCTCTGAAGATAACGAACGATTCATATAAATTTACTGTTAAGCGGAGAGGCACATCCACCCTACACTGCAGCTTGCATCACACTATCAAGGAGACTTGTTTTGATGGTCGTATCTCTGTTGATCGCCACCTCTTCTGTCTTGTATTACTGAAAGGTTTTATCAGTTCCCTTCAGTTTTAGTTATTGTAGAAGCAGAAGACACACACAAGGACATTATTATTAGCAAGGTAATGTGTGTCTGAATAAATTAATGATGTTCTATATGATTTTGTGTCGGCAAATTTCCGCGGGGCAAACCACACATTTCTGAGTTCCCTCTTCTCCCACAAACTTGTAGGACCTGTGCCAAACTGTTTAGTGATGGAGACACATCGTAATGATGTATCTGCAGCAGAAATCAAGTGAAACAAATAAAAACAACAGATCTAAATATTAGGGACACTCGTGTCGGTCTGTGGTCCCTCCGGCTCGCCTGTGGAGCCCGCGGGGATGAAATTAGGCTAGCAGAGAATCGTCTCCACAGTGGGCTATATACCATCCCGCCTTTATGGAATGATCTTTTGGGTGTCATATTGTCTCAAATCACTTATATCTTCTTGGCAAACATTAGTTATACCGAATTTTATGTTCATCTGAGTGAGTTCTGGGCCCAGATCTCCACTTTAGCCACGACATTTGAAAGTTGTAAAGAGCTTTCTGAATACTATATACTGTTTGAAAGTTGTAACCTAGAGATATATACCCCTTTAATAGTGTAAAGTGCTTTCTGAATTTGGCCCCAAGGGGTCGTGTTAGGTTCGGCGAAGCAGTTGCCGATTAGTAATAATAATAATAACAATAATAATAATAATAATAATAATAATAATAATAATAATAATAATAATAATAATAATAATAATAATAATAATAAAAACCGCACTTTGCGCATGCGAGTGGTGTACATTTGGACCTTACCAGTGTTCATCACCTTAAGGGGGATGTCATGAAATTTAGGGGTAAAACTGTAAAAATCATTGTAGCTACATGGTTTTTTGTATTGAAAGCGTGTACTATTAGGACATGTCATTTTGCGGAGTTACAGCCAGGTATCTGCAATATAAAAAAAGAGAAGAAAATTGAACTTCTAAAATATATGGTCCTACAAATTGCAATATTACGCAAAAACTATAAAACTTAGAATACTTTTGTTTCATGCTTTTAGCAGAAGAAGAGTTGTTACACACCTGTAACATTACTTTTTGAAGAAATTTTCTTTTAAGAGCTTATTAGGCTAAGGAAATGTATAATTATAAAATAAATATTCGTAAAAAAGTAAATTTTACTAATTTATGGTGTTAATTTATCCAGAAAACGGTCAGTTACAATTGTAGACAATGTATTTAGGAACAACATGCAAAAAAAAAAAATAATAATAATAATGAAAATCCATCATCAAATAAAAAAAGTTATATAAGCTAGAGCATACATACCTCTGTTCTGAGAAAACGGCGTCTGAAGTTCGGTGACGTTCTGCGCCACGCCCCTCAGTGGCTGCCTGCTGCGTAGGCGAGGTCCCTCTGTAACTTCTTATTCCGCACCTTGTTCTTGATGGGTTTCTTCATGGATGTATTTGTTCTCTGAAGGTAGCTCATTGTTCTTTCTGTAACGGGTATCCCAAGGTCTCTGTACAAGTTGCTTTCAACATAACCAGGGTTGAAGTTTGAGACTGCCTGTGCGATAGCGAAGTCAACCATAGGCTTGGTTGCTCGTTTATTTTGGGGGCAAAACCCCAAAATTCTTTGATATTTGCATTTTGAGTTTTGAGATCTCATCATCATTTCATTCGTTGTGAGCCTGTCGTAAACTCCCTTCACAAGCTCAAACTCATGAGGTTCTAGGGTGAAACGAATTTTCATGGTGGAGTGACTTGGTGGTGTCTGTCCCTTTGCCTTTGCCCTCTCAAAGAAACACCATGAATCTTCTGATGCTGGGCAGATATGATGTCTTGGTTCTTCATCTGTAGAAGTACAGTGATATAGGGAAGACATTATATCATTCTTCATCTGTTCAGGAGTGGTATTTGCACAACGCCTCACACTGACTCCAAAATATGACAGTCTGGTGATGACAGACTCAGTGAGCTTGGATCGTCCTCCCAAACTCTGCTTCCTTCTCTTCTTTCTCTCCTTACTTTTCATGATTGCACACTTGCTGCAATACCTACTCATTACTTGAAAGTCAACAATCAATCCAGTTTCCATTTCTATTACTGCTCCACAACCAAAATTTCTGCCAAGTGGCATCGTACGTGACAGGAACGTCCAGAACTCCATCAGTGTCAGGTGTTTTTCCCAGCACATCCTTGTAGTAAATAAATACTGCTTCTCTACTTTTTTGCAAGAGTATAGAGACATTGTGGCATGCTTGGTAACATAGAAGTTTTGAGTATTGAAGGTATGTGTCCTGCGTTATCTTGTTGAGGCTCAACAACGAACAAAATTTATGAAAACCATAGTATCTCCATCCCAGCAACATCACTGCATAAATAAGCATTGATGTCACAACGCTAATGCCTTTCCTTGAAGTTTTACTTTCGTTGTTTGTATCCAAAGCCACATAACTCCAATTCTTACAGTGCACCACAACACTGTCATCAACGTGGTGCTTGCTGAATTTGCAGGTCAAGTGTTGGTAACACTCAGGGTAGATGACATTTCCTGCAAGTTGTGTCCACCAGCTCTTTGACAACATGTACTGGTCATCACATGTTTCATGCCTTACACCCAAGGCTATTATCTTTTGTCTTTTCTCTGCACTTGATTAGACAGGTAACAGAGTGCGCCGTCTCGTGAGTGGTGGTGATGGTGGTGGTGGTGGTGGTGGTGGTGGTGCCTGTGATTGGGAAGTCATTTGTCTTTTATCATGCAAGGCTTTTCTTGCCTTTGCAAGATAAATGCGCTGCATGGCATTCTTCTTCTTAATTTTTTCCAATGTGACAGAGACTCGTCAGCTGTCAAGTGGTCAGCTGATGAGGCATCGCGAAACATCCCCCTTTCCTAGGACAGGATGTGAGCCACTGGGGCCGTATCCACGAAGCTGCCAAGACCGACGGCGTCGGCCTTAACAAACAATGATGGCCGCCGTCGGCCCTAACTTGCCTCCCGTCGGCCTTACGTCGGCCTTACGTCGTCCATAGCGCTAAAAGTGGGTGTACCCTGTTTTAGCCGCGCTGGGACCGACGGAGCTGAATGTAAACAATCAACATGGCTGCGCCACAAGAGCATCCCCCACACCAACCAAGAAGAAATCACCGTAGAAGGGATGTGTTAAATGAGCTGAGTGATGCTGAGCTCATAAAGAGGTACAGACTTGACCGGGAAGGTATCATATATGTTACCGATCTTGTGAGGGAAGCCCTGTGCAGTGAGACCAGTCGGTCAAACCCGCTCACCCCAGAGATGAAGGTTATCATAACATTGCGCTATCTTGCCACTGGGAAAATGCAACAGTGTAGCAGTGATGACCTTGGCCCCTCCCAGTCCAGCATCAGCAGAACCATCACACAAACCATAGATGCCCTCGCAGATCCCGATGTCCTCAAAAGATTTGTATACTTTCCTGTCACTACAGACGCAGCTGAGAGAAATAAAGAAGACTTCTTGGCCATTGCCAATTTCCCTAACATCGTAGGTGTCATTGATGGAACTCATATAAGAATTGTGGCACCGAAGGAGCAGGAAGAAGTGTATGTGAATCGCAAGGGATTTCACAGCATTAATGTGCAAATAGTATTCGATGCCAGTTATCGAATTTTGGACATCCTTGCAAAGTGGCCAGGGTCAGTGCATGATGCACGTATTCTAAACAGCAGTGGATTGTCAAGATTGTTTGAGGAAGGATATGTCCCAGCAGAAAGTCACTTACTTGGAGACAGTGGGTATCCGTCCAAGACTTGGCTTCTCACACCATATCTGCGTCCACTACCTGGCCCTCAGTCACGATATAATAGGTAAATACAATGTTGTTATTATTATTAGTAATATTATTTAGTTTCTAGTTTATTTTCTTTTGTGGGTTTTTCATTGTGACATTTAGTTTGGTTAGCTTTGGTTGAGTTTGGGTAGGTTAGGTTAGTATTTGGTTCAGTAAGGTAAGTATCCATCTTATGATTAGATGTGCACATGAGTTAACTTTGGTTAGGTTAGGTCAGGTTAGATTGGGCTCAGTAAGATAAGTATCTTATTATATATTGTGCTCATAAATTTTAATAAGTTATGTTTAGCTTACTAATGAGTTAGACATTTTTTATCTGTTAAGTATAGCAACTTTTGACAATTTTAAATCCTATCAATATATGGAGCTATTTATAAAAGAAGCCTGTCAGTAAGTTTCTAAAGTATATTTCCTTTTGTGCTTTTCAATGTGACTTTATGTATGGTTAGGTGTAATAGTTAGGTTAGGTTTGATTTAGTTTGGGTTGGTTAGGTTAGTATTCAGTTATGATTATGATTATGAAAGTATAGACCAAAAAACTAAAGCAGATGACCACTAGCACACCAAGACAGAAGCGTTAATACATTATTCAATGGTTATTTTTCAGGGCTCACAAGAGGACACGCAGTGTTGTCGAACGAGGAATAGGGCAACTCAAACGGCGATTTCACATTCTGCATGGCGAAGTTCGAGTGAGTCCGCCTCTCAAGGTCTGCAAGATTGTACAAGTATGTGGAATGCTTCACAACATTTGCAAAGAGCGGGATATTCCTCTTCTGGATGAAGACCAACCCATGGGTGCAGTGGCTGAAGCTGCGGTGCCTTGCAACAAAATGATGCCGCACAAGAGCCTGCCAATGCAGCCGGTGGTCACCGGAATGAGGGTCGTGCATACCGGGATGCATTCTGCAACTTGCATTTCAAGTAAGTTAAATCCCAGCAAGACATGTTATGCATTACAATTGTAAACAAATAATTTTGGGGGGGCATAGACAAATTAGACTGATTGTGTTATATTTGATCTATTTTATAATTGCTGATTTTATAAATTTCTCTGAGTTTTCTTTAATTAAGAGGGGGAAGCTGGCCAAGGGCAACAAAAACAATGATAACAAAGAAGCCCATAACATTTCCTTAAATATCTCTCTGATGTTATTATATTTCTTTTTGTATTTTTCTGATATCATTTTTTTATATACATCTCTCTTTTCAGCAATGACGACTGATGGAATGTTTGCAACAAGGCTTCCTGTACCCACCTTGGTAATGTTTGTTACCACAATATATCTATTAATATATACATACCGCCTTTAGCATCATCTCCACTCTTCTAACTTACTACAATATCTGATGACATTCTCATAATTTGTTTCAAATCTAGACATAGTATAAAACAGAAAAGCCTAATTACATTAAAGCTATTGAAAATTAGTGAGAAACCATGTAAGATAAATCAGTAACAATGGCCAAAGAAATGTTAATGCTTATGAGAAATGAGTTTATAATGAAAATGATACAAGTAGTATTTACATTTCTGCTTTATTTTTGCAATAATTTTTGGTAGTACTGGGTTTGTACTACCATGTTGCCCTCAAAGGCCCGAATAGCCGACTCAAAGGCCCGGGCAGCAGACTCCTGTGCCCGGGCAGCAGACTCCTGTGCCCGGGCAGCTCCTGTGCCCGGGCAGCAGACACCTGTGCCCAGGCAGCAGACTCCTGTGCCAAGGCAGGTCCGGCAGCAGACTCCTGTGGTCCAGCAGCAGTGGCAGCTTCCTGCTGGACAGGATCAGCTGCAGCAGTGAGGCCTTCGCAGATGAAGATCTCTTCTACTGCAGCTGATGCACCGACACTGATGGCGGGTGCACTGGTCATGGTGTCACTGCAAGCAATGAACCAAATCATTACATGGGTGTAGAAACTTGGAGGAGACAGCTTATCTTCACCCTTTGCTAGCTTTTGCTTTTAGAAAGGACTGCTATTAATGAATTTTAAACAGCTGACAAACTGAAATTTTTATCTTCACTGAATGGTGCTTTAATGACAAAAGAGTATTATTCTCAATACAGAAGTAATATTTTACCCATATATGTTATTTTTATAAAACTTCTCAATACAGAAGTAATATTTTATCCATATATGTTATTTTTATAAAACTTTAATTGACCAATAAAGTAAGCAAAGTTATAATCAATGTGGTGCCCTTAACTGGCACCTTGTGTAAAAAAATTTGCAGTTAATGAATGGTAAACAGCTTACAGACTGCTGTTTTTCTTTTCTTTCACTGAATGTAGCCTTAATGACATTAAACAGTATTATTGATAGAGGAATAATATTATACACATATTTGCTATTTCTCTGAAACTTGCAGGGACTTCATAAAGTAAGCATAAGTAAGAAATTATATTATATCATAAGAAAATAAGAAGAGGGAGGAACTAGGCAGGGAGTGAGTGAGTGAGAGAAGTTCTGAAAGGAAGAGAGTGTAGTAATGATGTAGTTGAGTTACAGAGTTTGAGTAGAGAGAAGGGAAGAGACAAGGAGGTAGGTGATGTTGAGGTGGAGTGGAGTCCGTTTAAGAATATGCTAGTAAAGGAAGGCTTAAATTATATAATAGTAAAACAGGAAACAACTAGATACACACATATCAGCACGCTGGACATCCATTAAGTCAACTGCATCTTCCTCTCACAGGACACATTTGCTGTCTGGCCCCAGGATAGAGCTTATGATATCATCCAAAACATCCAGTGGAGGAGGAGGAGGGCCACCACCTAAAGAAAAAAGAATGCACACATAGTCATATAAATTGCACTCGTCTGAACATTAAAGGTTGCACTGCTTAGGGTATGTTTTGAAAATCTTTAGGTTGTGAGCAACATCTCAAGTGTTGTGATAAGTTAAATTGAAAAGGAGTGTGAGAGAGATAAAAAAAATGCACTCCTGTAAACCCTGCTTATCTGCAGGTGTATCAGTTTAAGTTTAGTCTGTTTTGTGTATAATACTTTCAAAGAACCACTTACATGACAATGAGAAAATGAACTCACCTGTTCTCCTCTGGGCCTCCCGGAATCTCTGGATGTTTTATCTCGAGCGAGAACTGACAGCGAACCATCTTTTTTTTACCTCGCTCGAGGTTCTGTTGTTATTAAAATTTGTATTAAGGCTTTGAGCTATGTAATCCCAAATCTGATGTTTTTTTTATTGGAAATTCCTTGCTTGTTAAAACTGCCTCGGAGTTGTTGTGAGTGCTCCTGGTACATTTGTGCCAGGCTCAAGGTCTCCTCTTGATCCCAATTTGCCTTCCTTAGACGTTTCATTGGAGCAGTGGTATCCATTGTTAGCTGCAATGAGTGAAATAAATGTAATTAGCACCAAGTCATTTTGTCCAAACTAAATTCACTGAGTTAATAAATTAGGTTAGTTAAGTTTGGAATTCATGCCTTAATCCTTTATTCTAGAAAAAGTAATGTATTAGAAGTTTGGTAAAGTAATGACACTTGCTTTTCCTTCATATTTTTTCTTGCTTTATAGAAAGTAATGTTTTCTTTTTATAGGCTATAAGAGTTAATATGTCAAGCTTCTTGGTTTCAAGAAAATAATATAATAGTTTCTCACCATGAATGAAAGTGTGGTTTTATGAATGGAAGTAAGTTTTTGTTTATTTCTTCCAACCACCTTTTCAATAAGCAGCAAAATTTACCATCATCGTCAACCTTAAGTATGGATGACAAATAAATAAGTATAAATTCTAAGCTACAACAATAGGAGGTTGAGGGGCAGGGCTTGCAGGGGCTGCAACATTGCAATAAAACCAAACCTATGTTAAAACCCTAACCTACTTAAACCTATTGAGAACCCACTGATGTTTTTCATCGTGTGTTTTTTGTTGACCCTAGGAGAGAGAGGCCTATGGTAAAACTTTATAACTTATTATAAATACTAAATGAGTAGTTTCCAAAGGAGTGAGGAAAAGTGCCTTACAGTAATGCATATTTCCCACTGGTTAACTTTTTAATGTGTTAAACTGACAGCTTTTCCCACCAATACCCGTTAAAGTACTAATAAGCAATATTTTTTTATACCTTCAAGCCTTACCTGGTATAGTTAGGGAGGAAAGATGATAGCTTGCTGTTTTAAATGTAGCGCTGGGAGACGAGAAGGAGTGTTTGCTCGTTGCCAACAGGAATACATTTCTTCTTTTTTCTTAACTGTTTTCATCTGCTTAATATTACTTAAGCAGCAGTTGTATTGTAAATTAATACAAATAAAAAACAAAGAAAATGTTAGTATAATAATGTTTCGTTTAATATAATTAATGTCGACATTTGGTAAGCGATGCGTTCCAGCGCGCTCAGGTTGGTCCTGAGCGCGCTCGCTGAGCTGCACTAAGCACGAGGGCTGCCGTCGGCCCTAAATCGTCGTCCATAAGCTAAGTGCGATTTTGTACTTAGCCAGCGTCGGTCTCAGACAGTTTTCGTGGATACGGGCCCTGCCTGTAGGAAACTCCAAAACACCAAAATCACCAAATTTCGCGATTTTTTAGACGATATCCCCAAGGTCCTTTGTATTTCGTTCTTCATGTTGGGAGGGATTCAGTTTGTTGTCTTTGCACTGTGTGAAAGATGAGATTTTCTTTGATATCCCTACAGTGTGTGTAAAAAGGGAAGTCTTTGTAATGTTAATATATGTGTATCCTTTTTATCTTAAGCGTAATTTATCTTGCCTTTTGAGCCTTAATGACTGGAACCAACAGTGCTAGCTGTTTTACTTGGGTGAGATGCTTTTAAGACATTTTTTTTGTTTCTTTCTTTCACAGCCTCTTTGCTTTTTTTTTTAATAAATGTACATACACATGTGTTAGCTGCCTATTTATCTATCTATTTATCTATCTATTTATCTATCTATCTATCTATCTATCTATCTATCTATCTATCTATCTATATATATATATATATATATATATATATATATATATATATATATATATATATATATATATATGTGTGTGTGTGTGTGTGTGTGTGTGTGTGTGTGTGTGTGTGTGTGTGTGTGTGTGCTTGTGCTTTCTTAGGTTATTTTCATAGTCTGGGTGCATCTTGGAATGTTTCCGTGCGTCCCTCTTTGTAGACTATATTTTTCTTCTGTCTCCACGTGGCTGCAGCCGTCAGGTACAATATACATCAGAGTTTCTCTGGGAGCTATACAACCGCTAACAGAGACTAAAATCAGGAAAATTCAGTGATATCCACCGGCCACATAATAGTAGCTGTAGTGATGGTCCAATACACGGTAGCATCGAATGGGAAGGGTACCTCTAGAGAGGTTGAGTACCCCTGAAGAAAAAGAATAATCCTCGAGGGGTTAGGAGACTATTAGAGAGCAGTAAGGTAGGACACAGTGAGTGAGTAATCCAACGATGAGCAGAGTACTCCTCGAGAGATAGTGTATCTCCTGAGGAGTAGGGTACCCTTCAAATGATAGAGTAATCCTCATGTGTTAAAATACCACTCGATGATAAAGTAACTCTAAAGGGCCCCACACACGCTCAGGCGGCCTCTCCGGCCGCCTCAACAAAACAGGACTGTTCAGGCCAAACTGAGAGTGTGTGGGGCATTCAGGCGGCCTGCGCAGGCCGTCGGAAGGTGGCCTGAACGAATCTGTCGCTGTCAGGGCTGGTATACACAAAACTTGTTAAGTTAGCAAACAGCTGTTAAGGTTAGCAAACTCCTGCTAATTCTAACATTTCCCTGTTAAGTCACTAATAGTTGTTTGCTAGGGCCTTAAAAGTACTGTTAAGGTAAAAGTGCTCCAGAGGACTTTTGAGCTCTTAACAAACTCCTGTTAGTCGAGAATATGGCGGGCCACGGACCACAACAACCTCTACGGCGGCGAACATTTCGACAAAGGAGAGATATATTCCGAGATTATAGTGACGACGAACTGGTGAAGAGATTCCGACTTGATCGTGCAGGCATAATAGCAGTAACTGACTTAGTAAGGGACAGACTTCAAAGTAGAACTGAGAGAAACAGACCACTGGATCCAGAAACAAAGGTGGCAATTACTTTAAGATATTTAGCAACCGGAAAAATGCAACAGTGTAGCTGTGATGACTTTGGGACAACATAACCTACCATCAGCCGTGTCATTACACAAACATTAGATGCATTGACTGATCCACAAATTCGGCGTCAGTTCATGAAATTACTCGCACTGTGGAAGAAGTTCAACGTAAACAGAGTGTTTATGGAAACGAGTGGCTTCCCCGGTGTTGTGGGGGCTATTGATGACACTCACGTCCGCATTGTGGCTCCCAGAGTGAATGAACATCTATATGTAAATAGGAAACGTTATCACAGCATTAATGTGCAAGTGGTGTCCGATGCAAATTACAAAATTCTTGATATTGTGGCAAGGTGGCCTGGCTCAGTCCATGATGCAATGATTTTGGAGGAGTCCGGGCTGAAACTGTTATTCGAACAGAATTTAATGCCTGAAGGATGCTACCTACTTGGAGATAGTGGATATCCCTGCAGACCATGGCTACTCACACCATACCTCAACCCTCAGCCAGGTGCAAAAGTTAATTATAATAGGTAAGTGAAAAACATAAGAGTTTTGATAAAGTTTAATTTGAGCAACAGAAGTGGAAAATACATTATATTTTTCACACATTCCAATAAAGCATGCATTCTCAAGTTGTCATGAAAAGGCACTAGTGCATTTAAATAATTTTTTTACCCCCAGAAGAACCCCACACTGGTTTTTGTAGTCTGCCCCAGTCCTAAAGTTTAGGTCAGAATGCTGGGTAATTGTAAAGCATAATATTGCATTAACTAATCATTCACTTAATTCACACTTCTATTTCCCCCAGTATTCAAGTTCAGCCCCAGTTACGTTTAGGTTAGGTTAAGCTGGGTAATTCTAGAGAATGTTTGATAATTTTAGAATGTCATATTTAGTTATCATGAGTATTCACTTAATTTAATTTTTATTTTCCCTCAACCTTCAAGTCCAGGACCAGTCCAGTTTAGGTTACATTAATGCTAATTGCAAAAGATATTTATTTTTATTGTGAAATTTTATCAATTTTCAGCTGGGACGTACTTCCTGCCCAGCTTTGGTCATTATCATTTCAAAATACAGTACAATTCTTTATTAACACTATACCTATATTTGTCAATATATAACTTGATAAATTGGTTATTATACCCTGTATGAGATTTCAGATCAATCACAGCAAGCATTTTTTAATGATTTGGTAAAATATTTTCAGAATACACAAGAGGACACGCTGTGTTGTGGAGAGGTGTATTGGACAGCTGAAACGTAGGTTTCATGTACTGCATGGGGAAGTTCGTGTCAGCCCACAGAAAACCTGCAAAATCATCCATGTCTGTGCAATGCTCCATAACATTTGCAAAGACCGCAATATTCCACTGCCACCTGATGATGCAGATGATGATCTAGAGGATGCAGCTGGAGCCAATGAGAATGTACCTGCAAATCCCAATGCAGCCGCTCCCGATGGTCGAAATGGACATCGCTTTCGGGATTACATTGCCAATCTTCACTTCAAGTAAGTGTTCCTGTATTATCACCTTATTATTTCCCACTGCAGTGTAGTACATGCCCTATTTCAGGAGTCACCAAGTTGTGAATAAAGAAAAGTAATGCACAATACCTGTTTAAAAAACATGATATATAGTACTATACTGTCAGAGCCGATATGACAAATGTTTTCATTAAATGTTTCTTGCCCCATCATCTGCTGTAGCTCTGATTTTTTTTCTTTAAATGCATAAGATCCAATCTTATTTACTGTACTGCCAAATTTATATGGTGCATCCTTTCTTTCCGACCATTGTTTTATTTATTTTTTATTTTTTATTTATTTTATTTTTTTCAGTGTGGACCTCCAGCACCTAAAAAAAACTTGTACACATCATGAATGCTGCATTGAATATTTTCCAAAGAGATTGGTCACTGTTTAGATTAGGTTAAGCTGGATAATTCTAGAGAATACTTGATAATGCTAGAATGTAGTATTTAGTTACCATGAGTATTCATTTAATTTAGTTTTATTTTCCCTCAACCTTCAGTCCATTTGGATTACTATTGAATGAAGTCAATTGTTATGAACAGTGTGGGGACCAGTGTATGATTAAGGGGAACACAACAATTTAGTTTCTTCATAATAGACACTAATGAAATATACAACATTAACTAACTCACATTTTTTGGTTTATAACTTAGGTTATGAGTAATTATTATGAATATATAAAATAACAGACTCTCACCTGATTGATAATATTCCCGCCTTATTGCTGATATTTTCTTCCTCGATTTTGAGAGGACAGAAAACCATTTAGTCTCTACTTCATCCACAGTCCGGTGATGCAGTGGATGAGCAGCATTGAGACTGATGGTGATTTCCTCCCAGGCCTTCTTCTTATCCTTGTTTGTAAGTGTAGGTTTAAACCGGCCATTAATCACAAATTTCCTCTCTTGTATACGAGATACTAAGTGGAGGATTTCCTCCTGTGTCCAGTTAGGCTTCCTTTTCTTCATTTGCGCCTCCTCTGCCATGGTGTTGAGTTTGCGTGTGTTCCTGTGTTTACAAAAGTCGCGGGACGGCAGCGTTGTGATGTCCACAGATCGCCAGCATGTGGTTAAAAAGTATTTGTTCTAACTACAAAAAAACGATGAAATGTGCAATTTTGCATATCAAGAGAGTTGAATTATTAATATAAAAATATCTTTACATTAAATTATCCATTTTCAACTCGATTTAACGAAAAATAAGTGAATAAGTTGCTATCCTTAGCAAAGGTTAGCAAGAGTTAACAAACAGCTGTTTGCTTACTAACATCTGTTAGTTAAGCCTTCGTGAAACACTTTCCTGTTAGCTACCAGAGATTTGTTAAGCTAACTAGTAAGTTTTGTGTATACCGGCCCAGGTTTTTTCCATCCGGCCAACGTCCGGTTCAGGCCGGTTTGAGTGTGTGTGGGCACATGAGGCGGCCTTGAGTTGAGGCTGCACGTGTCAGTCTGGATCTCGGCAGCATAGTGTCAACATGTCTGTCGAACTAACCACCAGCTGCACCACCAGGAAAGAGCGCCAATTTGGGGCTAAATTTATTGAAATATATATAAGGAAAATCCATGCCTATGGAAAATCAAGTCAAAAGAATATTCGGATAAAGTAAAGAAGAATGCAGCATATGACTTGCTTGTAGAGAAATTGGAAGGGATGGGCGCCAATGGTACTAAAGAGCTAGTCACAAAGAAAATTAACAACATGAGGAGCTCCTTCAGGAAAGAGTGCAATAAAGTTTGGTCCTCTATGAAGTCAGGTAGTGTCCGCATATCAGAATACAACAAATTTCTCTTAAACCTACTTTCATGAAGCATTAAAAGTCTTTTAATTCTACATATCAAATCCAATTCCCCTT
>CM035198.1:3264619-3278526 GCA_020233015.1 Callinectes sapidus | reverse complement strand
AGAGAGAGAGAGAGAGAGAGAGAGAGAGAGAGAGAGAGAGAGAGAGAGAGAGAGAGAGGACAATATGGAGTGAAAGATCATATTGCAGAGGATAAAAGAAGCATTAACGATGAATATTGCAAACCAAGTCCAGTCAGTCTGTCAGCATTAGTGGGAGGAATACTGAGACGAAACAAAAGAGCAGCGTAGATATAAAAAAGTAGAAAAAAGAGACGGAAATTGAAAGTCTTGGGTGAAGTTCATAAGAAAGGAAAAGATCACTGAACAGAACAGATAAAAGCACATAATTTGATACTAAGATATAAAAAAAGATAAGGAAAAAAAGGAGGCGAGAAATTTTAAATACATCTTCATAGTTAGAAAGAAGAAATGAAGAAGGGTGAAAGATAGATGTACAGGCAGACACAAATAAGTAACGAAAGTAACAAAATTATGGAGAAATTAGAAAGGGGAAATTTGAAACACATCTGCACTATTGGAAAGAGAAAACAAAAATAATGACTAAGGATAAGATAGATAGACAGCAACACGGTCTGCCCACAAACTTTTATTTCCTACTTTCTCTCATTTTTCTTCCATTTTTCTTTCGTTTTTCTCCTCATTCTGTCCAAACTTTATCCTTCACCTTCTTTCTTTATAAAAATAGATACACATATACACAATTGACTGAAATAATAAGATAATAGAACGAAAAATCCTTAATTCTTATCAGTTTACCTATGAAATTCCCACGTATTTTCTTTAATAGTGTTAAAGAGAATGACATTATTTCCCTTTCATATCATATCACATTTCATACCTCTTATTCCGTAATGTATGGTGTTCTTGCCTTTTAATTTTCCATTTTTCACTTCTAACTCATTGTAAACCCTGTAGTAGTTGTATAGTCACGCAAACAGCCTCGTTAGGTCCTGTAGGGCTTTTATTGTCTGCTTTCCTATGCATTCCTTTGTATTCCTTTGTACCTTCATGAAATTTATAGCAGCCCTTTGAATCACAAGCTCTTAAATCAACACTATCCATAATTTTCTACTTATTACCATGTCCGTATCGAGTTTCAGTACATGTTCCTTTGTATCTTTGTACCTTCATGAAAGTTATAGCATCCTCTTGAACCACAAGCTCTGAAATCAATAACCTTCATTCTCCCTCCTTGTTCCTCCTGTTTATCTCGATGTAAGTACAGTAAAACACTCCTCCCCTCCTATTCCTTCCTCTGATATGAGTGAGGGCGAATGTTTGGCTGACATTCTGAAACTCTTGGCCGTGATGATACTTTCAGAAGGCTCTAGTCAAAGTTACACGAGTTAACCCTTTAGCTTCCAACTTTCATTTACGGTTCCAGGGACGGATTAATAAGTTTTCTACATTATTAGCTGGAGAAACGCCTTTGGAAACCCGGCTTGTCATCCCTGCGGTGTTAAAGGATATTTAACCCCCTTCAATACTGGGGCACATTTTTACTATGATTTTATGGTGGGATCAGACGATTTTATTGACATTAGGCAGGGTCTATGGAGGTCAGAAGATTAATAGCCAGACTCTGTACCATTTCAATCCCGATATGAGTTTTTGGGTCTATATAAAATCGACAAGTGATAAACAGACTAAAATATGAAAATGCGTCTCAGTACTGAAGGGGTTAAGGATGTTTTTATGACTCCAATGATGGATTAGCAACTTTCCTACATTATCAACCTAAGAAACATCCCTTAGAACCCTGCAAGTAATCTCTGTGGCTTTGGGAAATAACTATAGTGAGAGAGCAAAGGGAATATTACTGTTATTAGTACTCACCTTCTCGTCACGTTAGTTTAGGTTAGGTAAGCTCCATACCAATAGTGTAAACGACTCATGCCAGTCGATCACAACCTTGAGTATTGATGGGTATTAGTATTCATCTTGTTACTCGTTGCTAGACGCACAGATGGCCTTCCCTACCCTTAAGTACAGGTGGAAGGGGGGGTAGTATCGTGTTGCTAGTCATTTAGAGCTGAGCTATAGCCTTCTCCCCACCTGTTATTGCCTTGAGTACAGGTGTGGAATTAGTATCCCTGTTGCTATCTATGTTGAAGTACATTTGAAAGCTTCTCCCTACCTATCCTTGACAAGTTGGTTTAGTATTCATGTTATAACCCATTTAGAGTATAGTTAAGGGCTGCTTCCTACTAAAGCTAGCCTTGAATCAGTACTCCTATATATGTTGAAATATAATTGAAAGCTCCTCCCTTCCTATCCTTGACTTGTTGGATTAGTATTCATGTTATTACCCATTTAAAGTACAGTTAAAGTCTGCTTTCTACAGAAGCTATCCTTGAATCAATACTCCTGTTGCTACGTATAATTGAAAGCTCCTCCCTACCTATCCTTGACAAGTGGGTTTAATATTCGTGTTATTTATTTGAAGTACAGTTAAAAGATCCTTCCTACATATCCTAACCTTGAATACTTCTGGTTATTGGTACAGGTGGGGAATTAACACTTCTTTTTCTACCTATTTTAAAGTTGTTTCCTACCTATCCTTGCCAAAAAGGTTTGATATTCGTGTCATTACCCATTTGAAGTACAGTGCATTCTTATATTTAGTATTTGTCGATTTTATGCAGCTTCTGAAACTCGTGTGGAAATTAAAATAGTACAGACTTTGGCTTTTAATCTTCTGATCTTCACAGACCCTTCCTAATATCAATAAAAGCGTCAAATCACACCTAAACTCGTAGTAGAAATGTGTTCCAGTACTGAATGGGTTGATGACTCCTTCTTAACCTAACCTTAAGTACTTATAGTTATTAGTATTCTTCTTATCTAAGTACAATTGAAGGTTCCTCCACCAAAACACGTAGTAAAATTGTGTTCCAGTACTGAAGAGGTTGATGACTCCTTCCTAACCTAACCTAACTTAACCCTAAGTACCTTTAGTTATTAGTATTGTTGTTACCGTTACGTAAGTGTGTTTGAAGGTCCCTCCCCACCCATTTAAGTAGTGGACAGTAGTATCCTCGCGTCAGTGTGGGGGAATGTGTCGCAGAATGTAGATAGACGCACAGACGCCCTTGCTCGGGTCTTCAAGGTCTGGTGTTCTGCCTTCGCTCGATAATTCCATATTGATTCCGCCCTCTCCCTCTCATACGTCCTCTCTCTCTCTCTCTCTCTCTCTCTCTCTCTCTCTCTCTCTCTCTCTCTCTCTCTCTCTCTCTCTCTCTCTCTCTATGTTATGCTCGACCCAGCGAACGAACAAACTTGCCAAATTAGGTCGACAGTCATTGCAGGGAGTTACTGACAATACCACAGTCGCCCTTCTGCGTCAGTGCTGAGAGGCGGTACTCACCTCTCTCGCTTCGTTATGGCGTGATCTAGTTGCGGTGAAATTACGCGGTTACATTAAATGCGCCGAGGAACATTTTACTACGAAGAGAAGTTTCGCTGGTGGCTTGTTATGCTCTTCCCTTTAGTGGGCGCACAAATATGCCTCTTATATCTGAGGTGAGGCCGCCATGGGGCTCACAAGTGTACGTAATTATGTGGAATGAAGTGAGTGGTGTGAAGTAGTAGTGTGGAGAGACTCTTCGTGTTGGAGGGCTACTGGGGTGGTGTGGAGAGGTGTGTGGTTATGGAGGGTTACTGGGATGGTGTAGAGAAGCGTTGTGTTGTGAATGTAGAATGGAGACGTTAAGAGTAAAAAGTAGTGGAGGGAATGATACCGGAAAAAGGAGAAAATAATGTGTTGGATTAAAGAGGATATTGAGTGACAAGGAACGAAGCATTAGATAGGAAAGAATGAAATGAAATGAGTATATGTAAAATAGAGATAAACTTCATAAACGTCTTGAATATACAGAGAGAAAGTTGAGTGCTGCGAAATGAGGCAATGAGGAGAAAAAGAAAGAAAACACACACACACACACACACACACACACACACACACACACACACACACACACACACACACACCCGTGGCAAGGACCATCATAAACTTAATAAATACAAACATCTTCAATAAAAAAAAAATAACAATGAAAGAAGAGGACAAATCATTGGAAAGTGACGAGAAGGGGAAAAAAAGGAAGAGAAAAAAAAACGAAGCGAGGACGTGAGATTAGATAAGGGAAACATTTTACCTGGCGTGCTTGCCTTTCCTCCGAGACGTGACAGGAAAACATCTTCTCTTTCTGCTGCACTAATTTATAACAGCGTCTTTAATTAACCAACTCAATTACGCAGCTTCCGGGTCCACCTCCCACTGCATCATTTGGAGCGAAATATCACACAAGTCCACCAAGACTTGAGTGACTGGCTAACTGGATGGATAGATGGATAGTTGGATAGATGGATTGGCTAGGTGGTTGGGTGACTGACTAGCTGAGTGGATGGATGGATGGATGGATGGATGGATAGTGGCTGACTGGCTGGCTGTCTCGTCCGTCAAGCTTTTTACAAGTTATTGCTGCTAACGCAGAAAATATTCTTACATGTTATATACATCTCTCTCTCTCTCTCTCTCTCTCTCTCTCTCTCTCTCTCTCTCTCTCTCTCTCTCTCTCTCTCTCTCTCTCCACACAGCACGTATGAATTTCTGTATCTCTGCACATTATGATGTAATTAACTTTATCAGTCAAGATTGGTATGTTTGTCCGTTCAATAAATAATTATCTACTTCGTATTTGTTAATTATATTTCGTATTTATCACGAGGAAGTATTCTGAAAATTTCTTTCTGCTCTTTAGATCTGTTTCTTCCTCGTTAGTTAGTTCACGGAAGGCTTCTCGACAGGGGTTCTTCCCTCGGCGGGAACGGCACCTCAGTGGGCCCTCAGCGTGACCGAGGCGTGGCAGTAAGACTCAGAGTGCCAGGGGGGAGGGGGATCACATGTTGTTAAGTGGGGTTCATCAAGATAGAAGGAAGAGAGGAAGCGACGCCCAAGGCGAGGCACCAGCTGCACAGGTTCCTTTCCTCCCGCCAGCCTCACTTTCCCTGAAACGTTGTGACACACGCCTCTCGCCTTCTGTGTAATTAGCTTCAATTAATCCTGGCTGACGGAGGCTGGATCAGACCGTCCATTACCCCGCGTGGGCGACATCCATTAGCGCGGTTATAAGCCACCACAGCCCCAGAGCCACGGATTTATTCAGTATCAATGGGAATTAATGAACGGCAGCCGACATTAACGTGATAAAAACTACGGGAAAGATATTATTACATCCCCTAAACTTCGGAGTGACATTAATCATTGGCGGCGCAGAGTGGCGGTGGTAAGTCGCCCTAATGCAGCGAGGAGTCTCCGGTGCTGCATTCCCTCCACTCTTCCTCGCGCCAATCCTAACTTGGGGAAGCTGCTAATTGCAACTTGTGTCCCTTGATGCTTTGACACACTCCCAGCCACCACCTTCTCCTCCTCCTTTTCTTTCTCATTGTCTTCCATGTCCTTTCTCCTCCTCCAATACCACCTGACCTTCACCACTAAGATGACGCGAGAACATGTTTCACAACTATTCGTTTGACTTAACGTATAACCAGATGCATGTGTACCATCCCAACTCTCTCTCTCTCTCTCTCTCTCTCTCTCTCTCTCTCTCTCTCTCTCTCTCTCTCTCTCTCTCTCTCTCTCTCTCTCTCTCTCTCTCTCTCACACACACACACACACACACATAAACACGATACTTTCTCCGACACTTTTCGTACATCACTTTCTGGTCCTCTTCAGTCCCATCCTGCCTCTTCCAGTTATCTACCGTCCACCCCTAATCCTCCCCACCTCTCTCCTGTCCAACACAAGGAGAGAAAGAGCAAGTCCGGGACAAATCGAGGACATAAACTCCTAAGCGAGACCATAAAGGTTTCTTCTTCCGCTCCGCCTTGCCCTGGATAAAAACAAACCTATCAGAAGCTGAAACACTATTATTTTTTTTCTTCTGCTTAACTACATCGTGACTTTCTGCTGACCGCTCGAAGTGAACGCGGCCATCATCAGTTTATTTTTTATTTAATTCAACGTAACTTGATTCGTCTATATTAGCGTTTTGAGATTATCTTACCTTACTGCACATAAGAGAATGTAATCTAATTTTCAAATAGTAACTTTACATAGCAAAATACAACCTAATCTATATGACTAACTAATCAAGATGTTAAAGCTGAAGTTAAATTACTAACCTAACCTACAGGTAAACCACCAACTTGCTAAACTCCAACTAAATAGTACCAGGAAGTCAAGAATAGCCAACTAAACCACTAATTTAAAGTAATCTAACATGCTAAACAATTAATCAGTGTAGCTCCAACTCCAATATAACAAAGACAGACACTAACCTACCAAACAACTGATCCTTACTTATTCTAACCAAATTTTACTTATTAAACCCTTAACCTACATATAATCTATGCTAACGTACTAAACCTTAACCGCAATACATAGAAAAGGAGAAAACTACTACACAATTAACCGAAACCGCTAACCCACTTCACCTCAACCCAACGAGAAGCCTTTGTGGGGTCAAACTCTCTCCCACAGCGGAGCCTCTCGGATCCTCACCAGGTTATTGCGATGTGAAGTGCTCTCAAGGTGTGGAGGTGTGCTTACCGTCCTTGACCGTTCAATTAAGGAAAGGTGGTGTGCCGTTACCAATTAATTGAACGGATCCAATAAGGTGAAATGGGAAATACACTGTTAAGGAAGGTAAGTTAGATAGAATGGATAGTTAAAGGAGTGAAATTAGTTAAGGGAGGTAAGTAAGATATGATGGAGGGTTAAAAGTAATCTTAATGAAAATGATAAGATAGAATAGAAAATACACGGTTAAGGAAGGTAATTTCGAAAAAAAAAATGGTTGATTTAAAAAACTAAATTAGATGAAATGGCATGTAATGAATATAGGAATTAAATTAATGAACTGCAATGTAATATGAAGTGGGGAAACACGTAATTGAAGAAGGTAAGATAGATAAATAGAATGCAATATGATGAACTAAAGAATAAATACATTACAATTAAACAATTCTCCCTTTTTATTACATTTCCTTCTCATTTTCCTCCCATTCATTCCCGTCCCATGCTCCCTATTCTCCCATTCCGCCCCAACACCTTTCTCTTCATAGCAAAGCCCCCGAAGCATTCAGCACCATTAGCAGCAGCGCAGGAATGACCCCCGAGACCCTCCCCGGCAAATGCAATGTAAAGGAGGGGGACAAAACAAAGAATATTTAAAACTTCATCAGGAGAAAACGACACGCGGGCAGGAGCATTACCCGGGTCTTTAAATTGCCATAAAATACGCCCGTTAAGTGCCACTATTTCCATGGCGCTAAATGATCCCCTTTCTATTTACTTCTCATTCTCGACTATTCACTCAGTTTCCCTCCGCGGCCCCTCACGCCCTCATCCATTCATTATCCTTCGACTCGACTCAACTCGCACCCTTCTTCAGCCGCTCCTTTACCTTCCTCACCCCAGCGCCCCGACTCGCCTCGTATTCCAGCCACCCATCCTCTCACAATTCAGCCGCGTCTCTTATATCCCTCTCTCCCTCAGTTTCTCAGACACGGCTGCTTATGTACCGTTATTTTACCCAGATCCTCCTCCTCCTCCTCCTCCTCTTCCTCCCATTCCCTTTCCTGGTTCAGTTTCTCTCAGCGTCCGCTCGGCAATTTAATATGTATTTCCTCTATGTCTTTTCCATCCCCTCCGCATCGGTTATATTTGCGGTACATGTTTCTCTCCCTCTGTGGTCCCGTATAGGAAGGGAAGGCGCCTCCCATGGTGGTGCTTCCCCTGAATTATTGGCCTTCATCGCGCGGGGTTAGATTAGTTCAGCTTAGGTACCCTTTCTATGGTCGGGAGCTCAGACAGGCACTGGCACTGTAGGAGGGATAAACAAGAGGGAGGGTGTCTGACCTTGCTTGGAGTTACCAGTGTACTATACCACACTGCCCGTCTATTTAGTTACTTAACGCTACAGTTGGTCAATAAATATCTCCTGGTTCAGACACTGCAGTTCTGTCCCTGAGATTCGTGTGCATTCCCGAGTTCTGAATCAACCTTACTTTGTGACAACTAGGTGCAATGCAATACTCTCTATTCAGTTACTTAACTCTATGTTCAGTCAGTGAATGCCATTGTAGCGCTATCCCAGTGTTTCTTATCTGTTTCTCAATGTTGGGGTTGTTGGTTGTACTAGTCGATAACCTATTGTTTAGGCTCGTAGTCTCAATGGCTTTCAACTGCATATGGACCATTTTTAAAAACAGTAAAGGTGATTAGTGCAGTTATTGTGATATGTTCCCTATTGGCGGTGTAGATGCCTTATTAAACTGTCACTAAAATCACTGAAAATTTTTAACAACTCATTTTACTAAAGTCTGTCAGAAGAAGCAGAGATAAGCCGCCGAAGAGTTGGAGAAAGCGGACTTTGGTAAGAGAAAGAAGTAAAGAGAAAGTTTTGTGAGTCGGGGTAGCATTCTATGAGAGTGGTGATGTAACCTTCATTCAAAACTCCTGTCACAGGGTTGGCCTGCGTCCTGTTGTGGTGCCCTTCTCTCCTCCCTTTGACTTGGGAATTCATTCAGTCATCATTGTCACTCTTGCATCATCAATTCTGCTCTTAACATTCAGTGGACATTTCCTGTACAGGACAGTTTTCGCATCCCTACCACCCTTCCTTGGCCTGCACAGGTTATCCTTTGCTTGCCACTTGTTTTGTGTCTGTCACGAAAATCTAGTGAGTAAACTATAAACAATATAAGTACCTCTTCAACGTACCCAGCTTCCTAGGGCACTCAACCACTAGTTACTTAATGGATCACAATGACGCCCAAGGAAATGCGGGTACGAGGGTCTGTCCCCCCACTGACCCTTCCCCTTCGTGCAACAACCTGGCCTCACCCCTTCATGGCTGCCTCCCACCGCCTCCCACCACTCACCTCCCCTGTGCAGCACGTCTGTCACGAGAACAAATGTTGGGAGAGATATGAAAACAGAGAAGAGGAGCCACAAATATTCCACCAAGGAGAGAGAGGCGGCGAGATGTGGTGTCATGCTGCGCATCAAGGACCTCAACGAGCAGAATAACAAGATAAATGCAGGGAAAACAACGTAGCCACTGCCACCACCGCCACCACCACCACCAACACATCACGCCAGGCACACACCGCTGGGAGGAGGCGAGCCCTTCAGAGGGTGTCAAGCGGCTGACAGACGGTCTCTTCAGTAAGACAGAGAGGAGCGCAGTGCCAGCTGCTAACACCAGACCACTACCACGCCACCTCGCCTCTCCCCTGCGGCTCTATACACTGGCCTGATTCTCTGATGGACGTTCCCCCTTCGTGTTGTTCCAATATATCACTCTTCGCAACGGAAATCATCATTCTCAAATGTTAACAGTGAACGCTTCTCTCTTTTTGTACTCCTTTGAACTGTTTCAGAAGAAGAGTGTCAAGACACCTCTCTCTCTCTCTCTCTCTCTCTCTCTCTCTCTCTCTCTCTCTCTCTCTCTCTCTCTCTCTCTCTCTCTCTCTCACACACACACAGCGCAAGGCCTTATCAACACAGCAGCTGCCACAGAATTCCTTATCACACACACACACACACACACACACACACACCTCGCTGCCTCGCGCACCACCACCACCACCACCACCACCACTGTACCTCATCAAACACCACACTGGAATTAACATTGGAGTGTATTATTGCACAGGGAACAGGAAATGCATTGTTCCTGTCATTCCTCGTAACTCGTGTACTGTTGGTAAAGGAGGCGACGGTGAATGGTGGTTTTGCAATGTGTGATCGGCTAAAGAGGTTGGGCAAGGGGCCTTTGTTCTCTCTGTCTCTGTCTTCCTTGGTACTCTCCCTTGGTAGTTGTAAGCGATATATCACGTACTCCACCTTAATGACCGACACAAAGAAAGGTTTGCTGGAATATATTTGTGAAGAGCTGCTATAAATCTCGTGTTTTTTATTATTTTTCTCTCTTCTTAGGTATTAATATGCGATACTTAGGTATTCCACGTTAATGACCGACACAAAGAAAGGTTTGCTGGAATATATTTGTGAAGAGCTGCTATAAATCTCGTGTTTTTTTTATTATTTTCCTCTCTTCTTTGGTATTAATATGCGATAACTTAGGTACGTTAATGAGCGAGAGAAAGGTTTGCTGGAATATATTTGTGAAGAGCTGCTATAAATCTCGTGTCTTTTATTATTTTCCTCTCTTCTTTGGTATTTATATGCGATAACTTAGGTACTGCACGTAAGTGAGCGAGAGAAAGTTGAGTTGGGATATATTTGTGAAGAGCTGCTATAAATCTCGTGTTTTTTACTCTTTTTCCTCTCTTCTTTGGTATTTCTATGCGATAACTTAGGTACTGCACGTTAATCAGCGAGAGAAAGAGAGGTGAGCTGGAATATATTTGCGAAGAGCTGCTATAAATCTCGTGTTTTTTTTATTATTTTCCTCTCTTCTTTGGTATTTATATGCGATAACTTAGGTACTGCACGTTAATGAGCGAAAGGTCAGTTGGAATATATCGGTGAAGAGCTGCTATAAATCTCGTGTTTTTTTTTTCTTTTCCTCTCTTCTTTAGTATTTCTATGCGATAACTTAGGTACTGCACGTTAATGAGTGAGAAAGGTGCGCTAGAATATATTTGTAAAGAGCTGCTATAAATCACGTGGTTTTTAATTCTTTTCCTCTCTTCTTTGGTATTTCTATGCGATAACTTAGGTACTGCATATTAATGAGCGAGAGAAAGAGAGGTGAGTTGGAATATATTGGTGAATAGATAATATAAATCGCATTAGGTTTTTCTTGTTTTCCTCTCTTCTTCGGTATTTATATGCGATAACTTACTCGTAGGTACTGCACGTTAATGAGCGAGAAAACTGAAAAGGTGACCTGGAATGTATTTATGAATAGCAAATAAATCTCGTGTTTTTTTTTTCGTTTTTCTTTTTCTTTTCCTCTCTTCTTTATTATTTATATGCGATAACTTAGGTATTGCACATTAATGAGCGAGAAAAGGGTGAGCTTCAATATATTTATGAATGGCAAATAAATCTCTTGAGTTTTTTTTTATTTTTCCTCTCTTCCTCGGTATTCCTATGCGATAACTTAGGTACTGCACGTTAATGAGCGAGAGATGAGAAGAGGTGAGCTTTTATTTTTTTCTCTCTCTCTCTCTCTCTTCCTTGGTATTCGTCAACGATAACTCAGGTACTGCAGGTTAATGAGCGAGAGATGAAAAAGAAAAGTGAATTTGGATATATTTGTGATTAACAAATATAAATCTCGTGAGCTTCTTCTTTTTCTTTCTCTTCCCTGGTATTCGGCAGCGATAACTCAAGTACTGCGGGTTAATGAGGGAGAGATGAGATATGATAACGAGTCTGAATACACTTATGAATACTAAATATGAGTCTCGTCAGTGTTTTGTTCTTGCCTTAGTATTCTTCAGCGATAACTCACGTTTTGAAGATTGTCATGCAAAGAAGATACTTTTTAGGAATGTTCATAAATAAATCTTGGTACAGTCTTGATATGAAAAATGTTCGACTATTCTTACAGAAACAATAGTCGTAGATATGAAAGGTTTTGTAACATTAGAAATCGAAAAAGAACATCTAAAAATTGAAAAAAATAATAAAACTCAAATAGTATAGTCATAAAACAACAAAGCTGTAATGCCTGGACAGTTAGATTCTTTTTGCAATAAGAGAGGATTTAGACAAACGTTAGTGGCAGTAATATCCTTCAGTCTCTGCGATACTTAACTTTCATACATTGGAATTTCTATAATCTTTTTATCTACTGGAACCTCTACTACTCTTTTTAATATAATGAAACTTGTATTTTAGATATATAAAATTTATTACTCTTTTTTTATAACTGAAAAATGTAAATTCTATGTTCATTTTTAAAAACATTAGAAATTCCTTCTCTAATTTCACTGAATTAATATTGACACACTCTGAAACTCCCTACCTGCTTCTGGATTTCAAACTTCCTCCGACTTAACTTTATAATATAAGAAGGAGGTTCCAAGACAATTTTCCCTATCTTCCAACTAATTCTTTCGACCATAAAAGGAAGTAACAAATTAGTGGGGTTTTTATCATTATTTAGTTGCACTTGGCCAGCTTCCCCGTACAACACACTAAAACACTGAAGCCTTGTCCACACTGCGCATCAATGGGAGCAAATAAGCGGGAGCCCGGCCGAAAATAGCATCAGATTGGCGAGTGAATAAATCAACGTTAATTCAGGAGTGACTAATAGGGGCAGGTGGAGGACGCAATAATCAATACGTCACCTGATGTTCTTTACGGGCACAGGTGTAGTCATTGGGGAGCAGCGGCGTGCAGATTATGAGCAGGTGTATCAGTCAGTGTGCCGGGGAGTAAATCGATGCTGTACGTGTGTGGGAGGGAGAGAGAGCGGGAGATAGAGGTGAGAGGGAGAGGTGTAGCGTCACTCCCACCAACTTTCATCATAGCAGGATATTGTGTCCCTCTCCCTCCTCTCTCTCTCTCTCACTGCTCTCAACGCCTCTCCCGGCCTCCTCTCACACTGCATTATGGCGCGAGGCTGTAGCGGGTGTAGCTCCGACAGTGTGCGTGCTGCCTGGCCGGGAATCCATGTTTGTTAATATTACGCTCTGCTCGGGGAAGGCTTGCATGCACACGCCTACATAAGCATTGCCTGTCCGTGTGGAGTTATGTATCTGGCGCTGCTGTGTGTTCTCAAAGCTCACGCACTCCTTTGCTACTTTATTGGGACTCAACGTAAAATATCCTCACTTTTTTCGGTCAAAGAGAAAGATTTAAAAAATATACATTATCAACAAAAAAAATATTGTAGAGAACCTAATTAATCATCTTTGTGGCTTTATTAATACAATAGTGATATAGCAAAGCGTTAATAATGATGTTTTTTTTCGGTACTATTAATAAACTTAAGAGATGTTTACATTTTTTCACAAAGGTAACAGGTCTATAAGAATATTGTTGGTTAGACATCAAAAGTTATTTTAAACTTCAAGTGAAATATCATCAAAACTTCTATAGCAACAGCAAGAGAAACCAATAAATGGTCGGTGGATGTTGAAAATATCTGTGGTAGCCGAGCAAAACGTTTCCAAATAAAGACTATAAAACTCAATATTTTCTAAAAAAAACTTTTGAAGACATTGAGGAACATAACACGGCAACAAGCAAGAGAGGTTACCATTTTAACCCTCAGTAAACTGTTTCCCTTACCTCTTAACCACTAAAATATATACTCAACATCATATGACCCTTACGAGGAAGGTCAAATTATTGAGCATTTTTATTTTTTGTATTTATCTATTTTACTTTATTTTATTAATTTATTTTCTTTTAATTTTCATTGTTCTGTTGTTGCCCTTATCCAGCTTTCTTCTCTCACATGAAAAACAATTGTAAAATCTAATCACACATCTATAATCACAGTTTGTACAGTACCTTATGTGTAGGAGCGTTGCCAGGAAAGGGATCAGGAGAGAAGGAAGGTTTAATACACTGACAACCAGGAGATATGTTGCTAAACGCCCAACTCTGGTGATCAGCCGCTCATTAAGCAGGAAGAGTAATTGCGGCGGGAAATTACTGCGATGGGTATTACAGCTGTTGTATTAAGCTCGTATTACACCACGACCTGCTTGTTGTTATTATCATTATTACCATTATTATCAACAGTACTAGTAGTAGTAGTAGTAGTAGTAGTAGTAGTGATGAGAGTAGTAGTAGTAGTAGTAGTAGTAGTAGTGATGAGAGTAGTTTTAGTAGTAGTAGTAGTAGAAGTAGTAGTAGTAGTAGTAGTAGTAGTAGTAGTAGTAGTAGTAGTAGTAGTAGTGATGAGAGTAGTAGTAGTAGTAGTAGTAGTAGTAGTAGTAGT
>CM035198.1:3213861-3226575 GCA_020233015.1 Callinectes sapidus | reverse complement strand
AAAAGGAAGAAAGGAAGAGAGAGAGAGAGAGAGAGAGAGAGAGAGAGAGAGAGAGAGAGAGAGAGAGAGAGAGAACAAAAGTGAGTGCATACGTCCACACATTTCATTAGGGTCCGAAAAAAAATGCACTAAATCATATTCTTTACAAATATAAATTCTTCATAAATCATATTCTTTATAAACGTGCAAATACGCCAACCAACTGCGGATAATGAAAAAAAAACACTGATAATATTTCCACACTTTTATTTTTGTTTTGTTTCACTTTTATCAACAGTACTAAATTCAGAATTGTGGTCACAGTAACAGTTTTTTTTTTACTTTTTTTTATTTCTCCCTCTTTCAATGACTAACGATCCATCAAAACGTTTACAATTTTACTCCAACCCTTCCATTTTTAAACGTTTACATGCCCCCACACATTTCCTCCATCTGTCCCTCTTTGAAACGTACATCCACACACCATTTCTACCTCTCTTCACACCACCACCAGTAAATGTTTGCAATCCTCACCTGAGCTGCTGAAACGTTTACTCTCCTCTAGCACACATCTTCTTCCACCACTAAACGTTTGCACCTCATACTGTTTTCTCACACGGTCATTAAACGTTTACAATCTCAGTTTAAGCTACTAAAACGTTATTCTCCCAATTTCCCTTCCAACACATTACTAAACGTTTACACTCTAATTTTCCGCGTCCAGTCACAGTCATCAAACGTTTGCATCCTCCCTCCATTTCCCCAACGAGTACCAAACGTTTGCTCTCCAATATCCCATCGCTGCATCAACCACTAAACGTTTTCTCCACTCACCCATGTTTTTTTCTCCCGCGTAGGCAAAACGTTTCCTCTCTGCAAACGTTCCCCACGACCGCCACTATATTTAGACCCACTCATTCCCTTTAAACGATTCAACGCAGCTTAAGGTCGCCCATTGCATGTTTGCTCTCTTAAAGGTCACAGAGGTGTTAGTGCTATACTGATTGGTCTTTAATGCTTTCACTGCTATTTGCTCCATCTTTACTTAAAAACTGATCACTCTACATATTTACTTGTCCCATAGTTACCTAAAATCTTTAAGCTGGGTAAAAATTGCAAAATATGTATTCTTTTTTAATGCATTTCTTTCTCGCAGGTGTTAATAAACTTCTCGTGTTTTGATATTGATGTTTTTAATTGCTTCGTATCACAATGAAAGAGTTAATTTAGCTTTTTAATAATTTTAGTACGTTGTTTCATTTTGTTTAACCCCTTCAGTACTGGGACGGACTTTCCTATTCATTTTGCTGATTAATCTCGATTTTGAACAGCTTCAGAAACTCATGTGGGGAAGACTAAAAAGGTACACACTCTGGCCATTAATCTTGTGACCTCCATAGATTCTCCCTAATGTCAATAAAATCGTATAATCACACCCCAAATACGTGGTAAAAATGTGTCGCAGTACTGAAGTGGTTAGCTGCAATATAGAATTTTAATTCGATAATCTAGTGCTGTCAGTTTTCTATCTCTTTTTTTCTATTTTCATTAATTTCTATATTTATTCGCCTACTTGTTTTATTATTCGTTCGTCTGAAATTTCTTTTTTTTCTTCTTCTATATATGCTTTATTTTATTGCTATAAATATTTATCTTATTAAACTACAGTGTTCATTTTTGCCTTTTTCTTATTCATTTATCTTTATCTGATATTTGGTTGTATTTTCTGTATCTTTCTATGTTTGTCTTGTTTCTGTATCTTCCGTTGTTGATGTTTTTTTTTATCTTTCTATCTTTCGTTTCTTTAGTTTTTTTTTCTATTAATTCACTTTTTTCATTATTCACTACTTCTCCCACTTTAATGATGTTCTATTTCCTCTTTTTTTCATTTTCTATCACCACTTATTCAAAAATATTTATCATTTTTTTCCCTTTCCTTTCATGTTTCTTTTTTTTTCTTTCTTTCTTTTCACTTTTTGGTTATTTTTCCCCACAAAAGAACAGATGGTTTATTCACTTACTTTTACTTTCTACCCTCACTTATTTATATGTGTTTTTCGCTCTCCTTTCAAGGCATTCACTCCATTTCAAAGATCTTCCTTTTGGACGTTTGCGCTTTCATTAAACGTTTTCATCTCTTTTGAACTCCGCCACTCCTTTAAACTCACGCTCTTAAATCTCGACTCTCTCTCTCTCTCTCTCTCTCTCTCTCTCTCTCTCTCTCTCTCTCTCTCTCTCTCTCTCTCTCTTTCCTCACCACTTTATTAAACATACTGCCTCCCTCCGGCTTTACCATTTATATATGAAAAATTTCTTTAATCCCATATCTTGCGTTCCCTCACTCATTTTAAACCGAAGTCGCCAGGGAAGGTATCGCAGGGAAAGTAAGTCACCGGAAAAATATCCACTGAGAAATTAAGTAGTGGCGCATCTTGGAGGGGGATTCAACTCGCTGGGGGAAAATACGAAAGGAAAATAAGTGATTGAGGTTTTTTTTTTAAATGGGATATATAAATTGGTTGAGGAAAACAATATGGTGAAGAGGCATAAATTCACTGGGGAAAAAATGTCAAAAGGAGGAATGAATGGAAAAATACTAAAAGGAAAATAAGTGATTGAGGTTTTTTAAAAGGGATATATAAATTGGTTGAGGAAAATAATATAGATAAATGGCATAAATTCACTAGGAAAAAATGTCAAAAGGTAAAATGAATCATTGGAGGAAATGTCTATAAGTGATGTGAAGTTCTACCTTAAACGTTTTTATTATTAACTTTGGAACTCTTTGCCTGTTTCTTTACTTCCAACTTCCTATCAATTGCCTTTATTTAAGAGGGAGGTTTCACGACATTTATCCTTGTCTTTTGAACCTACAAGGGACTGGCAAATTAGTGGGCTTCTTTTTATTTTATTTTCTTGCATTGCCCTTAACCAGCTTCCCCACCCTTACATAAATTAAATCCCTCTAAATCATCAGTGTGACTCAAACGTTATCGTAAAGTTTCCAGTTTCATTCAATATATTTTTTTTACTTCCCCCCCAAAATCGTAAATTATAAACCTTTTCATCAACTTTTATCTTCTTTCAAAGTTCTTTCCAACCCTTTACCAAAAAAGTAAATAAAAATGAGTAAGTAACGTATCCACACAGCTTCCTTCTCTTCCACCAGCCTTTCCACTGCCCTTGAAACGCTGCCATCACACTGAACAATCATCATACACATCCCACCTTATCAAACTTCCTTCTCACTCCCTTAAAACGTTATCATTCCACAGAGTTCCTCATTACCTTCAATCCAGCAGCCACCCTTCACACAAATGTTCCACCTCACTAACGAACGTTCTCACTCGTCCCTCTTAAACGTTCGCAATTATCTTCAACACCGCATACTACAAACGTTGCCAGGTCGCTTTGGACTGCACGCGGGACATTTGGCAACGTTCCCAAACTAGCGCAGACCCTTCAAAGCCTCGGAAAATGATCCTAAACTTGTGCAAACGTTCCATTCAAAGGTAGCGGGATTTCCTGGCCTACTTTATCAGGACATCGAGAGAGAAACGACACGATACAAGGGAACACTGACAAAGAGAACTTACTAACATTTGACAAGAGAGGCAGTAAGTTAACATATTCAGTGTGTAAAAGGGTGTTAATAGAGTGACTGTACATTCTGTCTTACTATTTTTGCCTTGTCATACTTGTTCACCCTCTTTCTCTCACCTCCTCGTCGTCAAGTACAAGGAAATGACACACACGAGATAGAGTGAAATAATTGTCGAGTGAGGGTGGTTAATAGTAATGTTAGGTACTCACTCGTTCCTCCTCAGGTGTTGTTGTCCTCCTCCGCTCCTCCTCTCCAGTCCTCACCTGTTGAAAGGAAACAAAGGTGAACAAAACGAGGAGAAAACAAAGGAATGCAAAGTTCTTTCCGCCTTAAAGAGCATTTTCTTGAAGAGCGAGACTGGAAAAAAAATGACCCTAAAAACACAAAACATGTCGAAATATTGATTAAACTCCCACGCACGCACACGCACACGTACACTCACACACACACACACACACACACACGTCATATTCAATAAAACAAATTCAGAATTGCACAAAATTACTTCAATTTATTATAATTCGCAGTTCTTAATATTTGAGTAGTCTATTTTAAAATATTTCTGAACTATAATAGGCAACAAACCTTTACTTACTTACTCATTCACACACACACACACACACACACACACACACACACACACACACACACACACACACACACACACACACACCTCCATTTATCATAATTCGCAGTTCTTGATATTTGAACAACTCACACTATAAATCAATTCATTAGTGCCTCTATTCACTTCCAACCAATTCACGTCAATGAAAGTAGTACGAAAGATAGGAAAATTAAATAAGCGACAGAGAGAGAGAGAGAGAGAGAGAGAGAGAGAGAGAGAGAGAGAGAGAGAGAGAGAGAGAGAGAGAGAGAGAGAGAGAGAGAGAGCGAGAGAGAGAGAGAGAGAGAGAGAGGAGGGGAAATGACGACGAAGACTACGACGAGAAGAAAAAAAAGAAGAAAAAAAGAAAAAAGAAGACTAAATTTGCGAAAGATTATGACAGATGGAAACCCGTTGGACATGTTTTATACAGGTCTTGCCACATGTTGACCTTCATTCCTCAAACCACTGATATCCCTCGCCTTTCTCTCACTCTGCTACGTAAACCCAATCATATCATAGCACAGACAGACCTTCAGTTTCCCTCACAATTTTCTACCATTTGTTCATCTGGCAACATTGGATGGGTAGACGAAGGCCGTTGAAGAGAACATGAAACAAACATGTCTTAAAGCTGACACAGTTCCTCAGTGACCTCTGTAATGGTGTATTGCATAAATAGAACTAGCCAGTATGCGAGGAAATGCCGTACATAAATAGAAGGAATTAGTGGGACAGTAAAAAGGTAAAACGTAAAAGGGAAGAACAGGTTTTGTTTCATATTTTTTTGTTTTGTGAGCGAGAAGGGAGGAAAAGTTTTTGATTTTATATTTTCTACGAATTTTTACATCAGTTTTTTTTTCCACTTCATTTATCGTTTTTCAGTGAAATCTCTAGTATCTTTTGAAGGTTTTTTTACTTTTTTTTTCTATTTCCTTTAACGTTTTTATAGGAGTTTATTGCATTTATCTTATTTTTTTGTATTTTCTTGTTTCATCAAATTTCTCTTTTTCTTTCTATTTTTTTGGTATTTTCTTTGCTATGAGTTTTATTTGTTACTGTTCATTACTAAATGTTTCCTGGTTTAATATGAAGAAAAGAGTTGTCAGTGAGAAAAATAAGCGAAAAAAAGCAATATATCAATGATGTTAATGAAGGAAGGTCTGTTAACAAATACGACACAGAAACGTATATATTTTTCCACCCATTATAGTAGTAGTGGTGGTGGTGGTGGTGGTGGTGGTGGTGGTGGTGGTGGTAGCAGTAATGGCAGTTGCTGGTAAATTTGAGAAGGAAAGGTGTGTAATTATCATCATTATTATTTTTTGTGGGGGATTATTGTAGTAGTAGTAGGAATGTCATTGGTGGTGGTGGTGGTGGTGGTGGTGGTGGTGGTGGTGGTGGTGGTGGTGGTGGTGGTGGTGGTGGTGGTGGTGGTGGCGGCGGCGACGGTGGCAGTGCATTTGTTATTATTCAAGTTACAAAATGAATATACATAACATTACACAGTTGGCGGAGTCGTGCTGGCCGTGTGTTTTGAAGCTAATCCCGCGTTGCATCTCTCTTTTTTCACAAATATTCACACTTTTCTATGCATTGTAATTCATCCCATCACAAAATAAAATCTGGTTAGGTTAGTGATGAAATATGAATGGTAGAAATGATAATTAAAAAACAGGGCCATATCTCTCTCTCTCTCTCTCTCTCTCTCTCTCTCTCTCTCTCTCTCTCTCTCTCTCTCTCTCTCTCTCTCTCTCTCTCTCTCTCTGGCAGTAATTAGAGATCTAAAAGGATTTTCTTATTGGGCAAAATTTAATTAATGAGTTTGGGCAGCAGAAAATGTAGGAAGAAAAAATGATGATGATAATGATGATAAGAATACCAATGAGAATATTAGGTACAGAGAGTAAGAACAAGGAAATTAGTGCCAGTTGGTGATGATACCTTTAAAAATACACATAAAAATACGAAATTACTAAAGAAAACATAAAATACCAAACGTAAAACGGAAAAAGTGATGGAAGGTAGAAGAAAAGAATACGAAGGACAAAAAATATGAAAAATGCAATACATGTTGAAGAGGAAAAAAGGAAAACTAAAAATGAAACAAGCCACAAAAGACAGATACAACAAAATAAGACGATGAATGAGATGAAAGAAAGGAACAGACGACAAAATACTGGAAAATATTAAATCAAACGCTTTTTTTTCCCCCTCCTCGCACAGAAACTGGAAAACACGAAGCAAAACTATTCCTTCCCTTTCATCTCTTCTTTTCTCTCCCACTAAATAGAAGATACCATATAAAACTTTTCCCTCATTTCCTCTCCCATAAAGACAATATCAAATTTAACGCTTTCCCCAGCCCTCCTTTCCTTCCCTTCCCCACAGCAGCAAATAAAAAAATAGCTTTCGTTTCCTCCTCACTTCTTTCTTTCCTTTCCTCCTCTTTTTTCCTTCATACAAAATAAAAACTTCTAATTTTCTACTCCTATCTTTGTCTCTTCTCTTTCACCCATCTTCTCCTTTCTTTCCTTCTTTCCAATTCTCTCTTCCTATCTTCTCTTATCCTGTATTCCCTTTCACCCATCCTCTCCTCCTTTCTACTCCTCTCTTCTTCTCTTCTCCTCTTCTTCACCTCCTCCTCGTTCAACCATTTTATCCTCTCCTTGACAATCCTCTTTTCCTCTCTTCTCTTCTCCTTAACCTACTGCTCTTTCATCCATCCTCTCCTCTTCTTTTCTTCTTTCCATTTCTGTCTTTCACCCATTTTCTCTATTCTCCTCTTTCTTCTACTGTCTTACTCTTTTTTGTTATCATCTCTTCTCCTTCACCCCTCCTCTTCTTTACACTCCTCCTCTCTTCTCTTTCATTCACTACTTTTGCACCCATCCTCTCCTTTTTCTCTTCCTTCCACTCCCTCCTCTTTTTATCCACTCCTCTCTTCAATTATTGTGTTATCCTCACTACTCTTTCATTCCCTCCTCCTTTATTTCCACTCCTCTTTACTCCTATCCTCTCTTCTCTTTTCTCCACTACTTCACCTATTCTCTCCTCTCCTATCATCTCTTCTCTTTCATCCACTCCTCCTCTCCTCTCCTCCTTCTGCGTCTTTTATCCTGCTGGTGGGGATGAAGAAGAAGGAGATCAGTGTCATCCATGTCTCCCCCTCTGGTTGGATTGTGAGCCCATTCTAAGGCGATTAGTGAACCGCTTCTTGGTGCCTCAAATGGTCCTTAGATTCGGGTTTCTTTAATGATATTTCTGTGTGTTGGGGGGACAGACGGAGGGACGGACGGAGGGAGGGAGCAGCTGGTGTGTGTGTGTGTGTGTGTGTGTGTGTGTGTGTGTGTGTGTGTGTGTGTGTGTGTGTGTGTGTGTGTGTGTGTGTGTTTAGGGGAGAGATGGCAGTATAATTTGAAACAAGGAGGAAGGAGGGAAGGTGAATGAGATATCCAATCATATCTATCAATTTATGTAGATTTAGACAGACAGACAGACACACAGACACACACACACACACACACACACACACCAAAAACCAAAACAAACCCCACACAGAACACAACGAAGAACACATTCCTTCTCAAATTCCTACATTCCAACATTCCTGAGGCACCTGAACACTTACACACACACACACACACACACACACACAGCCTCCCAGCCCGGCCTATCCATTCCTACACAATCACTATCGCCTCACCATTAGCACCTCATGATCACCCATATCGCTTCCTATCACCATCACTTCCCCTGCCCTCACCTGCCGCCCGCACACCTCCGCGCCACTCTAGCTATTGGCCATAAATACCTGTTATGTGTCGGAGGAGCCGCGCCACGGTATCACACTCACTCGCCTTGGTGCTTTGTTTCCATTCAAGGCCATCACAGGCGAGCACAAACGAACACAAACAAAGGACGCGTAGATTAGTGTTATGTCTTATGTAGGAAGTAAGATGAGGCGAACACAAGCGAACACAAACAAAGGACGCGTAGATTAGTGTTATGTCTTATGTAGGAAGTAAGATGAGGCGAGCACAAAGGAACACAAAAAAAGGACGCGTAGATTAGTGCTTTATTTCCATTTAAGGCCATCACAGGCGAACACAAACGAACACAAACAAAGGACGCGTAGATTAGTGGTATGTCTTATGTAGGAAGTAAGATGAGGCGAGCACAAAGGAATACAAAGAAAGGACGCGTAGATTAGTGTTTTATTTCCATTTAAGGCCATCAGAGGTGAGCACAAACGAACACAAACAAAGGACGCGTAGATTAGTGTTATGTCTTATGTAGGAAGTAAGATGAGGCGAGCACAAAGGAACACAAAAAAGGACGCGTAGATTAGTGCTTTATTTCCATTTAAGGCCATCAGAGGCGAACACAAACGAACACAAACGAAGAACGCGTAGATTAGTGATATTCCTTATGTAAGATGGGAGATGAGACACAAGGGAACACAAAGAAAGAACAGATTGTCTTGTTTATGGCAAGGGACGGAGAAACATTATCTTCTTTATGTGTTTACGGACAAACCGGAATGTGCACAAGGGAACACAAAGAAAAAACAAACATTACTATGACATGACACAAAATAGGAAGAAGGAAGAAGGAAGAAGGAAGGAAGGAAGAAGTAGATAGATTTAGTTCACTTATCCTTCAGTATTAGGAAAGTTTCTGGTGCACCTAACAAGTTTAAGATGTCGGCAAAACGTCTCCCGCTGACCTTGTGAATTTCTGAAAGCTCCGTGGCCATGACAGTGTGTCCGCCTTAAACATTGAAAGTGAAAGAGCGTAGAAAAGGGGATGGGTTTTTTCAGTTATTTTCCTCCATCTTTTTTTCTGTAATTCATCTTTCTGCTCCCGTAATACCTTCCTTTTCCTTCTGTTCTTCATTTGTCCTAGTTTTTATTCTTGTAATCGTTGTTTGTTTTTTTAGACTGTATTTCTAATAAAAGGTTACATTTTCAGTTATATTGAAATGTAAAACAACTAAACTATGAGAAAAATATGTAATAATGAATGTTTTCTTGCCGTTCTATAAGCTATGATATGAAAATGATTTATTTCTACAACTAAATCTTTAATTAGTGAGAAAAAGCAACACAGAAGAGAATATTGTGATTTTAATATAGAAAGCACGAAGAATGAATAATTTTAGGTCCACATAGACTTTAATATTAATTAGATGATGTCTTTCAAAAATAAAGTACTAGAAAAAAATAATAATTTATGAGGAATACCAGTGACCATTAATATGATTTTTAAAAATTGATATAAAAAGTCCAATAAAATCCATGACAAGAATAACAAAGAATAATTCCTGACATTTAATCAAACATAATATAATACAAATACAACAAGAATATTCAGAATTCAACAACAGAGAAGCACGAAGGTAAAAAAGGCTGCTATAATTCCTTTACTAACTATGATAAGAACTAATTAGTGTGAGAGTTAAGTTGGACAGGTGAGATAAGGAGCAGGTACAATGTATTAGAGTTGTTGTATATTGTAAGCTGTGAGACTAATGGTAATCTTGATACAAAATATGATAAAGCATTAATTACATCACGCAATCCATAAACTACCAGTAAATTAATGACCAACTTGTACCATATTAAACGACGACAAGTACGATGAATGCATGTGAGTACGTGTGTGCGTGTGTGTCTATTTGTGTCTGTCTGTCTGTTTGTCTGTCTGTCTTTCTGTCTGCCTGTCTGTCTGTCTGTCTGTCTGTCTTTCTGTCCATCTATCTGTCTCTGTCTGTCTGTTTGTGTGTTTGTTTATTACGTTTGTTTGTCTGTCTGTATTTCTGTCTATCTATCTGTCTGTCTGTCTTTTCTGTTCTATTCTGTTTCGTTTGGACTTGTGAAATTCTTGTCCTCTATCACACACAAACAAAAAAAGAAAAATGAAAAAAAATAAACATCTTCTAGGAAACTTTTTAAGGAGCAGTACCTCAGTGGGCCACTTTTTAACCACCTTTTATTTTACCCTTGGCCGGATTCCCTTCTTAAAAAATTTATAATAATTAAAAAGAATACTACGACATAAGATCTTTATGAGTACGTATGTTTGTTGTGTCTATCTGTCTCTGTAACATCCTCAACAATGAAATTATTAATAACAAACAGAATGAAACAAACTATGATGTTAACAATTCTTATCTTATTAATAGCAAACAAAATACAAGTTATCAAGTTAATAATTGCGTCTATCTGTCTATCTATGAAATCCTGTTATCTTCAAGCTTTCTAATGACTCTTTCTGTGTCTTTATTTTGGCTGTAAACCGTCACAAATTTCTCCGTGCCAAGTCCTTTGTTAGCGTTGAAAAGGTAACAGGTAAACCCAGCCCAGGTAAGACGTTCAGGACCATTATCGGAAAGCTTAATCCTCATCCTATTATTTTGAAGCTTCTTAATGACTTTTCCGTGTATCATTATTTATTTTGTCTCTAAACCATCACAAAATCCATCGTTAGTGTTAAAAAGGGTAACAGGTAAACCCGGCCCAGGTAAGACGTTCAGGAGCATTTTCGGAGCATAATATAAATCCTCACCACGCTCCGCCGCTCCCAAAGTCCCGCGTCACAATGGAAGCAGCGGCGGCAATTCCTTATCTCGTCCCAAACTTCCATTAATTAGTTGACCCAAGACGTAGGCAAACTTTCCCTCATCAATAACCCACCAAACTTCCTCGCCACGTCCTCAAAAAAAAATCTGCGCAGGTATTTCAGAGCCTCGCCTCCCCCAACACTCTACAATACAAGGTCTTTTCCAAGTTTTCCCTCCTTTCTTTGCAATCTGCCAGTGGGGTTTCAAAATCTCCCCTCTGACACATTATATAAGTCCGAAATTTCATACTTCCCTTTTTAACACGAGTACTGGGGCATATTTCTGAGTTTTCGGTGTGATAGGGCGATTTTACTGATGTTAAGAAGGGTCTATAGAGGTCACATGGCTGGAGTCAGTACTATTTTCATCCCAAGAGTATCTAGAGCTGAAAAAATCGAAGTATAATAAGTAGAATAATTAAAGGTATTAAATTCATCACGAGTACCTTCCCCACATATCTCTCTCTCTCTTACAAATATTTTTCTTCCTTCTTGGTAAAAATTATGGGTAGTCATTATACGATTTTACTTCTACCATAGTCTCCATTACAATACCACACTGCACCTTTGTAACCACCATACACACACACAGTAGTAATCACTCCATTACATCTCACCTCTCTCTCACACCGACAAACCCGCATTTTCCACTTTTCTCTATCAAAAATCATGTACAAGTTATTTTTAGCTTGTTGAGTACTAGCACGCATTTTTATCAAGGTGTTTGAGTATGATAAGGTTTAATTTACGTTGGGAAGAATCTATGGAGGTCAGAAGATTAATGGCCACGGTCTTCACAACTTTATCCCCAACATAAGTTTCTGAAGCTGCATAAAATCACCAAACAATAGCCAGAATAAATATGAAAAACGCCACCCTTACACTACACACTCTCCTACACTTACCATTTTTTCCTTCACAAACCAGTCTTTTCAACATAAACAAGTTCTTTCAAGACAAACCTAACAGTCTTTCCTCCCAAAACTCTCTCAAATACCCTGACCTTCATCACACACGCCTCTGTACCTGACCTTTCCCTTACAAACCATCCTCCTCAACCCTTTCCTTCTTCCATCTCAAGAAGTTTGTATAGGAATCTGTACAGGTTAACTTTACCGCAATCTCTACAACTCTGCACCTTTCAAATTCCTTTACACCGGGAAGGAGAGGAAGGAACAGGAGGACATGAACGAAAACAAAATATAGAAAAAGAAATAAAAGGAAGAACACAGAAAATTTAAACGAAGAAGAAGAGAACACAGGAAAACATTATACATTTGAAAAACCGGAGGATATGAACGAAAACAAGATATAGAAAAAGAAATAAAAGGGGAGAAAAGACAAAAAACTCAAACAAACAAGAAAAGAACACATGAAAACATTATACAACATTTGAAAAACCGGAGGATATGAACAAAAACAAGATATAAAAAAAGAAATCAGAGGGGAAAAAAGACAAAAAACTCAAACAAAGAAGAAAAATAACACAAGAAGACATTATGCAACATTTGAAGCACACATCTTTACCTGGGAACACAAAATTAATTAGTACTCAAAACTTGAAAATAACTTCCAGCAAGAAAAAAAATAAATAAACACGTTGACAAAAATAGTTCAGATTTTTTTACTTTTAAGAATGACGAAAGAATAAAAAACGGAGAAAAAAGCTTAATTATATTCATTTTAAGTTTCCAAGTGTAGGTGAAGAGGTGAGGCTTGGGGAGAGAGAGGGAGAGGGAGAGGGAGAGGGAGAGAGGGAGAAGGAGAGGGAGAGTATAGCCCCTCCTCCTCTCCCTCATTCTCACCGTTCTCATTACTACGAAGTGACCCACCGTGGTAAGTCAAGAGCGCTCTCTCTCTCTCTCTCTCTCTCTCTCTCTCTCTCTCTCTCTCTCTCTCT
>CM035198.1:3206361-3211361 GCA_020233015.1 Callinectes sapidus | reverse complement strand
CAAATTACATGGACAAATAAAGACTCAACAAAACAAATGAAAGTAGAAAAGAAGTAAGGGTAAAGAGTACAGACTGCAGGTACGGAAGGAGGGCAGGAGAGGAGGAGGATGACGGACGCAGGGGGAGAGGCTTATGGGCCAGCGTGGGAGTAAGAGGACTTGGGGACTTACAAGGGGAGTGGCGGGGTGTGTGAGACGCGCTAATAGCTTTGTGGGGAAGGATTGGGGAGGGAGGGGGGAAGAGAGGGAGAGATTGCAGGTATGGAATATAGAAAGAGATGGATGGAATTAGAATGATAGATAGATAGATAGATAGATAGATAGATAGATAGATAGATAGATAAGTGGGGAAAGAGAGAAATATTGCGGGCATGGAAAATAGAAAGTGATGAATGGAAAGATGTAGATATATAAATAGACAAACATAGAGAAATAGATAAGTGGGGGGGAAGAAAGAAATATTGCACATATGGAATACAGAAATAGATAGATGGAAAGATGTAGAAAGATAAAGATAGATGAATAAATATATAGATAGATACATAAATAGACAGACAAACAGACAGACAAACAGACAGACAGACAAATACAAAAAGGATGTATAACCCAGCACATATTCACCGATAAAACATACGCAGTTAAACGAAAACAAAATATAAAAACCATTACATTCGGGTTACAAAATGTTTCAATGTTGTTACAAATACAATATGTAATACACACACACAGAGAGAGAGAGAGAGAGAGAGAGAGAGAGAGAGAGAGAGAGAGAGAGAGAGAGAGAGAGAGAGAGAGAGAGAGAGAGAGAGAGAATTTAATATATACAAATAACGCGTGAATTCACAGGACACACTGGATCCTTTACTAAAATACCCTCGAAAGAAATCATACACCTTTTTTTTTATCTCTTTTTTTCCTTACTTCTTTTCTTTACATTGTTTTTTAAATCTTTCCTATTTCATTTCCTACAGTTACTATTTATTGTTTTCACTCCTTCCTTCTTTCCTTCCTTCTACAACATTTTTTTTTTACTGCTGCTCTATTAATTCTTCCTTCCTTCCTTCCTTCCTTCCTTCTACAACTACTGGTTCTTTTCGCTCTCCCTCCTACTCCTTCTCTTCTTCCTTATCTACTTTTTTCGTCCTTCTCCTGTTCTTCCTCTTTCTCCTTCCTTCTACAAGTACTATTTATTCTTTTGGCTCCTCCTCCTACTCCTTCTCTTCTTCCTTCTTTCCTTCTTCTCCTTCCTCATGTCTTATTTATTTCTCAACGTGAAAATTGAAAAAAAACGTCATACCAAGTAAAATCAATTAGTATTTTCTGCAAACACAAGTTTTCATAATCCCGGAAACATTAAGTTCTTACTCTACAATTTTATTTCATTCTTTCTTTTTCAGCACCACTTTGCATTTTCTCTCGTCCTTTTAACTTTTATTTCACATCCTTTCACGTCTTGAATTCAAAGCATCTTTTTTATTTCTTTTTCTTCTCTCTCTGTATTAAATCACATTACTTTTATTGTTCTCTGTTTTACTTCTTATTTTGCTGTTTTATTATCTTCATATTATTTCGACAATTTTATTACCTTCAGTTTCCCTCAGACTAAAATGACTTCCCTTCATTTCATATTCATTCATTCATTCATTTCTTCTCCTTATTTTGTTTCATTATTCCAATTCCTCGACACATGTTCTTAATTTTCTTTTACTTCGTCTTATTTTTTCTTTATCTTTTTCTATTTTTTTATCTTCTACAACCGCTGGTTCTTCTTTTCGCTCCTTCAACTCCCTTGTCTTCTTCCCCCTTCCTTCCTTCCTTCCTCCTTTATCTTTTTGTTTTTCCTTTTACTTTTGTATCTATTTTCTCTCAGCAGCAAAAAGACAAAGTACACAGCAGACGGGGACAGAAGAGAGTAATGAGCAGGAGGGAATGAAGAAAGTGAGTCGAGACATAAGACTCATTAATGACGCAACTATCGATCGTGAATATCAACTTTTGCATCAAACTTTTCTCTTCATATTCTTTTTTCTTTTTCTCTCTTTTGTCCCTCATTACTTCACTGCGTTGTCTTCTTGGGAATCTTTTCTCTGTATTATTTGTGTTTATTTTTATTGTATCGTTATCTGAAATGTTTTGTTTTTTACTTTAGTTTTTCTTCTTATTCTTATTTTCTTTGTTTTTCATGTTTTCTTTCTTTTCGTTTCTTTTTTTCTTGTTTCTTTTGTATTTTGGGTTCAACATTTACTAAGACTTCTATTTATGGATTTCCAGTCTTTTCACTTATCTTTCATTGTAAAACCTTTATACAAAACTCATTTCTTCTCTTCTGTTCGTGTCCTTTTCTTCATTCTTGTATTTTGTCCTCAACATTTCTTAAGACTTCTTTTTATATTTCTTTATTTCCACTCTTTTCATTTCATCTTTCATTGTTCAGCCTTTTAAGCAAATCATTTTCCTCGTTTAAATATCCTCTTCTATTTCACATTCTCTTCTCTCTTAGTGATTTTTTTTTCCTATGCAAGCTTTTCTTCTCTTTTCATTCAGTCTCTGCTTTGTTTTGTCTTTTCAGTCACTCCATTTTTTTTCTGGAAACATTTCTAAAACCTTCATTAATCACTATTTTGTTTACGAGGCAACTCTTATTCTTTTCCTTCATCCATTGCTTCTTCTTCTTCTTCTTCCAGTAACTTTTTTTTTCCATCTTTCCCTTTTTTCCCCTCTGCTTCGTCTCGTCTTGCTCGTCTCGCTGATTGGTATTTTTCCCCTCCCATCAACTTTTTTCCCCTCCCAAGTCGTTTTTTAGCCTCTGCTCTCGTCTCGCTGATTCGAACATTTTTCCCTCCTAAAAAGTGGATCGGAGAGATAAAACCAACGAAACCAGCTGAGTCTTTCCCACACGCCCCGCGATAAGCCTCACGTTCACGCAACACACGCAATGTCCCCCCCCCCCCCAAAACGCACGCAATATCACTAACACGGCCAACATCACTTTTAACAACGGAATGTCTCTTTAGTAGAAGTAAAAGTCCTTTAAAACACACGAAACCTATTTCAACACACGCAATGTCACTTCAATACACTGACCATCACTTCAACACACGCAATGTCAATCTAATTAATGTAAATGTCACTCCTACGCACGCAAATATCTCTTACACACGCGCACACACACACACACACACACACACACACACACACACACACACACACACACACACACACACACACACGAGGGTCCTATCTTATCAATTGAATCACGACAGCCATAAAAATAATCATGAAAATACTAGACGGGTCAATGTTACATCAAAACGTCCTGGAAATAAATATATATTCTTTCCCTTTCCCGGCCATGATATAATTTAGAGGGAGAAATTAATCCGTATATCAGTGGATCTTTAAAAACAACAATATTTTCTTATAACTTGAATGGTGGAAGAGATAATTTTTCTAGAGTGTTTAAAATAGGTTATCTTATTATTTCGTAATTTGTATATCAGTTTATCACGAATATTAGTTTCTTATGAGTCTAATAAGTACCGAATTTAAGTGACTTTAAAAATAATAAACAATCTCATTTCTTTAATTAGGAAAGGAAAAAAAGAAGAGAATACATTCATTAACACAATAGATAACCACAATACCATTCAACCAAATAATTTAAACCACACTCACACAGCAGAAAAAATAGATAATACACTTCTTCCCTCCATATCTTATCTACAACATTCATTGAAAAAAATAAAATAAACGAAGAGATACTTTACAACCTTAAAAATCACAGAACTTGAATCACACTCACACAGCAAACAAACTAAAGAATAAACCATTTTCCTTCCATATCTTATCGAGAATTCCCTCATTGAAAACACGATAAAACAAATGAAAAGGTACTTAACAACCTTCAAAATCAAAGCAAGAACTTAAACCACACTCACAAAGGAAACAAACTAAATAACTCCCTCTTTTAGCCTTACATTTCCTATTTACAATGCTCTCACTTGAAAAAAATAAGAATAAACACATGAAGAGGTACTTAAAAACCTTAAAAAGTACAAAACAACAACAACTTTAACGACACTCCCAAAGCAGAGAAAATAACACACTCTTCCTCTTTCCATATCTTTATCTAGTCAACATATCTCTCAATGAAAAAAAGAAATAAACAAAACAGGTACTTTAAACCCTTAAAAAAACACAAGAATCCACTCATACACAGAGAGAACACGAGCTTAACTTTCCCCAATACATCTTCAAACCCCCATAACATTCCCCTTGAGACTATAACTCCGCCAAAACTGTAGACGAAAAACATAAGACCACCTCAGTAAATCTTCATACTAGTTTACCTCACAAAATTATTCCTACCTCGGGAGAATGGATGGCGGAGGAAGGCAGTACAAATAGAGATTACTTTGCTGGCCCAGGTGAAGGCAGGTAACAAGGTGGGCTTCCCCGGGACACCTTAAGTACCTGCCTTCACTTGAGAAACAGACTTACCTGGCTGCCGGTGGTGGGTGAAATGTGCCTCAGTGATTTGCTATCTAGTGTATACATATATACACACGTACATACACACACACATACATACATAGAGATATTGATGACAGGTAAATGTGTTGATATTAAGTACAAATTAACCTCTTCAGTAATGGGAGAAATTTTTACGAGCTTTAAGGTGCATTTAGACGATTTTACTAATAAGTGACCACAGTCTGTATTATTTTACTATTTACATGAAATTCTGAACCTGTGTAAAATAAACAAATGAAATAAAAAAATGTATGAAAATACGTCCCAATACTGAAGGGGTTGAACACACACACACACACACACACACACATACACACACACACACACATACTAAAACTACCATTTGCGGAAGAACTCATTACGTGAAGATAACCAGAGAGACAGAGAGAGAGAGAGAGAGAGAGAGAGAGAGAGAGAGAGAGAGAGAGAGAGAGAGAGAGAGAGAGAGAGAGAGAGAGAGAGAGAGA
>CM035198.1:3075389-3096663 GCA_020233015.1 Callinectes sapidus | reverse complement strand
ACAGTGAACTTACATTATTTATCTCCGTGAGGTGTGTGCAAGATAGGAACTCAAGATATTGCAAGCTTAAACATAAGTACACACACACACACACACACACACACACACGTCACCAAAATTAAAAATGTAGGCTATGTATATCCTTCACCTCACCCCAAGCTGCCACAGGAACACCTGTACAGTGGCAAGTGTTTCGTGACACACTTTACATCAAGACCACTCGAAAGGGATGAATATAGAAAATAGTTATCTCCTTTCAAAAGACAGACTTCCCCTAGAATTAATAGTGTTATGTTAGACTTCTTGCAATACTTACCGATGAATAGATCTCGTAGTTTTATGTAAGCCTATGAACGAAATACTGTTGAGTTACGTTGGCTACACTTAGTAATGTTTCGTTGACAAATTAATTCGATATTAATACGAAACCCTCATATTATTTACAAACATATGAGTTGTATTATCCCTTGGGAATGCACACTACGAAACAGAGGCACCAAACTTTTTAACAGCCAGTGCACTGACAGAGCAAACTTGTAATCATTCTTAATTAAACCTCAAAACTTTCTGCTAGCCGCGTTGCAACACTTCCCTGACCTCCCAGGTGTGCTCACAGCTGCACACACACACAGACACATACAGACACTCACCTCACAGGGCACCACTACGCAGATCAACACACGCTTTACAATTTGTGGGCGTTTACTGGGCGTACCTTCAGACGACACACACATACACACTCACACACACACACACACAATCCCAAGCGGCGTCACTCCAACCCTGCCTGCCCCTCCTCCTCCCCTCCATCACCTCAGTTCCCACACACCTCCATATGACATAATTCTCGGTAACATTATTCTTGTCTTATGTTCAAGGTCAGGGTTATCTTAGTTGGTTTGGAGACATTCTGACTTAATATGAGTATAATGTGGATGTGTAAGGGACAAGTTTGCAAGGTGTAAGATTATTAGCCTACATAAATGTTTCAAAGAGCGAAAGAGAAAGTGAACGAAGACCATTCCACATTTTATCGTTTTATACTTACCTATACAAATGTCAGAGGCCACATTTTGGGTAGATACATAATTTGTCGTGTTTTCGCTCAAAAATTCAAGTGTGCAGCAAATGAACGTCAGCAAATTAAAGGTGCACTGTGCTCACTGCAAATTGGCATCATTTATAATACGGCGCTCCATTATCGATTGTGTAAGTGCTTCACTGGGACTTACCAAGTGCTACTAGGTGTATTGCTTCCCTAAGTGATTCGCCCTGCGTTATTGCTTATCATCCATAGTAATGCAGCCTGTTTTATCACCAAGTGTTCTTATATCCTTAGTAGCTAATTTGTTTGGATTTAGCGTTTAATTGGGTAGGAGCAAAGCTTAATTGCTGTCATTTCAGCAATTTGACCTTGGCTGGCATCTACTCATGATTTCAAATTTGTTGCAGCAATAAATATAACGCTGATAACGAGTATGTACATATATAATTCTCAGGGCAGGTTTGATTGCCTACAACACTGATGACTTGGATATGACAATGCATGTATTTCTTGACGTTTACCTAATGCGATGTCAATGGTTATCACTCAAATCCAAGTACTAATTATATTTCTAATTAAACAAAGGACACTCCGCTGCATGCCATGATATATGGGCAGCGAAACGGAGAGACAGACTAATGGTTGCAGCTATGAGCATCCAGATGGACTTTTGATAATGTACCTTAAAGGTGATTGTAGCTCCTGAAATATATATATATATATATATATATATATATATATATATATATATATATATATATATATATAGATATATATATATATATATATATATATATTTTTTTTTTTTTTTTTTTTTTTTTTTTTTTTTTTTTTTTTTTTTTTTAAGGCGGCTACGAGAGGACTTTTCAGATCTTAGTGAGGAAAAGTTAGAACTCTTTGAACATCTGACCACTGACCTTCATAATCCGAGAAATATCATGCAAGCCGCTAAGGGCACAGGATTTGAAACTGAGACATTTACACAAATATAAATTAGCTTTTTTCTTTTAATTAGAATAAGTTTACTCACCATTTCCTTTCACTCTGGTATAAATTACATAGATGGGTTATTTCCATTTGCAATCCTTTGCTTCACGTAGGTAGTTTACCTACACACACAGCTCTTCCCAACCTTCATTACAAGTACACCAATGAGAAGCACAACAACCATAATACTATGAATTCAAAACCATCATTTCTCTTACAACTCCCTCTGTTAATCAGGAGTGTTGATCAACACTTACAAAAAATCCCCATCATGACATACGTAATACTCACTATAATGTGTGTTAATACTTCACTTAATAGAAAAATACATTGATTAGGTCATGACTTTACTCTAACAAAAATCAATATACATGATATATAATTTCATACATGGTTCACCAAGTAAACTCTTTCCAACTGAAAATTATCGAAGCTTTTCATCCTGAGAACTAATTACATGTGTAATACATACATATATGGCCTCTCCTTTCCTTAACTGTTTCCACTGAAAACTTTCATGTACCAGGTGTTTATAAAGGTGGAGTGCAGGCAAGTTTTTACAAATGCAAATGAACCGGGAACTGAAGGCACAACCTGTTTCCTCCTTCCCCCTTCTACACCCTTTGGCAAGTTAACAGTTGTCATGCATCACTTATCACAGCCTAAACTGCCTCACTCTATTGTGTAATTCCAGCTTAGCTACTCCTTAGTGATCTGTGTTCTTTGCCGATATGAAAACCTTGTACAAAACAATGGTGGCATTAATTCTAATATCACGGATTATTGTCCCGTCTTGTCCTGTATGTGTGTGTGTGTGTGTGTGTGTGAGGCAGCACCATAACTAACACTCCTTTAAGTATGAATGAATGCCTACCTAACATTCAAGAAATATAACACTGGGAAGGACCTGCCCAGCACAGGCCAGTGCTGTCCTACTCATTAGATAATTTGCTATCAACACCAATACAATGAGGTAACACCACTGGTTTCTTACTCCATTCCAAACAATTAGTCTTCATCATCACTAGCCTTACCTTCCTCCACCATTCACCACCACCATCACTGTCCAGGCCAACATCTCACAAACCAAACTCTTTCAACCCCCAATGGCTACAACTTAAGAAAGTAAACAACCCAAAAAAAGCCTTAACAGAGGAAGAATACTTGGCGATGTATCACAAAGAAGTTATTGCCAGAATGTGTGACTTGATCTTGTCAGAAATATTAGGATGTTGAAGTGGTAGTGGTGGTGGTGGTATTTGTGGGTGCAGCAGTGGAGCGTGAAGAGCGCTTGCTGCTGGATTCATAGGCAGAGGGGGTAGTAGTGGTAGCTGCTGGTGTGTTGGAGATGGATGAAGCACTGGTAGAGTTGGTTGTGTTGGCAGCACCGGAGGAAGATGCACTCTGTTTTTCATCAGATTTGCTTGTATCCCTTGTGCTCTGTTGCTCATCAGACTGTGTCTTTTCCTGAGTGAACAAAAAATAGAGAAGTAAGAATTAATAAAAAAAAATTTCACCAAGGATAACTTAAAGCCTGGCTTTCTAATATTACAGATATGCATTTAGGTAAGTACAGATCAATAAAAAAAATAGCTATCTTAGCCAAAAGAAAATCCATGACGAAATAGACCTTAACTTCCCCAAACCAATTTCTTCTGCTTTGCCCAAAGGTTTACCTTGGCCTTCATCTCCTCCTTGGGGTCCTTCAGTAACTTTTGGGTTGGTTTCCTGATGACCCGAGGCTTAAGCACCATGCGGTTCACCAGACTCAGCACCTTTGGTTTCTTGATCACACGGCGGATGGTGGCAGAGCTGCCAGGAGGTCTGGGCCCATCACCACCTCCACCACCATCCTCCCTGCTCTTACTGGCTTCCTCACCACCATCACCACGGCTACCTCCATTCTCACGGCTGCTGAGCTTGGCTGAGCTGCTGCTAGCCTTGTTGGCTCCTCTCTTGGCTGTTAGTCGTTGGTACTCTGAAATGGTGATGTGGTTTTTGGTTAACCTTACAATTACAACACAACTCAAGTTCAGTCTACTACTATAATGGCACTTATGTATAAAAGGGAAGGGTAGTGTAATTCACATACAATTTTGTACACCTCACACCATGTTCTCAGTTAATGCTAAGGATGCACTCACTTTTTAAAATCTTGTTCCGCTTCAGGGGCAGAGCTCTCCTGCGTGTCTTATAGCCACCAAGTCTTCTTTTGGGGTCTCCAAGGCGTGCTCTCTTGGTGATAGTGGACCTCTCACTGGAACGGGCCACCCTCTTGCTCACTGGCCGTGCCCTGCTGCTTGGGGATGCCAGCCGCTTTCCTCCCTCAGATTTGCGGGACTCTATCCACAGCCGCAGGTCTGGATGGCGCCGGCTGGTGGTCAAAGAACAGAGAATTATTGTACAGATGCAGTAATCTTTTTTAGGAGTAAAACTGTCAAACAATACGTTCTCCAGCAAACATGATGTAAAGAGAGAGAGAGAGAGAGAGAGAGAGAGAGAGAGAGAGAGAGAGAGAGAGAGAGAGAGAGAGAGAGAGAGAGAGAGAGAGAGAAAACAGGGGAATCAGAAATCAGAAGGTGGATAAGGATAATGTATGGAGGAATAAAATAGATACTTCCAGTAGTGACAATTAAGAGTGGGGTGGTTAAGAGCAGGTATTAGATATGCAACACAAAAGAATTGGAACTGTTGAAACCAAAATTTCCTTAAGGTCTCATATGTTAAATTTCTACTTCTTAATACCTACATACTTTCACTCACCTACTGCTTCTCTTGTCCCTTGGAGATCCCGTTCTTCTTGTGGCTCGAGGCCTAAGGGTTGGGCTCCTGCGAGAGGTCTGTGATGGTGAAGGTCCAAGTCGGTCCTCTATCCTTCTGCTTTTGTCCCTCTCCCTGTTGTCTTCCTTTCTCCTGTCCCTGGCTAGATCTGTGCTCCTCACACTGCTCCTAGAGGTGGGTGGTGGAGTGCGGGGTCGTCGATCCTTTTGGCTGGAGGACAAGTGATTGGTGGAGGTAGTTGTGGTTTCTTTGGATCCCCAGGCCCGTGAGCTGCTATAGTGGTATTCAGAGTTGCGTTCTCCTGTTCGAGGTCTCTTGGAAGAGTCAACATCATGTGTCTTCTCTCGTGAGCTAGCTAATCTTCGCTCAGGTTCCTTTCTCTTGTCTCGGTCTCCTCTGCTGTTCAGTTCACTCCGACTAATGGTTGTTGCCCGGGTGTCCCGTGTTGGGCTCCTTACTGCACTCCCTTTACTGATGTATCTGGGAGAGCAGCAACACTTAAATTCTTCCTAATTATACTGAATCCTTTTCTGAAGTGACCACTACAATAAAACTAAGGCAGAATATCTGAAGACCTGTTTGATCCAGGGGCCATATCAACAAAGATTTTTTAAGTTTATCTTATACTTAATATCATTCCTTTAACCCATTAGCTGCAACATACTTTGCAGAATTTGCTGTGCACAGCTGCGACATATCTTCCAGAAGGCATTACTTACTTTTTAATTTGAACATCTCTGGTGCCTATTTTTACATGGTAATATTCATAAGTTACTCACCCACCCTTAGTTCACTCACTAATCTTTAGTTATTCTTTGTCACCATGGAGGATAGACATGATTTATCAGCCATGAGGGTTGAAACACGCAATTTTTATGCCAACTTTAAATAATCGCCACACCTAAATGAATATGAATAATTGAGCTCATATTTGGTGTACATCCATATTTTTATGTGTTCTTTCAGATCACAAAAGAAAAATTGTTTTTAGGGGTAAAAAAATTGCACACCAAAATTGAAATCATCACCACAGCTAAACAAAGGGAAATATTGAGCTCATATTTGATTTATATCAATATTTTAGTATTCTTTCAAGTCATGAGAAAAAAATGTTTTTTGAGGGATAAAAAAAAAAAAAAATGCACACCACAGGGGGGTCCAGAGATTAGGGTGCCACGGCCAACAGGTTAGAAGGTCTTAAATCTGAATCTCAGTCTTGGTCTAGATGTATCAAGAGTCACAGTATTATTTCACAGTGTCATTTCACTAAAAAAATGTAAAAAGATTGCACTATTAACTCAAAATTGAGAAATACAAGATTTTACCGCTATGCTGCTACATTACTTCATACTTTGACTCTTAACACATCTAGATTATGACTGACACTCAGATTTAGGACCTCCTAAGGGAATAATATCAAGTATAAGACAAACTTTAAGGATCTTTGTTACTACAGCCAGAGTTGCTCACTAATATTTTGCCAAATTGCATTTTACCTTAGAACAATGAGTTAAACAAACATATGCATTTAAGAGAGTAGAATCCTTTCACCTACAAATTATCCTGATAAAAGAGAACTTAAAAAATAAAAGAGAACACAATAATTTGTGAATGTATCTTCCATCAATATTTTTCTGTACCTATTTCTTACCCCCCAAAATTGGAGCTCTTTTTAATGTCAAGGTAACTCTAATCTTTAAGAGGCATCATATTTATATAATCCAGACTTTCTACCTAAGTATTCCAATGACATCTTATCATGAGATTGAGACCTTCCTCTCACATCCACAGCATTTACTTTATTCTCATTTATCACCCCATGCTCTCCAGGAGCCAATCTGCAAAACTGATGCTACAATTGATAACTTGGATATTCAACACTTTATTTATTCCAAACCTTCAGCAAGTACCTACTTTAATTACTGTCAACATCTCTTTCATGTCTTATGTTCTCTTTGGCACTTCTTTACGCTGTTAAGTCCTCTCTTAATTGATGACATTGGTGACACAATTGGTCAAGCACCACATATAATAAATGGAGAAAACACATTCAGTTTCGTAATCTTCAATATGTCACAACTCCGTAACGAACAAAAACTATCTTTTGCTTGTTTTATAGCTTAAAGTATGTACACTTTAAAATTATCATAAACTCATGACTTATTAGAAGTGGAATCCATGAATACTTGTTTTGTTGACCATGGTCACACTCCACAACCTAAACACTGCACTAAACCGACAGTAATGCGAGATCACCATCAATTCCACATTTAAGTTGTACCATCAGTACACGTTTGTATTCACATACAATGGGTGCCCAGGAAACTGTGTTACTGAGAATGCGTGGGCAGGAGAAATGCATCACAATAGTCAGAAAACAGTATGATTCTGAATAGAATTTTTATACTTTTGACTGGTTGCACAATTGGCTCTGGCTTCTCTCCTGGCAACTTAACACTACACCAGTCTCTTGATTTACGAATAAGTTAGAAGCTAGAAAACCATTTGTAAATTGAAAATTCTCTCATATACTTCCACTATATAACCAAAAATTACGTCCCTCTGTTATTGTAAAGTATATAATATTCATGACTGATTAGATTATCATTATTGTCATCATAGCCATGGCAGCAGATGATGCATCAGTGTTACCAGTGATGCTTGGCTTGAAATATGATGTCATTCTCGACTGTTAAGCATGATACTTTTTCTTGATATGTACAACTTTTTGCATGCAGCAATTGTATTTTGAAAGGCATGTTTGAATTTCAAGCTTCTTTCATGGTTAGGGACATTGTCAACAATTCTCTGGATACCACTGTCAAAATTATGGAAAGCATCAGCCACAGGCGAGACGCAGCTGTGTTGTGTATCGTCTTCTGCTCCCTCCCCCTCTACTGCTACTTGTTGCTCTATTTGTTAATACAACAAGCTTTGGTTTTAAGATAATAGCTTTTCTGGCTTTTTGGAGCTTGTCAGAACACTTAATTGATATTGTAGTACACTTGCCTAGCATTTTGTATTGTAATAAAAAATGAGATTAAAAAATTTAATAGCCATGACAGTTCTGAGAAACACAAAAAGAGCACCTAATAATTTCATTCCTACCTTCAAAAATTTGTAAATGAGCATTCATCAATCAAGGGACAAGTGTATTGTACAACTACTGCCTATCACTGCAAACTTCAGCCAATACTTCTGACAGTCGCCAATAAAGTTAAACTTAGTGAGTCTGACCACACCATACAGGTGAAAATGCCATCTACAGGATTCATATTTTTCATCTTTTGCTGGCTGCTTATAGCCTTTTTCTTTGTTTCAACTGATAACAGGGTTATGTCACTTGGTTGTGATGTGTTTATCTCAGTATCTGGGAAGTGGCACTTGATCAACTATGTTATTAATCTCCACAATTATAAATACAACTTTTGTTCCTCATCTTTCACTCTCATTCTGTAAGTGTTTGTGCACTATCAATGACTTCACCATTTTTAAACTCTTGGAACTATACGTATTCATTTTTGGTCTGATTCAAGTTCAGCTTTCCCATTACAATGACTGTAACTATGATAAATAAATATCATATTCTGTCTCCACAAAGTATCAGGATTATGTATTGCATTTAGTGGCAATTTAATTATCAAATATGAACACATCTACAAAAGAACAAATTTTCATCAAGTCTCTCAAACCTGTCCTTGGACCTGGCCCGTTCAAAGCTCTGTTCCCGGCTCCCTCTGTATGATGATCTGAGCTGCGGACTCCGTGGAGAGGGTGGTCGTCTTGGAGGTGGTGACGGGGGACGCCGAGGTGAAGCAGCTCTCCTGGCAGACGGTGAAGGTGAAGGGTACTGAGAAGAGGAGGCTGGCGGACTCCTTCTGTTACTGCCAGATGGATACCCTGACAAAACAAAAATGTACAATTTCTTGAAGCTTTTGCACTTAATTGCACTATACATAACAAAGTATTAAGAACAAAATCTACTAAACTCATAATTTGAGTTTTTGACTCAAATCTTAAGTCATTAATTGGGGGAGGCAGTGATACAGTAGGACCACACACACACTTGGGGGCCAATGGGCCTTCAAGCACATGAGTTTGAATCCTGGCCATGGTTTGAGGGAAAGGGCTTCCACTTGGGGTAATGGTTCCCAAACGGGTAGGCTTTAAGATAGTAGGCCCCAATTAGGTGGTCTTATTTAGCCCATAAATTCCCGTAAAATGCCCACATTGTATGAGAGAGAGAGAGAGAGAGAGAGATTCATTAACATTTGTTTCTCTTCTCTTCCATTTGTACCTCTTATTTACATAACACAAGAATGCAATGTATATAAGCTGCAAAACAGAGACTATGCAAACATTGGTGGAATAAAAAATAACATTCCTTGCCAATTCAGCTTTGCCTCTTTGTGTTAACATACCCGCCACTGGGTCGGCCCCTTCCTCCCTATCATTCACTTTACTCCTGACTCCTCTTTCCATTATTTTAGTATTACAATACAATGGAGACTCAATATTTGAACTTAATTCATTCCAAATGGCTGTTCAACTACTAAAAGGTTTGACAATTCATACCGATAAATCAAATAATTTGTTCTAACCTTAACAAAACCTTAAGTTTATAAAAATTTCAATGTATTCTTTTATAATAATTTTTTTTTCAATTTCTTTCACTGCTGTAGATTGCTCACCTAACTTTTTTATCCACATCCATTGCCACATCGTCCCTTAATGGCCGCCTTGTTTTTCAATACAGTGGCTACTGTAGATTTTGCTATACAATCCTGTCTTATACATATGTTTATATTTACAAACTAATATTTTTTATCAACTCTTTATAAGTTTTACCTCCAAGGCAGCATAGTTTTGCCTGGAATACTGAAAATACAGCAGAAAATGAGGAGGCAGTTCATCTGCCACTGATGCTGAGGGTAACAATCAAAAGAAGAAGCGGCCGTTACTTGTGGTGATCGCCAGTGGAAATTTCCATCCTTATCTTCCACTGTATTTTTGGTATTCCATGTGAAACTTCACTTTTTGTATTACAAAACCATGCTCTCTTTAGTTTCTTATTACTTATGGATCTGTGTGTTCCTGCAGTGTAGTTTCTAATCATTTCATTGTTCTTTCTGACTTGTCTCCCACACATTCACCAAAAATCATATCATTGCCTCTATGATTCTTTTCATGTGTGTTGCTTTCACAACTCGTTTGTTTCTGGTCTTCTACAGCCTTCTATAATTGATATCATCTTTGCATTCATATATGATACTGTCATGAAGATGACCTTGACTCCGTGGTATCAAGTGATAGAGATACTCGCCTGGAATCATCACCCCAACACTACACCACTTCCATCACAGTTAATATCTCGGTATCAAGGAATCATTGTTTTCTTGTTACATATATAAAGCGATTCACTAGCCATGATGAAAGCACTGTGAGGAGTGCTGACTGTGGTGAGTAGTAGCTGTGAGCATGTGACACTGCATCAAAGTTTGTGAACAATTTAATATGATTTTCTTAGCCCTGGAATAATGCTACCTTATGATTGGCTGTCTTTCCTCACATCACAGTAGTGATGCCAATGAACACAATTAGGTGGGTTAGCATTCTTCACTCACCAACCGCCACAAATCCTTGTAGATACCAGGGGCAGGCAGTGGCAGTGGCTGGGAGAAAGACTGTGAGCGGACATTCGAGTACTAGATTTTTTCAAGTATTAAATTGGGCTTTAGCGTTCGAATCTTGAAAAGTTCAGCTATAGAGTCGTTTGAGTATTGAGTCTCCACTGTAATTCTGCCTAGATGGGACAGCACTAGAACACAGCTCCTACCTTTAGTTAACACTCAAGATAAGAAATTTTGGTGGTGGCTCAAGGTAAATTAGACCAGCAGCAGTGTATACATCAGTCTCATGTAATCTTGATATTAATCTTGTGTGTGTGTGTGTGTGTGTGTGTGTGTGTGTGTGTGTGTGTGCACGTACACATTTCTATCATTCCTTTAAGAAAAGCTCAAATAACAAAAGCTTTACAAATCAAATAGCTCCAAAAATATAACCAACAAGTCAATGTCACTAGTTAATTGGCACTCACTTCTTGGGCTGGCAGGATATCGAGCATAGCTGCGTGGCATGAGGGGCTGAGGTGAGGGTGGGGAGGGAGGCCTGATCCGAGGTGAGGTGGAGCGCAGGTCTCTTGGGTAGTGGCCAGGTGGACCATACACTACACTGTCCCCAATCACATACCTGAAGGCATATTTACAACAATAGCATCATCTATGAAGGAATTGGATTTATTTGTACAGTACCCACAAAAAATCTTTACATGTGAGACCCAACAAAAAGCTCACTCAATGATAATGGCATGGTAGAGTGTGTAGCTGGTCGGTGTCTAGCCTACCAACCCACCAATACCTCCACTTCTTTCTCCTATGGTGGGAACAACAGTATCTCATATATGGAAATTTACAAGTGTAGTTTTTTATTGTGTATCAAGTAAAGATTTTTTTTTGTGGACACTGTATAACAGAGATAACTAGTTCCTAAGGTTCTGTATACTGCACATGACCTATATCTCATTATTCCTGAGAGAGAGAGAGAGAGAGAGAGAGAGAGAGAGAGAGAGAGAGAGAGAGAGAGAGAGAGAGAGAGAGCCTACCTGTTAAGGTACTGTCGTTGTGGAGAGCGTGGAGGAGGTGAGTAATGGCCGTAATTACCATACGAGCTGCTGGCAACTCCACGTAAAGGGGACCTGCAACACACAGATTTTGTACGCAATTTTTTTCCCTTATATCACTACCTTACTAAAGTATATTTACAACACTTTAAATCCAGCCACTTAAATGACCATGGACACATCAATAGGACAACAGCTAGTAAATTAATGAACCAAATTAAAGAAAGATGGAAAAATCATACTTTCCTACATCTTCCTTGTTAATCAAGTATAGCCATTCTTACCTGCTGCTGGAACATGCAGGTGGGGACGTGTAGTCCCTATAGGTTCTTCGACTGTCTTCTGAGTACAGCCTACCCCTGGGGCCTAACTTGGTGTCTGAATAGCCTCCTGATGAAAGCTTATCTCTTGGGTGGAGGGGAACCTGGCTCAGTTTATCCAAGCTGTTGTAACCACTAGGAGTCACTTTATCAGACTCATAGTTCAACTTATCTGTACTACCATAGCTTCCAGTACCTCCTCTATTTCTATAGTTGCTCCCATAAGCCCCATATGAATTGTATGAGGTGAAAGGACTATAGGAAGCTAGAGAGCCTGAAGAGTAGTAGGCACTTCCTTCATGGCGCAGGGAAGTGGAGGAAGAGTACCTTCCTGAAGACTTTTCTGGGGCATAGGGATCATAGTCGTCTGCGTATTTCTTGCCTACATACTTGGTGTCTCCATAGGATGGAGGGGGAGGAGAGGAACCAGCAAGATATTTGTCAGAGTATCTAGTCTTCTCTCCAGGATAGGAGGAGCCCAAAAATGGGTGGTGGTGGAGGTGTGAATCCTTGCTGTTGTACCTATCTCCACTTGGATAATGCACCTCTCTAGTGCCTTTGTATTCTCTGCTACTCTCATTGCCATAGGTGTCACCTTTACTGGAGTACTTATTGCCACCACTGCTACTGCTACTATTGTTTGGCACTTTCTCGCTACTCACTTTGCGCACAGAAGAACTTTTGTACTTGTCATCAGAGTAGGCTTTAGGTGGAGGGTAGGAGGAGGAAGAAGAGGACTTAGCATAGGTTTTATCATAGGTGTGGTGGTCATCATATGATCTGGAGGGTGGAGCTTTGGAGGACACTGATGAAGAGGGAATCTTGCGTACTGATGACTTGCGGGACCCATGACTGGGTGGAGGTCCTGGAGGAGTGTGGGGTCGGCTATAGCGACTGGACATACTGGAAAGAAACATTAATGGTTTGCTTTTTGGCTTTTATATGGAATCATGATTAATAGACACAACACACAATTAGATGGTTTAGGCCAATCAAAATTCTTGCCTCTTCTCTGTCATCAAAACAATGTAGCTCCAAAAAATTATGATTAATATATATATTATTCCCTAATCAATTACTGTCTATCATTTAACAACTGCAGGATCTTGTGACTTGCATGTTGTGGAGTGTAAATGCAACTGATCTCACAAATTGTAAGCATTTTTCAAAAACCTTCCTTAGAAAGCACAACCTTTACCAAACCTATACAACTTTACACACACACATCATCATATTGACTACATTGTGGAGGCAAATAAGGAGATGAAGAGGAAACTGCTACGTGTGAAAGTGAAAATGAGATCCTCGAGGCAAAAAGTGACAGTTATGAGGTGAAAATTGAAGATATAAAGGGAAAACGTGGAGAATTATTTGAAAGAGATTGAAAAGATCTGGGAATGGAGACAAAAGCGGATATGAGAATTAAATGTTAAGAAACATCATGCAATGGAAATGCATAAAAAGTAATGGAAGACCTATATGGGAATACAAAATGGAAGAGATTATAATAAGGAGGAAAAAGGAGAAAGACCTGGGAGTAGCTATACAAGACACCATAACCACAGAAAAACACTTAAACTTCAACACATAAGACACTGACAAATATCAGGGTGGCATTTAATTAAATGGATTGGAGTATGATGGAAAAATCATAACCACTATGATAAGAACTAGACTTGAATATGCAAAAGGACATGAAGACGTTAGAAAGCATTCAGAGGACAGCTACAAAAATGGTGCCTCATATAAAGGGCTTTATCTCTGAAGAGAAAGACTGAAGGAAATGGGGCTACCAACTTTGAAAGATAGAAGAGAATGAGATTTAATAATGTTGTATAAAATAATTAATACCTGGAAAAGATAAAGAGACAAGACGTGGTATCACAAACAAAAGATGGAGTAGGATGGACAAGAGGACATTCTAAGATTGTGAAGAGTCAATGTTTAAGGAACAATAAAAGTAAAAAGTGAGAAGTCAATGTTTAAGGAATATTAAAAAATAAAAAGTGAAGAGTCAATATTTAAGGAACCCTAATAAGTTTTGATATCTGGAAGAGTTTCAGTGAAGAGACTTTAACCATAAGAAATGTGCATGTATTCTAGGAAAAGTAATATACAACTAGGTAAACATGCCCACAGGCATGCACACGCACACACACACACATACACATCCCTGTCTGATCTGACACCTGCTTTATTAGAATGCCTGCTTTGTACAAGGCAAATACAACTGAAAAGTTCTCCCTCATGGCTACCACACTGGGAAAAGCACACAAAATGTTACACAATCAAGAAGTGGCAAGGCACAAAATAACACAATAATCAAATTTTTTCTTGCAAACTCTGCGAAGGAGCTGACAGCAGCTGTCCTGCCACACATTGCCAAGCCAACATTGGTGCCAACAGCAATAATAAATTAAAGAAAAAGACAGAGGCAAGAGTAAGCATCCAGTTAAAGCCCTAAACAAGTTTAATCTTAGAATAGAGATACATTATGACAAGATGTGAGACATAGTCTCATGCATCATAATTAGTTTTTCAAAGCAACAACCATTCTGGAGGCCTAGCCTTGCCCTCACAGAATCTAGAATAGAGTATATAGTACCTCAAAATTCATGTCTATTACAATACCTATATACCATATGTATCAAAAACATCCACATCTACAAAAACATTAGACATCTGTAAATCTGTGAATTCAAACATACACAAGTTCAATGGTGTGTGTGTGTGTGTGTTGTATGATTAGAACTTAATATAAATTACAAAACATGTCAGTCATTTAAAAATATTCAAAGTTCTCAATCTTTCCACTGTTCTAGTTCATTATTATACTTTTGACATTGAAGCAGGCTTACCTGAAGAAGTCCTAGACTTGATCCACAATTCAGTAGTAGTGAAGGTGCTTTTCTTGGCACTCTGTAGATGAAGACGAAGAGAGTAACAGCAGCATATGGAGCAGATGCAGTAGACTTGTATTCTTCAGTTCTTACCCATTAGCCCAGCTAGAACCAGCACAGCCTAAACACTGGCACTGGCTGGTTGAGCCACTGGGTGTGCCAAAAGCGAATGCTGTGGCAAGCCGTGATGATGGAGAGGAATGGGCCTCTGCCCCTGGCGTGCTCTGGGCACCAGGCAGGTGGTCCCTGGACTCGAAGAGACTCTTGGGAGGCACCTGTCATGGGCATCAGAAAGAGCACTGAGCTGCCTGGACACCCGGCCAACACTTGCCAGTGACCCAGGCAGCATGTCACTGCCTACTAGCTGGTACCAGGCCAGACTCAACACCACTCACCACCATTTCACACACAACACTCAGGAAAAATTTAAAGAAAAAAACATTATTACACATTATCAAATTTTTTTCCCATCAAAATCCTCATTTACTGCTTCACAATAATCGCGAGCACTCTGCCGCCAAATTTCCTCTCTTCTCGACTGAGGACAACAAATGCACGAAATGCTCAATGCACAACACCACTCGCAAAGCACATCCCCCGAGCCTTGCTACTTCTGCTGCTACTGCTGCTGCTGCTGCCACTGCTGCTGCTGCCACCACTGCTGCCCTAGCTGCACCTGCTGCTGCTAATGTTGCTGGAAGATTCCCAGCAGTGTGGTGAGGTAAACTTAATATTTGGTAACTATTAATAATGAAAAATGAAAGGAAGATCTACAACTCAACAAAAAATCACACTTTCTTGATGCTAAACTGAGTAGAAGACAATCATGGAAGCAGGAGACTTTCCAGTATGAGAGAGAGAGAGAGAGAGAGAGAGAGAGAGAGAGAGAGAGAGAGAGAGAGAGAGAGAGAGAGAGAGAGAGAGAGAGAGAGAGAGAGAGAGAGAGAGCGAGTTTTAGGCCTTTCCAATACTGTTCTACCAGTGCTGTTATACACACACTGGCACCATATTTAACAATAGACTACTGTGCCTCACACAACACCAAGTTCCTTGTTGAAACATTTAATCTATGACACTGAACAAAAAACACCATCCACAATTCATATTGTAGGTGCAGTGAATAGAATACTAAACCAATCTTACTCTCCTTTTTTATGCATGTGGTCTATATTACTAGTGACATTGAAAACATATAACAAAATAATGAAATATATAGTATAAGATAGTATAAAAATATACTCCAAATAGGGAGTTAGTCATCTGATAAATTTCCACTTCACTGATCTCTACACCACTGCAACTAGTTAGGCAATAAAAAAAAAAAAAGCAAAAATTATTTATAGAGGAGGAAGAACGAAGACCTGCAGTTTGTTACAGATCTGGCATCCTGTATGCTGAGAGTGAGCAGTGGGACATGAGGTCTTGGGTGTGAGGGTCTCAGCAGGCCAGACAAGCCAGGGAAATCATGGCTGGCCTTTCCTTAACCCACTGGATATGAGACCAGCAGTTCCCTGGAAGCCTCTGCACACCCACTGCCTCCCACATGACTCACCCCCAACTGCTCCTGGAGGACTGGAAATGGATAGCAGATGAGGTGGTGATTCCAGGGAAGATGCAGGAGCCATGGCTCAAGCTGAAGGATAATCTCCGGTGAAAAATAATGACGAGATGTGGGCAGGAGCTAAGTGTGCTGGGGAGGCCAAAGCTCACTGCCAGAAGCTGCTGGTGCTGGCTGGGTGATGCCTGAGTGGACAGTAATACATCCCCTCCAGCCACTGCCTCTGCCACCACTTGTGGCAGTGCGATGAATGACCTTCACAGGCAGTTAGACAAGACGCAAATAGGTTTTGTTCTTGAATAAGCAGTCTGATAATCGGTTCGTCTGTGAGGCCATGCGAGTGAAAGGCAAGAGCAGGGCTTTGGGAGGAAGAAGGGAGGATTGCCAGCACCTCCCACACTGGTTAGAACTGTTGCCAACTCAGAATGATCACTCTCCAGGGAGTGGGATGGTCAAGGTTTCCTCAGAAGTGCAGCAGCTGATGATGCAGATGGCAGTAGTGGAGACAGTTGTCTGATGTACTCATGAAGTCAGATGTAGAGGCATGATGAGGGTCCCTCGCTGTGCCTAACCCCACCCTGTGTGTGCTGGCAGCAGGCTCAGTCATGCAACTGAGGCTTGCTGCACTGTCTGCCCGTTGGCAACCTTCTCCACAAGGAGAGGAAGGCAATAGGTCAGCTGTGACTGAGGGTTTCTTGGTAACTGGAGGTTTGAGCCACAGACCAAGAGCTGGACAGTTCCCTGAGAGAAGTGATGAGAAGAGGGTGATGTTTGGGATCGGCTGGGAAGAAGCAGCCCATGTATCAGGTAACCCCAATGAGCCCTCCCCAAGGCTGCTGCCTGCCAGGCTGTGGGGCTGCCCCCTTATGGGGGCAACACATGACCAGGGGGGGACAGGAGGGCACAGCCATACCATACATGGATGGGCTATTGGGCATGGCTGACCACTTGGCAACCTCCTGGGAATAAAATAGTTTATTACTCAAAATGACCTTAACAACAGTTCATAACACTCCTTTTCATATCATAATGGTTACAGCTTCTGTTGGCTACCACAGCACAACAACAGGAGTCAAGCCTCATCCATATTAGTAAGTGATTCACTGAGTAAAGGAAAGAACAAATCTAAATGAACAAATAAGTATCAAATCATCATGAGATGACAAACCTCACTATAAGAAACCATCCACCTTATGAACTTCTCAAATAAATTATAGGACTTTTTTCTATTAGGGAGAAAATTCAACTTGTGATGCATGTTGAGATGTTGCCTCTGGCTTAATAGGCAACCAACCACTTGCATGACTGGGTACCTATAATTAAATTTCTTCCACTAAATTTGATGTTATTCTTACACATCCATCATTATTCCTTACCTTTACACTGTCCTACTATATCCTAAACAATATGCAGTAACTTACTGAAGTGCCTATCTGAGATTTCAACTTGCCTTTTCAGTTATTACTTACAGTCTTCTCCACTGTTTAGGGCAGGTGAACTTCAACAAGGAATGCTGCCTTTGAGGATAAAAGCAAAACTCTAAAAGGAGCCTGTGAAGTGGATGGGAAATGTCCATTTTTGAAAAGTTACAACACCATTACCTTGCAGTTTCTCAATGTTCTCCTCGAAAATGGGAAATATTTTCCATGCTTTAAGAAATGTACCATTACTGCCCTGTAAAAGCATATACTGATATTTCAACAGCAGTTTCCCCACATTGCTTGAATTTGCTTACTATGATAGGATCTCGTATTTCGATAACACATCTTCACATATAAGTGGCTGATAAAAATTCTGAGCACTCTGCTGTAAGCTGACAAGCTGACACAACCAGTAATGATCACAGATAAAAAAATTTCATGAGTAAACATTTCCTAGTCATTTACTCCACGTGGAAACAAACCATGGTGAAATCTAAGAAGTTATGTACTCATGAGCCAGTGATGATTATCATAAATGATCAGAAACAGCAGTTCCTACAGATAGCTGGCTCCAATCAAACCCATATACATCCATCTTTCATCTAAAGATGTATACACACACAATCTGCATTCCTTGCTAGCTTAGGGATAACATACTTCCCTGTTAATTAGCAGGCTGAGATATATTCCACGCACATTTTCTAGAATCAATGAATAATAAAAATAAATAAATAAATAATTAAAAACAAGGATTGCATGGAGTGGGGTGAAATGTTTCAGCCTTTCCCTCAGGCTGGATCATAAGCTCTAAGCTCTCACCATGAAGGTAAAAGCTGGCCATCATGAGAAGAGAATATCAGACAGACACACATACACACACACAGTCAAGAGGCAGCTGATGGCTGTACCTCTGGAAGCCACTAGGATTTGGATCAGGAGGCAGATGATCTGTTACCTTCCCTAGTTGATGAGTAGGTTGACTGGCTGGCTGACCACAGTCTCACTACAGCTGCAGCTACTCTGTAACAAATAAACGGTAAAATATAAATGTCTTAGCTTGATTTGGAACTATTCAAGATACAATACTATAAGATGGTATTGCAATGTCTCAGGGGAATACTTTAACAAGTAAATTGTGAACTGGAGATTAGGCTAGAGAACATGAGAGAGCAAGCCACAGCTTAGGCTGTAGGAACTTCAATAATTTTCTTAAAAGTTCTTCCATTTGTATCAACATATATGTATCAATATACTGGGATGCCTAATTTCAATCTGGCAAGTATCACTAAAACTATGACATGTATCATACAATACACAGTGACTTATATCATATGATGTAAAGGTTATTTCTAAACTTGCCAACCAATTTTGCTCTCATATGTCATATTTGGCATCTCAAGAGTGAATTCAATCTCTACCTCATTACAAATAAATGGATGTGTGTTTGCTTGAACAGAAAGGTATCTTCTGAAGATCCAGATGCTTTGTCAACCATGAACTCAAGCAGGAACAAGATCATAAAACAAGATCAAAGCGATGTAAACCTTCACTGGATAAAGGCTTAGCAAACTTAAAGTTCCATTATGTATTGAAGCGGGTAGAACAAATAGACAGAAAATCAAAGCTGGATGTTCATAAAGCCATAGAGCAATATCCTGCGATGGTGAAAGAGTGTGCTCTGTTGGTATCAGCACTTTCTCAAACACAAAGTGTTGAATGTTGGTTTTCAACACCAAGGCTGATCTTGACAGTCCAAAGGGCTGCAATGAAGGAGAAACTAACTGAAGCCGTCTGATTTCTGTGAGCAAATTATAAATTTTTATTTTCAAATTTCAATCATATGGTTTAAACAGAACAATCCATAGTTTTTTTTTTTTTTTCTAATGTTTGAAAAATGGATAAATGTTTTTAGATTCATGTTCCCATCCAGTTATCAACTTGGAATACAGGGCATACACAAGAAAGATGAAATGTTTTCTTAAATTCTGGAGTTAGTTTTTTCTATTATACTTTTCTTATATACTTGGAGTTAATTTTGTTTATAATTGAGGTGCTCCCTGCAGCAATGATCTCAACATGCAACACAAACTGAGAAAATAAAGATTAAACTTTGAATATCTCACCAGACTGTCTACCTGAGAGATTGTCACTATGAGTAGCAATCTTTCATTTAGACAAATTGATGAGATATTCAAAGTTTACACTTTGTTTTCTTGATGTCTGGTACTAGTGTTAAGGAGTTTGAGTCCAAGTTGGAGTTGGAGTTGGCATCCTAGGAATACTAGGAGTCAGAGTTGGCATCCAAGGAAAACTAGGAGTTGGAGTTGGAGTTGGCTTCCTAGGAATACTAGGATTCAGAGTAAGCATCCTAGGAAAACTAGGAGTTGGAGTTGGAGTTGGAGTCCCCAACCTAGGAATACTAGGAGTCAGAGTCAGTCAGACCCTATACCATCCAACTCTCCAACCCTGGTTAATAACTCTGGGGAGTTCTGGGGTAACAAGTCATTGGCAATGCTGCTCTGAAGTAACTAAGCAGCACTCACCGCAGCCACCATCAAAGTATTTACAGAGATTTTATGAGTAATTTTATTGATTTCTGATCCTTTTGCAATGCACATTACTCAATTTAATACTGGCCCACTCAAAAATCCCAATTTCCCAAAAGTTCCCCAAGATCACGGGGAATATGAGATAGGCGTAAGTTGGAGTTGAAAAATTCTACATTTGCAACAGAAAAGATGCATACTATGAATTAATCAACTGATTTTCTCACCAGAATATGGCACATCAGATTTGTTGGTTAGGTGAAGGTTTAAATGGACTAAAAAACCATCTAACTTGAGGCTTTGCAAAGTTTGCCTTCTTGGCCCCTTCAGTTTTCAATTGTGGCTAATAACTACCTACTTAATTTGCTGACCTACTTCAACTACCAAATATTCAAATAAACAACTTAGTACCTGAAAGGTGTCATTTATTGAAATTTTTCATCGGTCAAGATTTCCATAAAAGTTCCTAATATTCTACTATTGTATATACCATCTTTAAACAAATCACTGCTTTATCTGGTTGAGGTTTGGTGGCATGCAATCCATATAATGGCGGGGTACTTTGCATGTACTAACTGCAAGTTATAGAAGCTTGTGCATCAGCACATCCGCATTGAATTTAATCTTGCATATTTGATATGCTAAGTAACAGATAAGTACGAGGCAACGAAGTGGCAAAAAGGTATGTTTATTGCTAGTAAACTTGGTAAAATATAACGTTTGATAAGGGAAAGGAAGGAGTCAAGGTTACATATATTACCAACTGTGTTCATCTAACAGTTAGGTACAACAACGGTACCAAACAAAATTAATAACAAATTCAGTCCAACGATCCAAAAATCCAACGAAATACTGGCCCTCTTTAAAAATGTGAGGCCCGTCCCAACCCCTGGAAACCATCCCTCCTGCCTACTTGCCCCCCTCTCATCACGTAGCCCCCACATGCCTCTCTCCCGCCATACCACCTTACCAGTAACGCCTGAGACTCCTGGGAACTTAAAGAACGAGAGAAATTACCTGGCATTGATGTCCTGTGG
>CM035198.1:3062889-3070389 GCA_020233015.1 Callinectes sapidus | reverse complement strand
ACTTCACAATGTTAGATATGAAAAAAGCAAATATAAAAGTATCACAGTATCACACACACACACACACTGCGCATGTACCCGAAAATACCTAAAAATACCTGGAAAAAATCATTTCATAATACTAGATTTGAAAAGAGCAAATTTAACAGTATAACGGTATTAAACACACACACACACACACACACACACACACACACACACACACACACACACACACACACACGTACACATACCTTAACATACACACACAATGCAGATTGAAAAGAGCAAATATAAAATATCACAGTATCACACACACACACACACACACACACACACACACACACACACACACACACACACACACACACATGTACCCGAAAACACCTAAAAAAAACTGAAAAAAATAATTTCACAATAATAGATATGAAAAGAACAAATATAACAGCATAACGATATTACACACACACACACACACACACACACACACACACACACACACACACACACACACACACCTTAACATACCTGGAAAAATCACTTCACAATGCTAGATATAAAAAAAGCAAATATAAAAGTATCACAGTATCACACACACACACACACACACACACACACACACACACACACACACACACACATACACACACACACACACACACAGCGCATGTACCCGAAAACACCTAAAAATACCTGGAAAAAATCATTTCACAATACTAGATATGAAAAGAGCAAATTTAACAGTATAACGGTATTACACACACACCCACACACCCACACACACACACACACACACACACACTTACATACACACACGACGTATATACCTGAAAATATCTCAATATACCTGGAACAGTGCTAGATATGAAGAGAGCAAATATAACATTATAACAGTATCACACACACACACACACACACACACACACACACACACACACACACACACACACACACACACACTGCGCATGTACCCGAAAACACCTAAACATAGCTGGAAAAATCATTTCAGTATACTAGATATGAAAAGAGCAAATATATCAGTATAACGGTATTACACACACACACACACACACACACACACACACACACACACACATGACGTATATAACTGAAAATATCTCAATATACCTGGAAAAATCACCTCACAATGCAAGATATGAAGAGAACAGATATAACATTATAATAGTATCACACACACACACACACACACACACACACACACACACACACACACACACACACACACACACACACACGACATATATACCAGAAAATACCTTAACATACTTAGAAAAATCACTTGACAATGCTAGATATGAAGAGAGCAAATATAACAGTAAAGCAGTATAACAGCACCACACACACACACACACACACACACACACACACACACACAGTAAACATACAGTAACTCATGCTATATATGGCATATAAGTCAGGAAGGCAAGGGGGCAGGGAGGCGCCTGCCCTATGACGTCACAGCTGATGACGTCACGGCTGATGACGTCACAAGTGCTTTATATTTACGTAGCGTAAACTATTTTAAAAATGACCCCTCGATAAAACGCCTTCAGATCAACCTATTGTATCTGATCCGACGTGATAAATAGGATAACTAATTCCCAAAGTATAAACACACTCCTAGCAACAGTAATTGTAAAGAAATTCCACGGGAAAAAAAACATTTTATGAAAATATGACCCTTTTTAAAACTCGTTAAATATCCATTAACTACCACCTCAGAGGAACCAAAACCTATTTCAAAATAATCGATTATTTAATTTTAATTATTTTAAATACTTTAGAGTGAGTTAGAGGTAGAAATAAATTGTTCACAGGCTGATAATTAAGTTTTTAATGTAACACTGACACCGCTAAATAACACTTTTCCTCTCCACTCATTTCACTGAACTTTAGCCATAAAACATCATTGTATATGGACTACCTCTTGCAATTAATAACAACTTGATACAGCCTCAAGTAAAAAAAAGTGCATTTGGCGTTCCAAGAAATTTAGCGCAAAAATTCCCCCTTATTTACCACCCTGATAACGTCAACCACAGCGATCTCCACCCCTTACACGCACGCAAATCACTTGAAACACGCTGCAGTATTCATAGAAAGCGTTAAATTTGACTATTGATCCCAAATAAACAGTCCAGAAACGAAGACAATATCCTGATATATGAGCCGGCTGGCGGAGGCCCCGTGGCGGGGTACGGCCCCGCCTCCCATCTCACTCCCATCTTCATTAAACTTAAACTTGACCACGAAAGCTATGTCTGAATGGCTCATATGAAAGCTTAGTACCATGGCTGCCTACTGTGGCAAGATGAGCGTATAATAATTGAGAGAAAAGGCTTAAAATGACCGATGAAATAAAAATCCAAGATGGCGCCCGGGCCTGAGGCGGTGACTCACCTGATGAGACGCGGCAAGAGGCTGGTGGCACAGTCAGTGGCGGTAATAACAGTCAGTCCACCGCCAGTAAATCCATCTTGCTGCTTCAGTCCGGGAATTAAATGACTTGGACACCGAATAAACTACAATACTCTTCTTGTTCTGTCATTAAAACCACTGTCACTAAAAAACACACACCGTTTTGAGCGTGGAACTCGTCTTAATATGCCACTCCAATGGTAAAACACTCATGAAATCTCGCTGGCCAGTTTATCCAGACGGTTTTGAGGTCTTCATATGCCACTAGGACGGTAAAAACGCTTAAAATCCAGTGTCAATTCAACTAAACCGCTTTTCAATAGGTTAAAAGTAGCCAACCCACGTATACCCTCCCCCTCCAAACACTGGGAAGACACTACTTCACTTCTGTCTCAGACACCCCCGCGGCCCCGCCCCGCCCTCATGGCTGGCCAGGAAGGAGCATATTATTTTAACACCTGCCAAAGGGTTCTTGTAGTTTTCCAGGTTTGTCTCAACACAGCTAAGAAATCGAGTAGGTTACAGGCAAAGAACATAGATAGACAATAGATAAACATATATACTGCCCCTTAAACGTCGAGTAAGGCGAATTAGCGGAAAAAAACCTGTAAAAATAAACGAAGGGACAAGGTCGACCGGTAGTCATGGTGACCAGCACTCGGAGCAAAAAGTTCTCGTATTTTTCAATGTTTCTCTTGACATGACTAAGAAATCGAATACTTAATATGCAGAGGATATAGAAGAAGCGTGTAAAAGTACATATATAACCCCTTAACCGTCAAAATAAAGCGATTTAGTGAAAAAACAGACGTAGATAAACGAAGGAAAAAGGCCGACCGGTAGTCATGTTTACAAGCACTAGGGCCAAAAAGTTCTCGTATTTTTCCATGTTTCTCTTGACACAGCTAAGAAATCGAGTAGGTATTATGCAAAGAACAAATATGAAGCGTAGAAAAATACATATGTAGCCCCATAAACGCCAAAAATATAGCGAATTAGCGGGAAATAGCAAAAATAAGCGAAAGAAACAAGGGCAAACAGCGAACATGTTTACCAGTACTTACGCCGAAAAGTTGTTGTATATTTCCATGTTTCTCTTGACACAGCTAAGAAATCGAGTAGATAATATGCGAAGAACATAGATAGACAATAGATAAATACATATATAACCCATAGATGTCAAAAGTAAAGCGAATTTGCGAAAAATAACAAAAATACGCCAATAGAACAAGGCCAAAGGAGGCATAAAGTTCATTAGACAGTAACTTGACCCCCTCCCCCTCCTCCTTCTCTCTCTCTCTCTCTCTCTCTCTCTCTCTCTCTAGCGAAACTGTATGACATGGTATTGTACTCATGATTAAAGATGTGGTTTAGGCCGTTCGCAGCCACAAGACACCGCCCCTCCCACCTCCTCCACAGCCTCCCATGCCCTATCGAGACACTGTACCGACGCTGCTACCCTGCCAGTCACGGGTGTTGATGTGGGTGACGGACAGGGCGTCTGATTCCTGGTGGACACGGGCGCAGTAGTGAGAGTTATTCCTTCCCCCGCCCGCCCGCCCACCCAGTCGACCAGCATTATGACCTCCTCGCGGCAGATGGCACCCCTATTCCATCCCACGGCACTCACACTCTCCATCTCGCCCTCACCCCGTCCTGGACACCCCCACCGCCCTCGGCAGAAGCTGTAGGAGATACGTAGATATCACCCTCACTCCTGTATGTAGCTTTCTTCACCTCAGAGGCAGAATAGTGCGTTTGACAGGGAACTAATGGTAATTTACGAGGTAGTTCACTACTTCTCTGCCATGCCACCTCCTGCCACGCCCTTCCCTGCCATGCCACCCCCTGCCACGTCCTGCCACGCCACGCCAACCCCTGCCACGCCATGCCAACCCCTGCTACACTCTTCTCTGCCGCGTCACCCCCTGCTACGCCGTTCCCTGCCACGCCACCCCCTGCGACGCCACCCCCTACCACGCCCTACCCTGCCACGCCAACCCCTGCCATGCCAACCCCTGCCACGCCCTTCCCTGCAATGTCAACCCCTGCTACAGTCTTCCCTGCCATACCAACCCCTGCTACGCCCTTCCCTGCCACGCCACCCCCTGCGATGCCACCCCCTGCCATGCCAACCCCTGCCACGCCCTTCCCTGCCATGCCAAACCCTGCTACGCACTTCCCTGCCACGCCACCCCCTGCACATGAATAAACACACAAATGACAATTAGATATAAAAGACTAAAAAGTAAATGAATGATGTATGCATATGTAATGAGAGGAAATGAGATGAAGAATGTAATGGAAACAAAATTCATTATAATACTCACCTAATCAGACTATTTTCTCTCTCCTCTCTGCGTGTGTGTGTGTGTTTGTTTGTTTGTCCTTTCACCACGGCTATTTTCTAAGGCTTTTTTCTTTATCTTCTTCACTTCCTTCACTGTCCTCTCTCACCACGGCTATTTTCTAAGGTTTTTTTCTTTATCTTCTTCACTTCTTTCACTGTCCTCTCTCACCACGGCTATTTTCTAAGGCTTTTTCTTTATCTTTTTCACTTCCTTCACTGTGTCTTTTCACCACGGCTATTTTCTAAGGCTTTTTTCTTTATCTTCTTCACTGTTCTCTCACCACGGCTATTTTCTAAGGCTTTTTCTTTATCTTCTGCACTTCCTTCACTGTGTCCTCCCACCACGGTTATTTTCTAAGGCTTTTTTCTTTATCTTCTTCACTTCCTTCACTGTTCTCTCACCACGACTATTTTCTAAGGCTTTTTTCTTTATCTTCTTCACTTCCTTCACTGTCCTCTCACCACGGCTATTTTCTAAGGCTTTTTTCTTTATCTTCACTTCCTTCACTGTCCTCTCACCACGGCTATTTTCTAAGGCTTTTTCTTTTTCTTCTTCACTTCCCTCTTCTCAGTGTGGGTCGTTTAAACATCCTTGACAACCTTAATCTTCACTTCACTTCTCAAACTATCACTGCAATCAAGAAAAACATTCATGAAAACTTCGATATCTTTCACTGTGGCTTGTTGAACTATAAGCATCATGAAGAGAAATACCAGAAAAAAAGCTATAATGAAGTAAAGCCTATTAAACATATCATTTCACAATCTTTTATCTGATCACCAGTATGGCTTCCATCAAGGTCGCTCTACAAATTATCTTCTACTGATAGAGTCTGGCTCAAAGATTTGATCTCAAAACTGCCCTCATACGGTTTCTATCCTTCTCCCTGCAACTTTATCTCAAGTTTCCTTTCCAACCTACCGTTCTCCTAACTCTACAGTGGTGTTCCTGAGGGTTCTGTTCTATCACCCACTTTCTTTCTACTTTTCATTAATGATCTGTGAAACCAAACTTCTTGCCCTCTCCATTCCTACGCTGGTGATACCACCCTACACTTTTCCACGTATTTCCAGAGACGACCAACCCTTCAGAAAGTTAGCAGTTCATGCAGGGATGCCACAGAACGCCTGACTTCTGAATTCTCTAAGATTTTTTATTGAGACAGAAAACTTAGTAATGTCCAATGCCTCAAAAATTAAATTTCTACATCTATCAACTTGATGCCACCTTCCAGACAATTATCCCCTCTTCTTTAATGACATCCAGCTTTTCCCCCCTTCTACAATGAATATCCTCGGTCTCTTCTTTACTCATATTCTAAACTAGATACTTCATATCTCACCTTTTGCTAAACAACTTCTATGGAGCTAGGCGTTCTGAGGCGTCTCCGTCAATTTTTCTCATCCACTCAACTGCTACGAGTAACTCTACATAGGACCTTATCCGTCCTTGTATGGAGCATTCTTCTCATGTATAGGAAGGGGGGGGATTCCAATCACACAACTCTGTTAGATAGGATGGAATCAAAAACTTTTCGTTCCATCAATTTCTCTCATCTGACTGACTTTCTTCAACCTCTCTCTCTTTGCTGGAATGTTGCATCTCGTGCTATCTTCTATAAGTATTTTCATGCTGACTACTCTATTGATCTTGTAAATTGCATGCCTCCCTCCCTCCTGCGGCCTCGCTGCACAAGACTCCCACCCCTCTTCTGCCTAACTCTCTAATGCGAAAGTTAACCAGTACTCCCAATCATTCATTGCTTTCTCGGGAAAACTGTGGAACTCCCTGCCTGCCTCCACATTTCCAACTATTCTATTCAAGAGGGAGGCTTCAAGTCATTTCTCCCTGACTTTCGGCTAACTCTTGTATTCTTTCAGGGGAATGGCAATAATAGTGGACTTTTTCTGTTTTCATTGTTTTTGTTACTACCTTAGGCCGGCTTTCCCTTCCTACATAAAACACACACACACACACACACACACACACACACACACACACACACCACACACACACACAGTATATTATATATAGTATATATATATATATATATATATATATATAAATATAGATATAGATAAATATATACGGTTTCTCTGCCGCCCCCCCCCCCCTCCACACACACACACAGCTTCCACGGCGACGACACGTACACTCATCTTACCAACAGCGTCACCCTCAGGACAGCATACAGGACGGGGTTGGCAGCAGACAGGGACACTTCTCGGCGAAGATTCGTGGCTAGCAAGGGAAGCAAGGTAATAGACCCACAGACCCCAGACTTACTCAGAGAGGCAGGAATGCAGTTAAAGGCAAGGCACAACTTCTTTACTTACTAGCAACACATGAGAGTAAATACAGGATGGCACACAGTACTTAACACCACTACACAAACAGGACAGGATCGCGTCCTCAGGGAGAGCGGGCAAGCTGGCGTCCTCCCACACTCCTCACTGGGCTGCAACTTGCCCCGCTCGGCTCACCCCTCCGGTCGCCCACCCCTTTTCTTTGTGTCGCTCCTCCAGCCGCGTCTCTCTCTCTCTCTCTCTCTCTCCTGTCCCAGACGCGTCCCTTCTACTGGCCAATCAGACACAAGATATCCACCTGGCCGCAAATTCCGGCCATCACTACCACTTCTACACCAATGTCATCATTGCCAATCTGGTAGCATTGCCAACGCTATCTTCACACTAGGCGCCGCCGTAACTATATATATATATATATATATATA
>CM035198.1:3038002-3048535 GCA_020233015.1 Callinectes sapidus | reverse complement strand
CACACACACACACACACACACACACACACACACACACACACACACACACACACTAGATAATGGAAAAATCGGAGAACATCCTGGACAAGATTGTATTGGTAATGATGACGGAGGGGATTGTAGTATATAAAATTCGTGGCGGTAAGGTGGTGTACTGTACATGTTCTCAAACGTTACATAATCTCTACTTGTGTAAATTGTGCAGGCTGTATGCAATGTACGTTAGTGGGACTCTCAAGGATATTGATGATGTTCTGGTGGTGGTTGAAGAGGGTTTTTTGTTTTCCACTTATCTATTTAATGTTGTGGTGAAGGTTTATTTATTCATTTATTTATTTAGACGAGAAGATTTCTAATAGAGGACATTTACAGTAGCAGTAACAGCATCATCATCGACAATCATCACCACACCAATAACACCAACAGGAACACATTCGACAACAACAAAAGATAATAACATCAGTGAAGAAGATACTACAAAAATGTAAGCATCAACAGAAAAACTAAACAAGGAGCTGGATAAATAAATAAAAAAGCTCATTGAAATGCTGGTCCCACTTACTGACATCAGAAAAAAACATACATGAGTATTTACCATACTAATTATCCCTTTAGTCTTGTTTTAAAAAATCCTTACGAGAAAAATATTTTAATGATCAGAACCTTTAGCTCATATTTTTAAACGTTTTGAACTTTCATTGACTATTCTCAAGGATCAAAGCTGCTGCGTTTTCAATATTTTTCCTTTCACTGATGATGTAGAGTCCTTAGCAAAAAACCACTAGAATCAGGAAAACACCCTTTAAATCCCCAACAACAAACACTAAACTCAGGTACACGTGTTCCCAGACAAGACGTAAAAAAAAGAGCGTGCCTTCGTGACAAGTGGAGCGTCGAAGGGATCAGTACTGTCCTTGGTGTTTTTGTTTGAAAGTTAATGATACGCTAGGATGGCAAAGCTCTCTAATGTACATACAAGTTAGTGGTGCAAAACTTATGAAGTGAATTGTAAGTGATGACTACAGGTGAGAATACTTAAAGGAACACTTGAAGAAGAACGAATACAAATGTAGCCAGCAATGCAGATAGATTCACATGTTAAGTAAAGTTATTCTCATTCTAATTGCTGATGAGATAAGCTGTTTCATTTGGCTTAAGAGTTAATTCTCCTCATGAAATCTAAATGCACTGGAAAGTTTTATTGAATATTCAACAGCACTTCCACTTTAAAATTATATTCTTGACTCATGAAACCCAGTCTTAAGCTACTGAAAGTGAAAAAGTTGAGACGTGTGTGTGTGTGTGTGTGTGTGTGTGTGTGTGTGTGAGAGAGAGAGAGAGAGAGAGAGAGAGAGAGAGAGAGAGAGAGAGAGAGAGAGAGATAGAAGGGTCGTCTCGCGGTACTCTGTCGTGTCCGCCGCCTGTGTTACTCACCACCTCGGAAATAACACCGCCAGTTTTTACAGTGCCTCCTTCTGCGCCCCGCCTTGGCCTGTGCACTCACGGTCTGCTGGTCTGGTCTGGTGGGAGGAGATAGGGCCTTGTCTCCTGCCTGGTGGCGCCTACATGGTGGTAGTAGTGGTAGTGGTGGTTATGTAGGGAGTCAGTGTATTGGGAGGTGGTTCTTGAGGATGGGCTAAGATGTTGGTAGTTGTAGCAATAGTAGTAGAACAGTGGTGGTGGTGGTAGTAGTGGTGAGTCAGTGTGAGTGGTGTGAGGTGGGTACTTGAGGAAGAAAAAGGAAGATGTTGGTAGTTGTAGCAATAGTAATAGAACAGTGGTGGTGGTAGTAGTAGTGGTGAGTCAGTGTGGTGTGAGGTGGGTACTTGAGAGGGGACGTGGAAGATGGATGGGTGTAATGTTCTGGGATGACTGAGTAGCTTCAAGGGACTCGGGGTGGACCGGGCTGGGCTTGCATGGGACTGTGAGAAGGGTGAGGTGGGGCTGCGTCTCTCTCACTAAGATCTGGGGTAGATAAGACAAAAGCTACTGCACTGAGAGCTGTAAGATTAGACTTATGGTTTTCATACTGAGGTCTAATGTTGTGCAGGGCTGAGATGTGGCCGTAACTGTGATAGAGAAGACTTGATAGGGGTGAAGGTAAGGAAGGCACTCACAGGTAGAGAGATTGGGGTCCGTATTCAGAAACCCTTTAATCTCTCTCTCTCACCATGACTATTTTTGAAGGCCACAGAGATGATTAGCGGGATTTCCAAGAGTGTTTCTATAGTTATTAATGTAGAAATCTTGTCACTCAGCCTCTAGAACTATTGAAAAAACACTAAAAACTCGGGTATATAAATTTTGATAAAGCCTTATTTTGAAATAGTCAAGTTGGAGAATACGAGCGTGGGTTTGTTACACTGAGGGCTGGTTAGATGGCAAGAAGTGAGATAGACACGTCACTGAATGAATCCTAAAGCTGGTATGGACTGGGTTAGGATTGGATCTCGATGGCATCATGGCTACCCCACAACCAACAACGCATTAATGCCACCCACCACGGGAAGCTATAAATATGAAACGTCAGAATCGATCGAGAACTAAAACGATGGAGGCTTTCAGGGTGGGAACATGAGGAAGATGGTGGACCCACTCACTGGCTGACACCTTGTGGACTTGAGAACTTACGAACTTTTCTTAGGTGGAGGAGAAGGAAGTGGAGTAGAAAAATAAGGGAGGAATACAAGAACTTTAGTCTTTTTAGTTCCTTTTAACTGAACGCCACGAGAGAGAGAGAGAGAGAGAGAGAGAGAGAGAGAGAGAGAGAGAGAGAGAGAGAGAGAGAGAGAGAGATGCAATACTTAAAGAAAACTTGTTATTTTGTCCTTTGGTGATCAGCGGCGCCGTTCGTATGACGTGGGTAGCCTTGGTGTGGCAGTGGCAGTGGTGGTGGCAGTAGTAGTAGTAGTAGTAGGGGGAGGGTTGGATGGCGTGACGTGACACCCCTGACCCCACACCCTGCCCCCCCACCCCCTCCACTTCCCTCTCCCGGACCCTCACACGCGGCCAGACTCGTGATGGTTTAGTCTACGTTGACTGACTGACTGACCTTGGCACACATTCTTATCGGGTGAGGAGCGAGATATGGCTGCATTTACTGATACCTGGGCATGTTTGTGGACGCCAGGTGTGTGTGTGTGTGTGTGTGTTTGTGGGTGTCAGGTGTGGGTGTCCGTGTGTCAGGTGTGTGTGTTTGTGTGTGTCAGGTGTGGGTGGGTGTATCCGTGTGTGTTTTGTGGCTTTCTTTCCCTTTTTTCCTTATTGTAATTGCTGTCGTATTTTTTTTTTGTGCTGGTAGTTTTTTGAGGTGTATAAGATGACTGTTTGATTTTAAGTGGTAGGTGGTGGTGGTGGTGGTGGTGAAGAAGAGAGATAGATAGTGATGGCAAGTACAGTTGTGGTTATGCTGTTGCAAATATAAGTGATATGATGATTAGTGATAATTTTAGTTGATAAACAAAAAAAAAAATTATGATAAGCAAAATGAAGTTGATGAATACAATTACTAACAATAGAAAGACAAACAACAACAAACTTTAATCATCGCAAGATAAAAAAAAAACGTACATAAATAAAAAATAGACACACACACACACACACACACACACACACACACACACACACACACACACACACACACACACACACAGGCACCACACAAAACCTCGTCTACAATTACATTCCGAAATCATCACAATTACACATAATGATCATAAAACTCTATTGTTGTGTGTAATTTGTGCTGATCAGAAAATAATACTGGTAATTTAATCAGGAAGGGGAAAAAAAAAAGATGAACCAATCACTGTAATCTGAATCATGACTAACAAATCATGATATTGTGCGATTAGAGCGCGATTATTAATGGGAAACGTGTCATATTTTTCACAACCGACTGCAAAAAGAAAGAAAGAAAAAAAAAATGGCTTCTAATATTAACAGGCAAACATTATGAGGGCCAACATATCTGCTGCTGCTGCTGTTTGTTCTTCCTTCATGTTCCTTCGTGTTAGTGATGAGTTAACATGGCGAAGCACTGGGAAAGAGAAGAGTTTGTGTTTCATATTTTCTCCACCAACTGAAAAAAAAAAGAAAAGAAAAAAAAAAGACTTCTAATATTAACAGGCAAACATTATGAGGGCCAACGTATCTGCTGCTGCTGATAATTGTTCTTCCTTCATGTTCCTTCGTGTTAGTGTTGTGGTGTTGGGTTAACATGGTGAAGATATGTAGGGAAGCACTGAAAAAAACCCTTCTAATATTAACAGCCAAACATTATGAGGGCCAACGTATCTGCTGCTGCTGATGATTGTTCTTCCTTCCTGTTTCTTCGTGTTAGTGTTGAGTACCCAAGGGTTAACATGGTGAGGATATGTAGGGAAGCACTGAAAAAAAAAACCCTTCTAATATTAACAGCCAAACATTATGAGGGCCAACGTATCTGCTGCTGCTGATGATTGTTCTTCCTTCCTGTTTCTTCGTGTTAGTGTTGAGTACCCAAGGGTTAACATGGTGAGGATATGTAGGGAAGCACTGAAAAAAAAAACCCTTCTAATATTAACAGCCAAACATTATGAGGGCCAACGTATCTGCTGCTGCTGATGATTGTTCTTCCTTCCTGTTTCTTCGTGTTAGTGTTGAGTACCCAAGGGTTAACATGGTGAGGATATGTAGGGAAGCACTGAAAAAAAAAAAACCCTTCTAATATTAACAGCCAAACATTATGAGGGCCAACATATCTGCTGATGATGATGATTGTTCTTCCTTCTTGTTCCTTCGTGTTAGTGTTGTGGTGTTGGGTTAACGTCAAGATGTGTAGGGAAGCACTGAAAAAAAAAACCCTTCTAATATTAACAGCCAAACATTATGAGGGCCAACGTATCTGCTGCTGCTGCTGATTGTTCTTCCTTCTTGTTCCTTCGTGTTAGTGGATGGTAGGGAAGTGCATACAAGGCGATGCAGAAGAGCTTGTGTTTCCTTACCATTTACTACACTGGATATACTCATGGTGAAAAATGGTGAAAATACTACTAACACAAGCCATCATCATTGTACCTGCATTGTACCATAGTCACCATACAGACACCACCACACTATATAATACCATGCAGTGTACCTACCTACCATATTGTCACCATACATGCATCATCATATGTACTTAGAAACATCACACCATCACCATCCAAACACCAACACCGTCACTATAAACACCTTAAGAATGTGATCAGAACCCCCTTTTTTTTTTCCTTATTTATTTGTTTGTTGTTTATTTATTTATTTATTTATTTATTTATTTATTTAATTTTACCTCTCCTTTCTCATTCTGTCTCATATCCTCTCTCTCTCTCTCTCTCTCTCTCTCTCTCTCTCTCTCTCTCTCTCTCTCTCTCTCTCTCTCTCTCTCTCTCTCTCTCTCTCTCTCTCTCTCTGTACAATTTTGTTATCATATTTTCTCTCTTTTACTGAGTTTATCATTGACTCCTTCTCCCTCCTCCCCTTTTCATTTACTCCTTTCTCTTTCTTTCTCTCTCCCATACTACAATTATGTGGTCATCTTTTTCCTCTCTCACTAACTTTTCTCTCTTCTTTTCTTCTCCAAATCCTTCTCGTCTTCCTTCTTCGCTCTTTTTCTCTATAGCTTCTCTTTCCTTCTCCTTAACTTCAAGTCTCTTACTAATTCTTCTATCACTAATTTTACCCATTAACTTCTTTTATCTCCTTTCTCTTTCACTACAATTCCCTATTCGTTCCTTTTAATTGATCCTTCATTGTTTTATTTTCCAATGTCCTTCTTCACTTTCTTTTCCGTCTTTTTCTCTCTCATAATCTTATCATCGCAGCTCCTTTACCATTAACTTCACCATTATCCCCTCCTTTTCCTTCCTTCATTATTACTGCCACTATAATGGGTGTAATGTCTTCTACCTCCTTAACAACACTCCTCTCTCTCTTTCATAATCTTATCACTGCACCTCCTTTACCATTAATTTCACCACTATCCCCTCCTTTTCCTTCCTTCACTATTACTGCCACTATAATGGGTGTAATGTCTTCTACCTTCTTCACAACACTCCTTTCATTTACTATCGCTTCTTCTTCCTTCTTCCTCTCCACCACCTTCGGTAAATCCTCCTTCTGTCACTTCCTCACTGCAGTTCCTCTTCTCTTTGTAATAACACAGTGCTCACTAACATGCACTTCACATCTGCACCACCAGCACCCCCGCCCCTCACCGCCATACACCGCCAACACCACCGCAACCCCGCCGCCATCACCGCTTTCGCTACAGGACTCATTCACCGCCGCTTGCTCCCGTCAACACTCACTCGCTTTGTCTGCACTTCAACCTCCCGACTTGTGGAATACGTGAAGGTTTAAGTGATGCTGTTTTGTTCCGTATGGTGAGTGATTAGTGAGGTATTTGTTAGGGAGAGGAAGTAATTGGTGTTTGTTGATTGTGAAGGTGTGAAAAGTAGCGGTGAGTAAGGAATCGTAATAGTGGTATTTGTTTGATTTTGATTGTGTTTGTGTGTGATTGTGTGTGTGAGTGTGTGTTATTAGCCATGTTGTTGTTGTTAGTATTGTGTAGACGGGTCAATGGTGATAAGACTGCATAAATGTTGCGTGTGTTTAAACATTATCTTGTTGTTATTGTTATTGTTTCTTTTTTTGTTGTTAGCATTATGCAGAGGAGTCATTGGTGATGAGAGTGTATGAACCTTGTGTGTGTATAAGCTCCATTTGTTGTTGTTGTTGGTGGTGGTGTTGGTGGTGGTGGTTGTGGTGGTGGTGGTTAACGAGTGAGGTAGTGAACAAGCGAGTGAATGACGGTTTCAATAATTCTATGGTAAAAAGATGAATGAACGAGTGAGTGTTGTGACCGCCGCCGCCGCCACCACCACCACCACCACCGCCACCCTGTCATACCCACACTGTTATTTCACCCAGTGCCTGCTTCCCTCGCCTCTTTTTTTCTGCACGGGTTCTGGGCGAGGGTGGCAAAAAATGAGGGAATAAAAAACACTCGCTGAAGGTGCCAGTCTTTACTCATAACACCGCTCCATAACATCCACTGCTCCTCCTTACACTGACTTGCCTTCCTCTCACTGATAAAACTGGAGAATTCTTGCTCTTCTTTGTGTATCTCTGGTAAAACTGAATAATTCTTGCTCTTCTTTGTGTATCTCTGGTAAAACGTGAGAATTTTTGCATTTCTTTATGTGTTTCTCGTTTCTCTCTGGTAAAACTTGATAATTCTAGTCAAACTTGAGAGTTCTTGCTCTTCTTTTTGTCTCTCTCGTTTCCCTGTCACTAGTAAAAGTTGACAATTCTGGTAAAACCTGTTAATACTCGTTTTTTCTTTGTGTGTTTATCGTTTTCCCTCTCTCTTGACAATTCTGGTAAAACTTGAAATTTTTTTCTTTTCTTTCTATTTCTTTCGTTTCTCATGATAAAACTTGATAATTCTTGCTTTTCTTTCTGTGTTTCTCATTTTCCGCTCATTGGTAAAACTTGACAATTCTGGTAAAACTTGCTTATTCTTGCTTTTTCTTTCTTGTTTCCCTCTCACTGGTAAAACTTGAGAATTCTTCCATTTTCTTTCTGTCTCTCTCTCGTTCGTCTCTCTCTGGAAAACTTGATAATTCTTCCTTTTCTTTCTGTGTCTCGTTTCCCTCTCACTAGTAAAACTTGGTGATTCTTGTTTTTCCTTCTGTCTCTCTCTCTCTTGTTTCTCTCTCACTGGTAAACCTTGAGATTTCTTGCTTTTCTTTCTGTTTCTCTCGTATCTTCTATCTTTAGCCTTCCTTAACCACTCGCCTGGTATTATCGTCCTTATTCCTAACATTGCAAAGATTATTTAGAGAGAGAGATACACTAAGGAAGAAAAGGGAAACAGAAGATTGATTTTGTCCCGATAAACTACTGAAATACGAGAGCTTAGCATGAGATATGATGTCCAAAGTTATATTAGAAATAAATGTTTACCCTGGTGAATAGGTTAACCTGACTTTATTTAAGAGGAAGGTTTCAAGACATTTGTCCCTATCTCTTGGTGAACTCTTTCGATCCTATATGGGGACTGGCAAATTAGTGCATCTTTTTATTATTTTTGGCCAGCTTTTCCCTCTTCCACAAAAAAACTAAGGGTTCACCGGTATGTTTACTATTTCACCCTCTTCACTAATAAACTTTAGAATATTTTTTTTCATTTTTTTTTTCATACCTTATCTTTATTTGACTAATGCGGGAATGAAACAGTATTTTCTTCAGTCGTTGTTTTCTTCCATTTTCTGTCTTTTCCTATGTCTTCTTTTCTCTCCCTCTATTTCATCCAGTTTGTTGTTGACAGTTAATGAGTCAAGGAATAACTTTACTCTTTCATTCCACTTTACTTTATTCCGTCCACCTTACTGATGCCAGAGTTCGTAGTATCTTCTTTTTCGTAGCTAAATTTTCCTCTTCTTGTTTCCTTGATCTTATTATCATTGCGTTTACAGTTGTGGTGGTGGTGCTGCTGGTCGTGGCGGCGGCGGTGGTGAGAGTAGCGGTGGTGATGGTGGTGGTGAAGAGGGTGATGAATACAACTAAAGGGGGAAAAAGCATCTCGGTAACACTGTTTTCAAATATCTTTTTTACTCATTAAGATACAAAATGATATGAAAATAATGTGTAATAGATACAAGTATACAAATATCAATTTCTTTAGTTGGAATCACAATAATACCTAGATGAAAGTAAATAAAAGAGAGAATTTTAGGACTTTCTGGCCTCACTAACATACAAAATAAAAAAATAAAAAGAAATAGAGGTACAAATTTATACAATAGATTTTCACGATTAGAGGAAGAAAATGCACGAAAAAGTAATGAAAAAAGAGAAATGTTAGATTTATATAATAGATTTTCACGATTAGAGGAAAAAAATGCAAGAAAAGTAATGAAAGAAAGAGGAATGTTAGATTTTCTTCCTCTGTAAAATAGGAAATATGAAAAAAGTATGCGATCAGAAGACTACACTCGGAAAACAAGTTAAAACAAGAAAATAAACAAATAAAAAAGATGGAATTTTCAGTATACAAGTTATTGAGGTTAGGAGGAGAAATAGACAAAGAAACACACACACACACACACACACACACACACACACACACACACACACACACACACACACACACACACACACACACACACACACACACCACTTGTATATTAAAAGAAAAATGTGGAGCTTGAAAAACCAAAACAATAATAAAGAAAAGAGAGAAAGAAGGAATTTTCGGAACCAATTATTGAGGTTGAGAGAGAGAGAGAGAGAGAGAGAGAGAGAGAGAGAGAGAGAGAGAGAGAGAGAGAGAGAGAGAGAGAGAGAGAGAGAGAACCGCACATTCATTTTAACCGTCGCGTGAGGAAATTTTACGGAAAGTTCACCCCTTAACCGCCACATATAACTTAATTGTCACTTGATTTTCACGTCCCTTTTCTCTTCCACAGTTCCTTTACGCATTGTCACTCGCTATATACACGCGGTAGTTACGGTGTTAATAATTGGTGTTGATCACTTTGTTCTCGTCTCATCTCCGCTATCTCTGCCTTATCTGTTATCGCATCTTTCTGTTTCGTTGTTCCTGAATGTGTTTTTATTATGGTTCGGTTAGTTTTAGTTAATTGTAGTGGATTTTTTTTTTTTTTTCTCATCTTTTTAAATATTTGTCTTCATCTTTTATTTATTTTTTTCTTTTTGTCTATTCCTTTTTGGTTTTCTTTTTTGTTGTTGTTTCTGTTTGTCTTTCTCTCGGTTTCCATCCCTTATTTTATTTTTTTACTTTCTTTCATTGTTTCTTTTCTTTTCTCTTATATCTTTCGTTTGACATTTTTTTCTTTCTTTCATTCCTCCTTCATTTTCTCTTTTTTGATATTTTTCTTGCTTTCATTACTTCTTGATTTTCTCTTTTTTTATATATATATATTTTTTTTTTGCTTACATTCCTTCTTCGCTTTCTCTTTTCTGAATTTTCTTTCTTTATTTTCTTCGCTCCTTGTTTCTCATTCGTTCTTTTATTCACTATTCTTTGTCTCTTCCGTCTTGTTTCTTTCATTTTCCTTAGCCCTCTCCTTCCTTTCTTTTTTTCTCTTTCTTTCTTTCTTTCTTCAGTATTATTTCAGTATTATTTCAGTAAATTCAAATTGCTTAAGAAGATGGTGATATGATGGTGCCTTGTGGATAATGGCTGTTTGCTCCGTTGTGGTGAAGATGGCGGTAATGGTGATAGTAAAAATAGTAAAGATAGTGATGGTGGTGATAGTGATAGAGGTGATTGTGCTGTAATGGTAATGGTGATGGTAGTGGTGGTGGTGGTGGTGGTGGTGGTGGTGGTGGTGGTGGTGGTAATGGCGGCGGTGATGGCGGTGGCAGTAATGGCGTACATTTTTCACCACCTCGAGGCGGACACACTAATGGAGGAGCCAATTTGCGGTTCTCAGGCTGGTGATGCGGCGCCATATTTCCATCACTTCGATCTGTCAGTGTGTG
>CM035198.1:2924136-2935539 GCA_020233015.1 Callinectes sapidus | reverse complement strand
AGAGAGAGAGAGAGAGAGAGGATAGTGGTAGTTACATTTATTCTAATGCTCTAGATGCAACCAGTTATATTATCAGCATCACCTCCTCCTCCTCCTCCTCCTCCTCTTCCTCTTCCTCCTCCTACCACCAATATTACCACTACCATTGTCATTATCACCTTTAACACTACCACCATCAACACCACCACCACCACCACCACCACCACCACCATTATCTCCACCACCACTATCATCTCCACCATTTGCAAGACCATTAGCGCATATCCTGTTCGCCCCATCGTACTATTTCCTTGATTTTATTTCTTATTTGTTTGTCTACTTATCATCTATTTATTCATTCATTTATTCATTTATTTATTTCCATGCACAGTAAAGGCATATTCATTAAAGAGAGAATTAGGAAGCACACTATTTTCTTGCTTTTATTTCTTATTTGTATGTCTACTTCTCTATTCATTTATTTATTTATCTATATATTTATCTATTTTCACGGATAGTAAAGGTAGATTAATTAAAGGAAGAATTAGAGAAGGAAGGAAACAAGGACAATATTTCTTTTTTTATGTAAGAGAGGGGGAAAGCTGGCCAAGGGAAACAAAAATGATAAAAAGAACCCACCCCACTAATTTGCCAGTCCCCGTACAGGATCGAAAGAATTAGCCGAAATAGAGGAAAGTCATAGGAAAGTGGAAATACAGAAGCAAGGAGGGAGTTCCACAATTTGGCGGAGATAGGAATGAGTGATTGGGAGTACCGGTCAACTCTTGCATTAGGGAGTTGGACAGTATAAGGGTGGGAACTTCTGCAATTCACACACGAAGGAAAGGAAAATGTATGCAGAAAATTCACTGATGTCTTTCTAACCCTAAAAAATAATAATAAATGAATAAATAAATGTCTCGCTCTTTGTCTTTCCATCCATAATTATAAAAAGGATGAAAGAAAATAATGAAGGCCAAGGGAAATAAAAAAAGATAATGAAAAAAATAAAACAAATAAAACCCCACTCATTAACACAGAAAAGGAAAATAAAATAAGGAAAATCTACTCACGTCAACAAAAAGGAAAATAAAATAAGGAAAGTCCATTCAATACAACTTAAAAGGAAAATAATATAAGGAAAACCCACTCGATGTAAAATAAAAAGAAAATACAAAAGCCCACTCAATACAACATAAAAGGAAAATAAGAATAAAAAGAAACGATTCATTGCAACGTAAAAGGAAAATAAAATAAAAAAAAAAGTCCAGTCAATGTAACATAAAAGGAAAAAATAAAAAAAAGGGTTCAATAAATGTCTATGTGTCTTCCTGCCGCGCTAAAAAGAAAAAAAGAAGAAAATAAAGACAAAAACAAAAATAAAAAGAAGAAAAAAGAAGAAAAAAAGAGGGTTCATTAAATGTCTATATGTCTTCCTGCCTCGCTAAAAAGAAGAAAAATAAAATAAAGCCGAAAACAAAATAAAAAGACAAAATAAAAAGGAAATTACTAGATACCCATGTGTCTTCCTGCCTCACTAATAAAAAAAAAAAGGAAAAAAAGAAAGAAATATACCAGTAGCAGTAGTAAATAGATTATCAAACACCCTTATCATGTACCAACCAAACCTCAAATACCTTCCCTACTCTTGTTTTATCACCACCACCACCACCACTCCTTCCTCCATTTCCGTACCACCACCACCACCACCACTACGATCACCATCATCATTACAACCGCCATCACCGCCGCCACTCCCACCCACACTGCCACAAAAGGAGGGGCGTCCAGGTGTCCCGGGTACTGCTCCACACCTCAATTGCCTCCACACCTGTGCTGCTCACCTCACCTCACCTCAAGACGTGCGCACTCACACCCACTCACTCTCACTCTGATGATGGTAATGAGACTCGCATAGAAAGACAGGAAGGGGGAAATGATGACTAATTGAGATGCTAACCTAACCTTGATTTAACCCTGCACCCCCAAAAAAATGTTTCTCTCAGTATTTATTATTTTTTCTTTTTTAATTAGAATGAAAGGGGGTAATAATGACAAATAGAGATGCTAAACTTGCCTTGCCTAACCTAACCTGACCTAATCTACCTTCCCCCGCAAAAAAAAGCTCTCAGTACAATTTTTCTCTCTATTTTTCACTACACTCTGTTCATAAGACTCGCATGGAAAGACAGAAAGGGGAAATGATGGTATATTGAGATGCTAACCTAACCTACCCTTGCCTTGCCTTGCCTAACCTGACCTAGCCTTGCCTAACTTAATTCAACCATTCCCCCTCCCCCCCCCAAAAAAAAAGCTTCTCTGCACTATTTTTTTTCTTTTTATTAAACAGAATCTTTACTATCAGTACTGGGACACATTTCTACCTTGAATTTTAAGTGTTACTAGACGATTTTACTGACATTACGAAGGGTCTATGGAGGTCAGAAGATTGATGGTCAGAGTCTTTACTATTTTAATTCCCCACATGAGTTTCTGAAGCTGTAGAGAATCGACAACTAATAAACAGAATAAATAAGAAAGTGCTTCCCAGAACTGAAGGAGTTAAACAATCCCCCTTGACTTTCTCAGAACACTTTTTTTTAATGGAATAATGAACTCCGGACAAAACAGAATCTGGATAAAAGAAAAAAGGTCCACTGAGGTGCCGCTCTCCAAAACGTTGTATACTAGATTGAAGTTTTTATTTTATTTATTCATTTTTTTTTATCTAGCATCGTCTCCTGTTATTTCTTGGTATATGATTACATTTCTCTAAACCAACACATCACCAGAATACGTCAGTTTTTCACCGTGGCACAATGCAAACACGAGGAATTTGGGAATCGACGTGTTTTCAAGGGCATGGGTTGGAATCCTGGCCGCAGTCCGAGGGTGGGTAAGGCTTCCACTCGGGGTAACGGCTCCTAAATATTGTTGTTGTTTTTTTTCCCCCAGTGCGTGCTTTCAAACATTTTTTATTCTTTTATTTGTAAGAGTAATGGCATAAAGCAATGACAAAATCGATAAAAATAAAACTTAGAGTAATGAAGTAATGAATGAAGAGAATAAACTTGGAACAAAGACAAGAACAATAAACATAGAGCAATGACAAGAACGAAATAAAATAAATAAATAAATAAATAAACTTAGAGCAATGACAAGAACGAAATAAAACTTGGAATAACAAGAACGAAAAAAAAAAAGAACAAATGAAACTTACACCGAAGATAAGAACGAAAAAACAAATAAATATAAACTTGGAACAATGACAAGAACGAAAAAACAAAGAATAAATGAAACTTACAGCAAGAACAAGAACAAAACTAAAAATAAAAAGGTAAATAAAACTCAAAGTGCCTAAGGAGGTGCCAGTCCCTTCAGCAAGATCAAGAGTATCGTCCAAAACAGGAGAATAAATTAATGTGTAGCAGTGAAGGTACAACAGGTGCACCTCACCCTTCAACACAACACAACACAACTCTCTCTCTCTCTCTCTCTCTCTGGTTTTTATTGATTTTTGCCAACGTTCTTACACAAAAAAAGAGAGAAACGAAATGCAAATCTGAGAAAAGAAAAACTCGGTAAATTAAAGACGAAGCCACATAAATTCGAGGCGGAACAACGCAAAATCGAGATAAAACAACGTAAATTGAAGAAGAAAAAAGAAAAGAAATGAAAGAAAAAATAGTGAAAATATAAGAAGGGCACTCACTCATTCTCTTCCCGCCGCTGCAACGGAGACTGTCAATATATCTTTTCTCTCCTTTTTATGTTAAGATGGAAAACGAGAAATAAAAAAAGGGGGCGGATTAAAGAAAAATAATAATAAAAAGCCCACTGAGGTGCCAGTCCCCAAACAAGGTTACAGAGAAGTTATTATTATTATTATCCTTTTTTTGTTTTTCGATTTTCTATTTTACGTGAAGAATGTAAGTGTTGTTAAGAGAAAGTGGATGAAACGTAACGCTGATAGTGGCAATAATAATAATAATAATAATAATAATAATAATAATAATAATAATAATAATAATAATAATAATAACAACAACAACAACAGTAACGGGGAAGAGAAAACAAAAAAAACAAAATAAATCAACAAAACTAAACAAAATAAAAGACACACACACACACACACACACACACACACACACACACACACACACAAAGAGAGTCATCAAGGACCCCCCCCCCACGAAGTCTCGGAGTAATGGCCAGGGGCGGCGCCGAGGAACAGACGGCGGCGGCGGGGGTGGCGGCGGCGTGCATGACTCCTAAAATGCCACACCGCCCCGCTACTCTCTCTCTCTGCCTTCAACACCAAACACCAAGCAAACACCGCCCAGGCACGACACTTCACCCTTTATTCCATTGATCTAGTCTTTTTCTTCTATTTTTATCTATTATTTTTTATAGTGTGTGTGTGTGTGTGTGTGTGTGTGTGTTTAATCCGCTAACAATCGCCATTCGCCTATTTTTTAGAGATTACTACAAAATGGAGGAACTATGGAACTGCTATGACCATTTTGAAGTAATGTATGAAATCTTTAGCAAGTTTTAGTGATGGTTTAGAAGTTATAAAGGTTTTAAAGGGTGTCTTAATGGTTTTATTGATGATTTAGAAAGATATAGAGGTCTTCAAGAGTGTTTTAACGGTTTTGGTGATATTTTAGGAAGATATAAAGGTTTTCAAGACTGATTTGATAGTTTTATTGATGATCTAGAAATTATAAATGTTTTCAAGGGTGTTTTAATGGTTCTGCCGATGGTTCAGAAATTATAAAGGTTTTCAAGAGCGTTTTAATGATTTTAGACACGGATTAGAAGATATAAGGATTTTTAAGAATGTTTTAACGGTTTTGGTGATAGTTTTGGGAGACATAAGGGTTTTTATGAGTGTTTTTATGATTTTAATGATGGCTTACAAATTATAAAGGTTTTCAAGAGTGTTTGAAAGGTTTCATTGATGGTTTACAAATTATAAAGGTTTTCAAGGGTGTTTTAATGTTTTTGGTGATGGTTTAGAAAGATATAAGGGTTTTCAAGAGTGTTTTAATGGTTCTAACGATGGTTTAGAAAGATATAAAGATTTTTAAGGGTGTTTTAATGGTTTTAGTGATGGTTTAGAAGTTATAAAGGCTTTCAAAAGTGTCTTCGTGGTTCTAGCGATGGTTTAGGAAAATATAAGACTTCAAGACTTATTTTCGTGATTCTAAAGTGATAGTTTGAAAAATGTCAATGTTTTTATAGAGGTTTCATTATTCTAGACGTGGTTTAACGAGCAACAACCCAATTAATCCTTGTGTTCTAGAAAATACAAAAGTTTCCAGTGTTTTTATGAGAGAAAGGAGAAAAGAGAAAGAAAGAGAAGACGTTTTATAAGAGAGAGGAAAAAAGAGAAAGAAAGAGAAGATGGGAACCAATCAGAACACGGCTTAGTTCCAACAAAACACAGGAAAACAGAACAATTAAACACTTACCTGAGAGAAATGAGCCAGGTAAGTAAGCACAAGGTAAAGACACTATTAAGTTCTCATATACCTGTCTCTCCCCGCCCGCCTGCCCTTCCTGCCGCCGCCCACCTCTTCTGCAGGTTTGCTTGATACAGAACACAGACCAGGGCGACGAGAGAGAGAGAGAGAGAGAGAGAGAGAGAGAGAGAGAGAGAGAGAGAGAGAGAGAGAGAGAGAGAGAGAGAGAGAGAGAGAGAGAGAGAGAGACTTTTATGGAGCTGCCCAATTTAGTAGTGCTCATCCTGTGCTGCCTTGAAATAGCACCACACACACACGCACACGCACACGCACACGCACACACACACACACACACACACACACACACGCAACTCCCCCCCTTCCCCCTTCCCTTTGTTCCACCGCAGACGACATCTTTGCTTTCCGTCACGAGAATGTTTAAGGTGAAGTGTAAATTCTCAGAAAAAAATAAATAAATCAATAAAAAAGGAGAAAAACGTATGATGGTTGTAACTCTCTCTCTCTCTCTCTCTCTCTCTCTCTCTCTCTCTCTCTCTCTCTCTCTCTCTCTCTCTCTCTCTCTCTCTCTCTCTCTCTCTCTCTAGTGCGGGTTTTTCCTTATTTTCTTTCTTCCTTTCTTTCTTCTTCTTGTCTTTCTATTTTATTTTGTTTCTTCTTCTTTTTTGGCGTTTGTGTTCAATTTTCCTCAAACACAAGAAGAAAACGAGCGAATCACACATCAATTAACAAACTAGTAACTAACTAACTAAATAAATAAAGGTAAATCTCTCTCTCTCTCTCTCTCTCTCTCTCTCTCTCTCTGTGTCAAGACATTATGCACACACACGTACACACAAACACACAAAATACACATACACTCACACACACACACACTCGCTCGTAACATTATCATTTTCCCCTTCTTTTATTTCCCACCAAATACACAACAAGCAAGTTATATTACACTAAAATACAAAACGAAAAAATATTAATGTACGCGAAGGCACTTTAATTAACCCCCTTCAGTACTGGGACGCATTTTTATCACGAGTTTTTTGGTGTGATTAGACGATGTTTTTTATTGACATTAGGAAGGGTCTACGGAGGTCAGAGGATTAATGGCCAGAGTCTGTACTATTTCAGTCCCTCACATGAGTTTCTGAAGCTGTAGGGAGTTGATAAATAAATAAGAGATGGAGGGAAGGGAGGGAAAGGGAAGGGAAGGGAGGTGAGAAGAGGGGAGGGAAGAGGATTGAAGGGAAGGGAAGGGAAGGGAAAGAAAGAAGAGGAGAGGAAGAGACAAGGGAAAAAAAAAGGAAAGAAAAGGAGAAAGAAGGAGGGAGAAAGGAAGGAAGGAAGGAAGGAAGGAAGGAAGGAAGGAAGGAAGGAAGGAAGGAAGGAAGGAAGGAAGGAAGGAAGGAAGGAAGGAGCTAAGAATCATAAATCAAGAACAGGAAATAAAATCAATAAATAAAGAAGGAAGAAAGAATAAGAAAAAAGAAAAAGAAAGTAAAATATAAAAATGCACAAAGAAATGAGAGAAAATACAAAGAAGAGTGGAAGAAAAGAGAGAAACAACGAAAAGAGGAGAAAGAAAAAAAAATCGACTATGTAAGCAAAAGAAAGAAAATACACACGGGGAAAAAAAGAAAGAAAAGAAAGAAACAGAAAGTGTGAAAATAAACTAACGAATGACGTCATCTAAAAAATATATATATGTCTAATTAATATCGGTAATTTTTTCCTCCTCCTCCTCCTCCTCCTCCTCCTCTTGACTTTCTCTCCCTTTATTTATTCTTATTTATGCTATTCCGTCAAACAACACACACACTTCACAACAACTCATTGGCGACACAAACTCATTATTCAAAACTAACATTCATTTCATTTTCCTCCTTCTCCACCTCTCTCCACTTCCTAAATCACCATGAAAATATTTTGACTCTCTCTCTCTCTCTCTCTCTCTCTCTCTCTCTCTCTCTCTCTCTCTCTCTCTCTCTCTCTCTAACATCCCAACCATTACATAATCCCTTCTTCTTTCCTACCTCCTCCTCCTCCTCCTCCTCCTCCTCCTCCTCCTCCTCCTCCTCCTCCTCGTCCTTTCCCAGCATCCTTTTCTCTCCCATCCTCCTCTCCTCCTCTGGCCATGCGTCATCATCTCAGCTGGGCCAGGGATGTCACCAGCGATCTGTCATTATCTATCGAAGGTCATCATTATCCGCGCCACGCCGCCCTTTCCCCCGTGTGCAATTGTGTTACCCTGGGACAGCAGAGTAACAAGGGGGTTAGTCCTGGCCTCTGTCTATCACCTCCTCCTCCCCCCAGTGTCCCCCATAACCGTCCCATTGTCTCCCAGGGTACAGCATTGGGTTCAGATCTTCCTTGGGGTGTTCAGAAGCCGTTCAGAACCCGCTCCTGTGGTGTTCAATGCCATACAAGAAAGGGGAGGGAAAAATATATAAGGTGTTAGGAAAAGAAAGGGTTATTCTCCTATATTTGATAAAAGATAGATGCTGCAGTGGGTTTAGATGGGTTTTTTTAATGCATTCAGATCCTATTCTCTTTTGTTTTTAATGTAGATAAAGAGTTAAGAGGGAATTAAAAGAGAGGCCTAAAGAAAATCAGTGTTGTAATGAGATAGGAGATGCTGGGATGGATTCAGATGCTCCGAGGCTATTCAGAAGCTATTCAGATCCTCCTCCTCCTCCTCCTCTCCCGTCCCTTTCTAGACAGACGGAGAAAAAAAAGAATAAAAGGGAACTGTGGTAATAAGGCATAAAAAGAGATGCAGTACAGTAAATGATGAAGAGAAGTAAGAGAACAAGAATAACAATTAAGGAATACTGAGAAATGAGAACAAAAGAAGGAAAGAATAACAATGAATGAAGGAATATTAAGGAATAAGAACGGGAGAAGGAAAGAATAACAACGAAAGAAGAAATATTGACGAATGAGAACAGAAGAAGGAGAGAGAGAGAGAGACCGAGACAATGAACAAGACGGAGGCAAGGAGGGAAGATGACCGAGATGAGAGAAGACGAGGAAGAGGAGGAGGAGGAGGAGGAGGGGCATGATGTGGGGTGGTGAGAGGGGCGAAAGTCGTTGGATAAGAGAGGCAAGACGGGTGAGGAGGAGGAGGAGGAGGAGGAGAACAGGGCCAGGAAGACGTCAGCGGGACTTGAACACGACTGGGCCCCACTGAAGGTAATTACTCAAATTATGGGGGCCCTAATGCCTCGTGTCGGCCCTCAGCCCTGACACACTGGCAAGATGTAGGGCTGGCAAGGGCTGGGAGGGACGGCTAAGGCTGGCAAGGGCGGGCAGGGTCAAGCAGGGATAGGTATGACTTATTAAAGATAGAAAGGGAATGAATAGAGTTTTGTAGGGCTTGGCAGGGTTCGATAGGGCTGTGAAAAATCCTAGATAAAGGTGAATAGGGATAAGGAAAGCTGGATAAGGCTGTGAATGGCTGGGTTAGGGGTGGGGAGGGATAGGGGTGGGCCTGTCCGCCGCCGCGTCAGTGGGGAGGGCAGCAGGGGCGGAGTAGCACCTGATGGAGGGGAGATTAGACAAGTTGAGTTGGGGTGTGTCAGCGGGGAGACTGACACGATACGGGGGAAAAGGAAGTGTGGCTACCGGGAGGTGTGCTGGGGACGCGGCGGGGGAAAAATGCACGCTGGGGTGAATATTGAGAAGCACGGGGAGGAAAGTGCTGGGTGGTGGTGGTGGTGGTGGTGGTGGTGGTAGTAGTAGTGGTGGGGTGTACTGAGTAGTGAAGTGCATGTTTGCAAGATGGAAATGTGTAGTGAGTGTACATGAAAGGGAAGCAAAAAAGGGAGCAGGAGGAGGAGGAGGAGGGAGGGAGGGGGAGGAGAAAACCCAAGATTAGAGATCACAAAACCAAAGTACAAATCTTGCAAAAAATATATAAAAAAAACAATATGAAAAACACTACACCTTTTTTAACGAGTCGAGCACAGCACCAGGAGAAATTAGAAAACGTTGGAGGAAGAATGCCGCATGAACAATGAATAAAAAAGGAAGACATTGAACTAATAACCTGAAAAACCATGAGAACAGCGAATAAACAAGCCTTGAATGTAGACCAGACATCAAAATAACATGGCAAGGCTCCGCACCACACACAGACACAACACAGACGGAGGGAGGCACAAACATATACTTTACCACAAGCAACCCCACCCCTCACCCCCCGTTACGCCCTCCCCTCACCTACACTCTCCTTGCCTAACCTAGTTGCCCAGTGGGAGATGTAGCGCTCTCCTGTTAATCCCAGTGGTGCCATATGACCTAAGCTGTTGTGGTACCTAACAGAATCATTTCCATTTCCATCTACACTCTAAATCCTACACATCTTCCTTACACATGTAGTCTTCCATCTTACACCTACCCTCTGCTGTCTATATCCCTTCCATTTACCTTCTGAAGCATCTTTTCCCCTTGCATTATAGACATAAACGCTAAATGCTATAAATATTCCCCTTTACACCCTCCTATCTCTTACACCCTCTTACTTACACGTCTAGCTTCTCATATCCTACTACATCTATCATCTACTGTCTATATCCCTTCTATTTACTGCCTCAAAGACCTTTTTCCTGTGCATTACAGACATAAACGCTTGTTCTGCTACAAACATTCTCCATTACATCCTCCTATCTCTTTTAACCTCTTACTTACACAGCTTCTCATATCCTACGACATCCATACTCTGCTATGTATATCCCTTCTATTTACCTCCTCAAGCACCTTTTTTCCTCATATTAATTCCATACTTCCTGATAACGTTTACACCCATTTCTACACCTCACCCTTACTCCCCTTCCTTAATTTCCCTCCTTACACCTTGAAAACCTAACCTTCCGTGTACTTCTTCTCGTATTACATCCACACCACACCTTAAAAACCTTCATTTCTGTCACTAAATCTCCACTTTTTCTTTTGCCTTCACACTTCCAAATGCACCCTTGAAATCTCCATTACTTATCTCCCAATCTTTTTACCCTTCAAACTCCCTTCAATCAACCTGTACCTTCACTACTGCTTATCTACCCCCCTCACGACCCCTTCTTTCTCTATCACCCCCCACGCCACCCCCTTCCCTCGCCCCCCTTCACCCTCCGTCCCCAGGAAAGAGAAAGTCAATAGTGTACATTAGTTATGAGGTGATATCGATCGTTCCCATCTCAATGAGTGTTTCCGGCGATATCGATACAAAATGAGCCAGAAGCCAAACCGCACAGAGCTGTCGGCGGGGGCTAATGACGCTAAGTAGTCGAGGAGCGGCCCAATTACCTGGCAGTAACTCAGCCCAATGATTGCTTGTTACACGTCAACTCTCCAGCAAAGTACATATCTACCTCCCTCTTGGCTTATTTTCTCTCTGTATGGTGCTGGCGGAAACTACTACTACTACTGCTACTATTCTCTCTCTCTCTCTCTCTCTCTCTCTCTCTCTCTCTCTCTCTCTCTCTCTCTCTCTCTCTCTCTCTCTCTCTCTCTCTCTCTCTCTCTGCCTGTATTTCATGTGTATTTGCTCTCTAACTTACAAAAAAATACCTGTTTTTTACGTGTAGTTTTTCAAGTTATGTGTATTTCAACTGTAGACTTACTTGTAACACACACACACACACACACACACACACACACACACACACACACACGCACGGAGATAAAAGAACAATAAGTAATAAAAACACAAACGACATGAACAACAGCAACAACAACAACAACAAAAAAGAGGAAGAAAAAAAAAAGGCAGCAAAAGGAATCCAATACTTGTAAATTACAGTCAAGAGAGAATTTCAAAACTATTCTTCATTTATATATATTTTTTGTTCTTCTATCCTCCTCCTCCTCCTCCTCCTCCTCCTCCTCCTCCTCCTCCTCCTCCTCCTCCTCCTCCTCTTTTCCTTTACTCTTTTGCTCTTCACGA
>CM035198.1:2897859-2924116 GCA_020233015.1 Callinectes sapidus | reverse complement strand
AGTAGCAGCAGCAGCAGTAGTAGTAGTAGTAGTAGTAGTAGTAGTAGTAGTAGTAGTAGTAGTAGTAGTAGTAGTAGTAGTAGTAGTAGTAGTGGTAGCAATTAGAGAACCAGTAAGAAAGAAATAAACCAATGATAACAACAACAGGAAAATCATCACCATCAACAACAACAACAACAACAACAACAACAACAACAACAACAACAATAACAGCAACAACAACAACAACGACGACGACGACGACAACGACGACAACAACAACAACGCCACACCCACAATTCAATAAGAGCCGGACACACATGGCCTGATAAAAACAAAACAAAACGATGCTCTGTTTCACCACGACCATTTTTCAAACACAACTAAAATGGTTAATCGGATTCTCGAGACTGTTTCTCTTATTGATAATGTAGAAATCATCGTCAATCTGCTACTAAACCAATAGAAATATATTTATAAACTTCAGTATCACTTTTTTTAAGGCCACATAGATTAGTCTGTGCATCTCAATAATCTTAAACTTAAATCAATAATCTTAAAACCATAAAAGCCACAATTAAAATCCCGTATCACTTCTACTAATGCCTTTCGATAGCAATTTCATTATATAAATCCTTTTCAAATGATAATTATAGAAAACCTGTCAATCAATCGACTAGAATCGCAGAAACACCCTTCACCCCTTCAGTACTGAGACGCACTTTTATCTTCAGTTTTCGGTACGATTAGATGATTTTATTATTGACATCAGAAAAGCTCTATGGAAGTCAGAACATTAATGGCCAGAGTCTGCATTATCCTACTCCCCCACATAAATTTCTGACGCTATATAAAATCGCCAAATACTAAGAAAAGTAGATATGAAAATGTGTCATAGTACTGAAGGGGTTAAAGGTCACTTCAAGAGGAGCCTTCGGAAAGCAGAGCAGGGGCTGCGTAGAAGAGTCTCAGAACACAAGATACAGAAGGAGGAAGCAGCCACCACCCAAGGAAGAGTACCCCTCCCCCTCCCCTCCTTCCCTCCGCCACACTGACCAAGGGAGGCGCGGGTGAAGCAGAAGGCGCCGTCTCTCATGTTGTCTGGGTTGCGGCAGAGGTTGAGGTCCAGGCCAACGCCGTAGTACCGGTCGTCCCACCCAATGTCCCGCCACGCCAGGCACGGCTTCCCGGAGGCTGGCGAGGCGACGGTGATGGTGGTGGTGGTGGTGGTGGTGGTGGTGGTGGTATATTAATATTATCTTCATTATTGTTATTATTATTATTATTATTATTATTATTATTATTATTATTATTAGTAGTAGTAGTAGTAGTAGTAGTAGTAGTAGTAGTAGTAGTAGTAGTAGTAGTAGTAGTAGAAGTAGTAGTAGTAGTAGTAGTAGTAGTAGTAGTAGTAGTAGTAGTAGTAGTAGTAGAAGTAGTAGTTGTTGTTGTTGTTGTTGTTGTTATAATGTGGTAAACTAGATAACGTAACAGCTAACTAGTTAACAAGCCAGTTAGTGATCTATCTATCTATCTAACTGACCAACTAAATCAATAGCTAGATAAATAAACAAATAAAAAAGATAATTACATAGCTAACTAACCAGCTAAACCAAATAGCTCAGTCAGCCAACTCACTCTTCAACTAACTATCCAAATAAAAAAACATACATTCCGGCTAATTCTTTTGACCTTTAAAGGAACTGGGAAATTAGTGGGCTTTTTATTTACATTGTTTTTGTTGCGCTTGGCTAGCTTTCCCCCTCTTACGTAAAACAAACAAACACTCACCCAGCCCAGCCCAGCCCAGCCCAGCCCACCACTGTACCTGACACGTTGGCGCGGCCGCTGTACAGGTGCCAGAGTCGCCAGGGTTGGTCCAGATCTGGCGTCACCACCTCACAGTCAGCGAACACTACGTTGATGTTTTCCTGCGAGGACCAGAAGACATCCTTGTAGGGCCGCAGTGCGAGGGCGTGGGCCAGCAGGGACGTCACCCCGATGCGCCACTGGTCCTGCGGGAGTTAAAGGAAAGGGCGTTGGTCTGTTAGGGAAGATGATAGCGACGAAAAAGGCAGATAGGGTAAAGGGCAGGAGTTAAAGGAGGAGTAAATATTTGCTTCACTGAGGAAGAGGAGTTTTGAGGGACAGTTTCGCACTTTAAGGTAAGTTACTGCGCGTTAACTCGAGAAAATAGTGACGGGAAAGGCACGAGGAAAGGATGAAAGTGGAAGGGAAGGATAAGTAATTGGTTCGCTTGAGAATGAAGAAGTTTCAGGTGATAGATTCATGGTTCAGTGTCTACAGGTTAGTTGGAAGAAGTGTATAAGGTAAAGGTGGAAGGGAGGATTAACTGTTTTGTTTCTTTAGATATATTAACGTTTGCGAGAGAAAGATTCACGCCTGAGCTTCACAAGTTAAGTTATAGCTCGTTAACTTCAGGAAGAGAGTGACGGGAAAGGTAAAATGGGCATAAAAAAAAGAAGAGTATCTATTTGGTTCTGTAAAAAAAAATTGTAATGTTTGTGACAAAGATTCATGGTTGAGCTTCACACTTTGAGATAAGTTACAGTGGGCCAACTTGGGAAAGGGAGTGACGGGAAAGGTAAAATAGGGTAAAGGTTGAAGGGAGGAGCAACTATTTGGCTCCATAAAGAATTGACATGTTTGTGAGAGATTAGTTGTTGAGCTACACGCTTTAACCTTTTCAATACTGGGACACATTTTCATATTTATTCAGCTTATTATTTGCCGATTTTATACAGCATCAAAAACTCATGTGGGGATTAAAATAGTACATGACCATTAATCTTCTGACCTCCGTAGAACCTTCCTAATTTCAATAAAAGCAGTTAATCATACCCAAAACTTGTGGTAAAAATGTGTCCCAGTACTGAAGGGGTTAATGTAAGTAAGTGACACCGTGTTAAATTGTGGAAAAGTGCGACAAGAAAGGTACATTTTGGAAAAAGAAAATAACTAATTGGCTGAAAAATCTAAATGTTTGTGGAAAAAAGATTCATAGATAAACTTCACAATTTAAGACAATGCACGTTAACATCAGAAAGAGAGAGTGAATTGAACAAAAAATAGGGAAAAATAGGGTAAAGGTAGGCGTGAAGAGGTAATAAGGAGATTGGCAGTGGGCTCTTTATTTTCATTATTTTGTTGCCCTCGAGCAGCTTCTCCCTCCTTCATAAAAAAGTGATTAATTCTCTAGTCAAAATACTTTAAAAGGAATACATTGCTTTTCTTGACATTCTAGGGTTAGCTACTGCATGTCACCTTGGGGAAGAAATAACGAAAAAGAAACAGGTCAGAGAAGAAAGAGGAGAGATAGAAGGAAAATAAAATCATACTTTCAAGAGTCCGGACTTCAGGTGTTAAGTCTGAAGTGAGGATTTCGTGGTACTTCACGGAGGAATGCACATTGATGTAGATACGGAGAGATAGACAGGAGATGATATAAGGATCAGAAATACAGAAGGTGACTTTGGGGTGAACATTCCTTTGCCGCACCTCCACTCATCTCATCACCAATAAATTTGAAGCTGCTGATGAGATAATGGGTAAAGTACAACACCAATACGTAGTGATGAGCAGTTCAGATTGCCGCCAACACCTAACCAATGAGGAAGAGGCGTCACCGTGTTAACCACCACCGCCACCACCACCATCACCACTCACCGGATGCAGTATGTAGTCGTCGCTCACTCTGATCTGCGTGACGGCGGGCAGGTCGAGGGAATGCAGGAGTTGACGGACGAGAGCCATGCAGTACTGAATGTTGAGGCCTCGTTGCCGCGCCGCCTCGCCCATGTCACTCAGCCACGAGGAACCCAGCGTCAGGTTGCTGTGGAGGGCGCTGAGAGGGACGGAAACTGTGCGTTATGTGTGTGTGTCAGAGAGAGAGAGAGAGAGGGGGGGAGGGGGGTTATACTATATTTGGAGGTACGTAGATGTGTCAAATGAGTCGGAAGGAGGTGGAGAAACACAGGCTATATCAGAAAATAGTACCTGAGACCTCCATTGCCCCTTCCTAAAGTCCATAAAATCGTCTAATCATATCCCAAACTTATGGTAAAAAAGCGTCCCAGTACTGAAGACATTAATATAAAAAATGCATGAGGCAGAAACGTACATGACACAGTTCTAAGCGGGAAAAACCAAGAAAACACCAACACCTTCCTAGGAAATACAAGAACGACGACACTTGAACACTGAAAATAGAAGCAGAGGAAGACAGCACGAGAAAAGAGTAAGGGAGAAGCTGCAAAATAAGAGTACTAGACGTTCTTTTGTTTATCTTAGATACTTTGGGTCCAAAACTATAAATGAGGAAGGAGTGAGAGAGAGAAGGAATGTACGTTGGAGGAAAAGAAAGACAGGAAGGAGAGTGATGGAGAGAAGGAGAGGAACTAAAGGAGAAAAAAACTAATTAATGGGAAGAGAGAGGAGGGAGAAGAGGGGAGAGATATTACTGAGATTGGGAAAGAAGAGAAAACCAGAGAGAGAGGGAAATGGAGAGGTAGAGGGAGAGTGAGTGAGGGAAGATGGAGGAGGCGTGAGGGAGGGGAGGAGGTAATCAGGAAGTGTTGGAGGAGAAGTAAAGGCAAGGAGGAGGAGGGGAGTGAGGAAGGGAATGGTAGAAAAAGATAGGTTAAAAAGATCCATGTAAAGAAATGGAGTGAAAGATGGCAGCAGTAGTAGTAGTAGCAGTAGTAGTATAGTAGTAGTAGTAGTAGTAGTAGTAGTAGTAGTAGTAGTAGTAGTAGTAGTAGTAGTAGTAGTAGTAGTAGGAGGAGGAGGAGGAGGAGGAGGAGGAGGAGGAGGAGGAGGAGGAGGAAGAGGAGGAGGAGGAGGAGGAGTATCACCACCACCACCAGCAGCAACAGTAGCAGTAGTAAAGCATAACTAACACAACACAAGGTCAAAACACAGCACAACTACCAAGAAATAACATAAAGAAACAGACAAGTAAGGAAGCAGAAACAAAAGAACCAGATGAGAAACTAGCCAAATAAAACACAACAAATACAACTGTCAAGAGAAAAACCATAACAAAATAGACATCACCCAAAACACAGCCAGGTAAGAGACGAACCGAACAAAAACATAATAAAACAAAGACATTATCAGTCACAAACACAAGTAAATAACAAACTAACCAAGGAAGAACATAAGCAACAAAACAAAGATGATAAACTAACCAAGAAAAAAAACACATAACAAAACAAAGACATCACCCAAAACCCAGCCAGGTAATGAAGGAAGGGAGGAACCAGCGCCCCGTGACTCACCTGGTGAACATGTACTGTCTATCCAGCCAGTCCTGTTCGTACGTGTCCAGACCCCAGGCAAGGGCGGCGTCCAGCAGGTCCTCCCAGAATGATTGGTCCAGCGGCAGCGACTTCAGCGTGTCCCCGTCCACCGTGAAAGGGTACGGACCTGCGGGGGGAGGAGGAGGAGGAGGAGGAGGAGGAGGAGGGAGAGATGGTGGTGGTGGTGGTGGTGGTGGTGGTAGACGGGTAACAGATAACGGAATTAGTTCAGGCATAAAATGTGAAGAGATGAGAAGAAGAAGAAGAAGAAGAAGAAGAAGAAGAAGAAGAAGAAGAAGAAGAAGAAGAAGAAGAAGAAGAAGAAGAAGAAGAAGAAGAAGAAGAAGAGGAAGGAGAGAAATAACCACGAGATGAAAAGGATTGAAAAGTAGAAAGGAAAATCATTACATTACCATTGATTTTCACAGTCGTGGTTGGGGGAAGAGAAGATAAAAGCACATTAGACAAAATCAATTCAATTCAATCGTTCGATAACACAGGCCTGTAACCATAATGTTTTGTTCACATTTAATAGATGAATTTTATAATTTATCACACGCTCATTTCAAATTTACCACTGAAGTTGCTGTATCACATCAAGTTCTTTTGACAATATTCGATCCTGCGTCCCATGAACTGACTTCCGCTTTAATTTTTGCTATTGTTACAAGCCCTGACTATTTACTGGTGAGTGAAAAACAGTTTTTGAAGTGTAACCAAATGGCGCGAGTATTGGCGGGCTGAGCTGGCTGCGTGTATGTGGGTGTGTTCCGCACAGTTTTATTTCAATTTGAATTTTATTTACCTTATTTTCCCCTTGTCTCCCCATTCTGTAAACTAAATAAATGCATTGTAAAAATATTACCTGTTTTTTGACACTATTAGCTTTGAGCTAGACCCCTTGTTAGCGAATTATTGAATTTAAATGTAGTGTGAAAGCGTAACTTCCTCTTATAAAGCCAAGCAAAGCCCGCCCCACGTTCAGTAACTAAGCCCCCTTATATGCAAGAATAGCATGTAAGATGACTTCTAGAGGTTGCTTAACAAGTCCGAATAGCTATTGTTATGTCCGTTGTTGTAAAGAAGCAACAGACAAATATTACGGATTTTGTCACAAAAAAAAAAGCATATTATGCATACTTTGGAGTGAAGCTGGGTGACCAAGATAAGGACTGGGCTCGTCATATAGTTTGTTCAATATGTATGGAAGACAGCGACTTGCAGAACCTCCATCATCTCACTCGCATGGAAGGACGTCCCCGTGACCGAGGAAGGTACCACTGTCGTCTGCGACGTCAGCACTGGTCGTCCCCACCCGTGGATACAAACCCCACTACGCCGCCATGTGTTCAACCTCATCCACGGCTTGTCACATCCTTCTTGACGTAGAACAACACGTCTCCTAAAGCAGAAGTTTGTTTGGCATGGCATCTCCAGGGAAGCAAAAGATTGGGTTCGAACTCGCACCGCCTGTCAAACCTCCAAGATTCAGAGGCACACCGAGATGGGTCCTGGGCAGTTTCACGGGCCATAGAGACACTTCAGCCACATTCATGTTGACATAGTGGGTCCCCTTCCACCATCAGAAGGATATCACTCACTACCTTTTCACCCTCGTGGACCGCTCTACGAAATGGCCTGAAGCGATACTGATGTCCGACGCCACCTCTACCTCCTGGTCTGTAGCATTGCTTTCCAGGTTGGTCTCTAGATTTGGCGTTCCCTTCCACATCACATAAGATCCAGGCTCCTCCTTCACTTCAAAGCTGTGGACGTCCTTGAGAGTGCTGCTTGGTACTACCATCCACCACACCACAACTTATAACCCGGAAGCTAACGGCATGGTGGAGCGTTTCTACAGAACCCTAAAGGCTGCTTTGATGAGGATCCAGTAACCCTATGTGGTTTTCACAACTTCCCTGGGTCCTCCTTGGGCACAACTCCAAAGGAAGGGCTTGAATTCTCACCAGCAGAAATGGTTTACGGCGACCTCCTCGTGGTCCCCGGTGAATTCTTCCCCGACGCTTCCACCAGTGACGACGTAGAACGACTTTGACGCATTGTTGGGAAGTTTGCTCCATGCAAACAGACTTACAGGCCTCCAAAACACCGCTACGTCACACGCGATCTTCACACAACACAATATATTTTTCTTTGCATCGATGCCAACAAACCTCCCCTTACTCCTCCATACTCTGGCTCTTACGAAGTCATCGAGAGGAATGAGAAGGCGTTTCTGCTCCGGATTAGAGACACCAACGATTGGGCCTCCATAGATTGCCTGAAGCCAGCATATCTCCTTGACGAAGACTTCACAATCTTCACAATCTTTTATCTGATCGCCATTATGGCTTCCGTCAAGGCCGCTATAATGGTGATCTTCTGGCTTTCCTTACTGAGTCTTGGTCATCCTCTTTTAGAGACTTTGGTGAAATTTTTGCTGTAGCCCTAGACCCTAGACCCTTTTAATAGAATCTGGCACAAAGCTTTAATTTCCAAACTACCCTCCTAAGGCTTCTATCCTTCTCTCTGCAACTTCATCTCAAGTTTCCTTTCTGATCCTTCTATTGCCGCTGCTGTGGTAGACGGTCACTGTTCTTCCCCTAAATATATTAACAGTGGTGTTCATCGAGGGTCTATCCTATCACCCATTCTCCTCTTATTATATTCATCAATCATCTTCTAAACCAAACTTCTTGCCCTATCCACTCCTATGCTGATGATACCACCTTCCACGTTTCCACGTCTTTCCATAGACGAAGTACACAGCTCACGCAGGGAAGCCTCAGAACTTCTGATCTCTCTCAAATTTCTGATTGGGGCAAAGCAAATTTAGTGTTGTTCAATGCCTCAAAAACTCAATTCCTCCACCTATCAACTCGACAAAACCTTCCAAATAACTATCCCCTCTACTTCAATGACACTCAACTGCCCCCTTCTCCTACACTGAACATTCTCGGTCTATCCTTTATTTGTAATCTAAACTTGAAACTTCACATTTCCTCTCTAGCTAAAACAGCTTCTATGAAGTTGGGTGTTCTGAGCCGTCTCCGCCACTTTTACTCACCTCCCCAACTGCTAACTCTATACAGGGCCCTCATCCGTTCATGTATGGAGTATGCTTCACATGTACGGGGAGGCTCTACTCATACAGTTCTGTTGAACAAGGTGGAATCAAAAGCTTTTCGTCTTATCAACTCCTCTCCTCTGACTGACTGTCTTCAGCCTCTTTCTCATAACCGCAAAGTTGCCTCTCTTGCTCTCTTTAACCACTATTTTCATGCTAACTGCTCTCCTGATCTCGCTAACTGCATGCCTCCCCTGCTCCCACGACCTCGTTGCACAAGATTTGCTTCTTCCTCTCACCCCTATTCTGTCCATCTAATATAATAGTCAACCAGTATTCTCAGTCTTTCATCCCTTTCTCTGGTAAACTCTGGAACTCTCTCCCTGCTTTTGTATTTTCACCTGTCTATGACTTGAACTGCTTCAAGAGAGGTATCAAAAAACTTATCCTAATCTTTTTTTGGCTCATGAACTATCATATATCATATATATATATATATATATATATATATATATATAATAATATATATAATATATAATTATATATTATAATCTAATAGTCTATATATATATATATATATATCATAATAAATATAAGATATATATGTATATGTAATATATATTGTATATATATTATATATATATTTTTTTTCATTCTTTTATTCTTTATAACGCTTGGCCACACATTCGTATCACTACTACCAGAATCATAACCAATGTCTACAGCTACCACCACCACCACCAAAACATCTAACACTTTTTTCTTTGGAATGACTTGTTTTCGTGTCAAAAACTCATATTTCTGCTCACTCTTTCTCTCATGTTAACGTTTCCGCTAAATAAGCCTATTTTCTCGATTATATATAATAATAATATATAGGTTACCCATGAATGGTATTTCATCCTTCCTTCACATGAATCTCGTCCGCTTTGTATTTATGCCTGAAATCATGATAAGTCCGCTGTCCAACTAATCAATGACTCCTTCATTAAAAGAAGATGACGAAATTTTTCGAAATCACACTCCGCTCGAGACTTCTATCATCTGACCAAAAATATCAAATAGCTTTCCTTTTCATATTTCCTCCTTCATTACATCCTGATGGCACCACTGCCATCTCATCTGTCTCTAAAGTTAAACTCTTGTTTCAAGCCATTAGTAAAAACTCTCTTCTCCTTCTGACTATTTCATGCCTTCGATTAAAGTTCTTCATAACGCTGTTTTTCATGCCGGAGCTAACCTAAACCCTCGCAAGGCTTATGTACCACTTGGCTTAGGAACTTCATGGGATCCCTGTTATTGTTCTCGAAAACTGTGTCTGTGCTTACAACTTGCCTTGTCAAACCCTTTAAACAATGTCCATCAACTTTTGTTTTTTCTTCTTGCTGGAAATTTGTCTACATTTACCCTGTTCATAAAAAGGGTGACTGTTTTAATCCCTCAAACTGTCGTTCTATAGGTTTAATCAGCTGTGTTTTTTATTTTTTATTTTTTATTTTTTAGATTTTTTAATTTATCATCAATAGGAAGATTATCAAACATCTGTCGGTTTATAATCTTCTATCTGATCGCCAGTATGGCTTTACTTTAGGTTTTTTTCTTTTTTTTAGTGGTGGTATTCTGGCTTTTCTTACCGAGTCTTGGTCATTCTCTTTTAGAGATTTTGGTGAAATTTTTGTTGTTGTCTTACACATGACAAAAGCTTTAAATATAGTGTGGCATAAAGCTTTGAATTGGGAAAAAAATACTTTCCTATGGTTCCAATCTTTCTGTTTGCAAGTTTATCTCAAACTTTCTCTCAGATCGTTCTATTGCTGTTGTAGTAGATGGACACTGTCCTTCATGATTTATTGAATGGTGTTCTGTTATGCCACTCACTTTCTTCCCATTATTCATCAATGATCTTCTAAACCAAAGTTCTTCTCCTATCCTTACACTTTTCTGTGTATTTTCAGAGACTACCATCCCTTCAGTAAGTTAACAGATCCTGCAGGGACGTCACAAAATGGGTGAATTTTGATCTCCCTAATATACTCGTGTGTATGTGTGTGTGTGTGTGTGTGTGTGTGTGTGTGTGTGTGTGTGTGTGTGTGTGTGTGTGTATATATATATATATATCTATATATATATATATCTATATATATATATATATATATATATATATATATATATATATATATATATATATTTACCTATCTATTAAATTAGGCAAGAAAACTTATTAGTGTGCAATGCTTCAAAAACTCAATTCATTCATTTATCATCTCGACACAATCTTCCTTTTCTTCACTAGCATTCAACTATCTCCCTCTTCTGCGCCGAATATCCTCTGTTTGTCCTTTACTTATAACCTAAATTGGAAACTTCACATCTCTTCTCTTGCAAAACCAACTTTTGCAAAGTTAGGCAAAGATGGTACGTTCATGGGTTAAGTTATCGGCATCGCGAATTATTGTCTACTTGTTATATTATGGGGTCTACTAGCATTGATTAAAACACAACTGTCTGTTGTGAGTAGTAACTATGGGTATGTGTGTATCAATGTTTGTAGACTATGACATAATTTTTTGAGTCCTGTAATGCCGCCTTATGATTGGCTGCCTTTCACCGTGATGTCACAGTAGTGACGTATTAGCCCCAACAGCCAATGAAGGCTCTTCCACCTGCCAAACACCACAAATGCCGGTTAACAGCAAGTACTAAAAGAGCCGTAAGTTGATCTGAGTGATATTCGTAGCAACAGGGATAACATTGTTTCTTGTATCCGGCCTGTGGTCTCTCTCTCTCTCTCTCTCTCTCTCTCTCTCTCTCTCTCTCTCTCTCTCTCTCTCTCTCTCTCTCTCTCTATCTATCTATCTATCTATCTATCTATCTCTCAGTTTTCTTTGAGATTTCTTTGCATTTTGTTTCGTTTTTTCGTTGAATGTGCATTCTTTGTTATGACCTCTTCAACAGATATAATATTCATTGCATGATACTACTCATATAAGCCATAGAATCCTCGTGCGTATGCAAGACATAGAGAGAGAGAGAGAGAGAGAGAGAGAGAGAGAGAGAGAGAGAGAGAGAGAGAGAGAGAGAGAGAGAGAGAGAGAGAGAGAGAGAGAGAGAGAGAGAGAGAGAGAGAGAGAGAGAGAGAGAGAGAGAGAGAGAGAGAGAGAGAGAGAGAGAGAGGGAGGGAGGGAGGGAGAGAGAGGAGGCAGTGTTGAGGCGAAGCAGACAAATGGAGATAATCAGCAGCGCGTCACGGTAATAATGTGCATTTTTTCCACATGACTATTCTCTTTGCTAACACACACACACACACACACACACACACACTAGTTGTTACGAAGTTTTGCCGTCAAATATTTGTTTGCCTCCGTGTTTGATAAGCGAGTGTATGGATGATGATGTGCCAAAGGAAGGAGGGTGAAAGTGAGAGGGAAGTGCTCGTGGTTTACCAAGGAGTGACGGTCTAGCTATTCAGGTCTTAGACACAAAGGATAAGAATATGTGGGAGTGGGTGGCTGTGGTGACAGTGACAAAGCTATTTACTGATACGGTACACTAGTGATAAGTAGTAGTGCATATTAGAGGGCAAAGAATGACGCTAAATAATGATAGTGTTGTATGGATCGCCAAATAGTAATGATAATGATGTTATGAGTATGGTGCCCGTTAGAGTTACAGATAATGTGCTGATGTGTAATAATAATAATAATAATAATAATAATAATAATAATAATAATAATAATAATAATAATAATAATAATTAACGGTTTATTTGAAAGCAGCTTACAATTGTTGGCTGAAAATCTACAGGTTAACATACAATGTGTGGATAGTGGGGCATGTTAATGAGTATGGCAAGTTATATATATATAATGATGTGAGGGTGAATGGTGGTCGGAAAATCGTCAAATGGTGATCATATTGATGGTATGTGGATGGTGCCCGAGAGGAGCGCTAATTGGTGATGGTGACGTGTGGATACTGAGCGGAAGAAGGTCATTGTGATGTGGTGATGCGATGAGAAGTGCCTAGTGGTATTGTGTTACCTTTGCAAATGTTTTACTTATAACGCGGTGAGGATGATAGTTCTTACACTAGACCACCGAGGGTTTTCTATAGCTAATTTTTCCCTTCCTTGGTATAATAAATACACAGCACGGACGATATGAAGTAGCTTGCTTCAAGTGATAAGAGTATTGACAGTTCGACAAGCGAGTGCTGAATGCGAGGGATAATGGTAGAGGATAGATATGCTATTTACACAATTTTGCCAGAGTTGGAAAAAAAATAGTTACCAATGACAGGACAGAATTGACAGTTTTTAACCAATAGGAAAAGTCAAGAATTGGCCGATCAAAGGAGGGAAAGAAGAGAAAGAAGGAAGGAAAGCGGAGATGACGTAGGAATAAGGGAGCGAAAGAGACAGAGAGTGTCAGAGCATTTTAGAAGTACACGTAGAGAACTTAAACATGGGCTTTGGAATGAAAGTGGGAGATATAGAACACGCACGATCATATGAATTATAAAAATAGTATGATTAATGATAGAAGGAAGAGTAAAATGATGACGATATAAAAGTTTTAGTTTTCCTCTGTCTTCAGAAGATAAATACTTTGCCGCTTCTTATGTCTCTCTTTCTTTTTCAAGATGTAATGTCTCAGACATTATTTTTTTTTTCATTCTCCTGTCACCCAATTTGCTGAAATAAATACAAATTGACTGAAAATTAAGAAAAAAATGGGGATTGAGGCATATCAATTCAGTAAGGGGCCCTATTTCTCGAACACTAGCTAAATGTCCAGACGATTTCTTTTAAGTTTAATTTTTCACTTCAAATCTTGTTCTTTTTTTCCCTTTTGCTTTGTTTCACTCTTCTTTTTCGCTTATCCGTTGTGCACTGAGATATTCCGGTACTTTTAAAAGCCGTCAGTGCTCGACTCTCTGCTTGAAAGGTTTTCTTTTTGTCTCCAAGCACGTTTGCACTGCATATTACGCGTACTTTAAGATTATCCCATTTCCTTTATAAATATGAGGTAATATCATATGGGAAAGACTGCTTGGATAAATTTTGTCGGTTTTTTTTTTCCTGTTATTTTGATTATAGCATCACATTCTTTGATTTGTTGAAAACATAGATAAACTTACTTACTTTCACTCGATTATTACTTCAAGTTTTGAAGAGTTTTCACTAACTTCACTAACCATCTCATCGCTTGATTGCCGCCACGCAAATCACCATCACGGTTGAAAAAGCACCACCCGCCTCTCCTGTCCTCTTACGCACAGCTTTCGCCTCACCTTCATCCTCCGAAGATTCCCAGAGAGAAATGTTTGAGGCATCCGACCATTGTACACTTTGCCATTGTTTGGTAAGCTGGAGAAGATAGTTTTTTCTTTATTTTTCATAGAAGAGATGATAATTGAAATATTCAGGTTCCTTCTTTTCTGGTTGATGATGGTGATTTCTGTAATTGTAGTGCTTATTGTAGTGATAGTGGCTGTGGTTGTGGTGGTGATAGTCGTAGTGTTATTTATTTATTTATTTTATTTATTTATTTTTTTTTGGGGGGGGCGTTGCTAGTGGTAGTGGTTGTGGTGATTCTGGTATTTTTTTATGTACGCAGGGAAAGCCGCCAAGACAACACAAAGAACATAAAAGAAAGAAAAGTCCACTTAGTTACCAGTCTCCTTGCAAGTCCGAGAAAGTTATTGAAAAGGTATTGGGATCTCTCATTTAGATGAAGTCAAGTCAAAGAAAGATGGCAATAGAGAAGAAGTTTGGGAGCTCCTGAGTTTACCAGAGAAAGCTATGAATGACTGCAAGTATTTTTTTTTTTTTGTTCTTGGATTAGTGACGTGAAAAAAAGAACGATGAGAAGAGCGAAGACTTGTGCAGCATGCTTGGAAGAGGAACATGCGGTTAGCTAGATCAGAAGAAGAATTGGCATAGCAAGAGATGCAACACTACTACATTGATAGAGGGCTGAGGCAGAAGACAATCAGTCAGAGGAGAGGAATTAATAAGATGAAAAGATTTTGATTCCACTCTATCTAATAAAATTGTGAGAGTCGAACCTCTTCCCCATACATGCGAAAAATATTCCATACATGGACGGAAGAGGGGTTAAAGAAATTGGTGGAGACTCCACAGAACACATAACTTTGCAAAATATGGTTTTACAAGAGAAGAGGAGTGAAGTTTCCAATTTAAGTTATAAGTAAAGGACAAACAGAGGATATTCAGTGTAGAAAAAGGAGATAGTTGAATGCCAGTCAAGAAAAGGAAGATTGTGTCGAGATGATAAATGAATGAATTTAGTTTTTGGAGCATTGCACACTATTAAGTTTTCTTGCCAAATAAATAAATAAATATATATATATATATATATATATATAGATATATATATATATATATATATATATATATATATATATATATATATATATATATATATATATATATATATATATATATATATACACACACACACACACACACACACACACACACACACACACGAGTATATTAGGAAGATCAAAAGTCCGCCATTTTGTGACGTCTTTAACTTCCTGAAGGGATAGTAATCTCTGAAAATACACAGAAAAGTGTAAAGTGGTATCATCAGTCTATGAATGGATAGGAGAAGAACTTTGGTTTAGAAGATCATTGATGAATAATGGGAAGAGAGTGAGTGACATAACAGAACACCAGTCAATAAATCTAGGAGAAGGACAGTGTCCATCTACTACAACAACAATAGGACGGTCTGAGTGAGAACTTGACATAAACTTGCAAAGAGAAAGATTGGAACCATAGGAAAGTACTTTATTTTTTTTTTAATTCAAAGCTTTGTGCCACACTATATTTGAAGCATTTGTCATGTGTAAGACAACAACAAAAGTTTCACCAAAATCTCTAAAAATGAAAGACCAAGACTCAGTTAGAAAAGCCAGAAGACCACCAATAAAAAAAGCCTTAAGTGAAGCCATATTGGCGATCAGAGAGAAGATTGTATAAAGTGACAGATGTTTTGAGAATCTTCCTATTGATGATAAATTAAAAAGAAAAAAAAACAGATGATTAAACATATAGAACGACAGTTTGAGGGATTAAAACAGTCACCCTTTTTAGGAACATGGTAAATGTAGATAAATTTCCAGCAAGAAGGAAAAAAAAAATTGAAAGACATAGTTGAAAGGGTTTGACAAGCAAGGCATGCTGCGAGCACAGACACAGTTTTCGAGAACAATAACAGGAATCCCATCAAGTCCCTAAGCCAAGTGATACATAAGCCTTGCGAGGGTTTAGGTTAGCTCCGGAATGAAAAACAGTGTTATAAAGAACTTTAATCGAAGGCATGAAATAGTCAGAGGGAGAAGAGAGAGCAACAAGCCCAGAATCATCCAAGGCATAGTTTTTACTAAGGGCTTGAAACAAGAGTTCAAATTTACAGACAGATGAGGTGGCAGTAGTGACATCAGGATGTGATGAAGGAGGGATATATGGAAAGCAAAGTTATTAGATATTTTTGGTCAGATGATGGAAGTCTCAAGCGGAGCTGGATTTCGAAAGATTTCGTCATCTTCTTTTAATAAAGGAGTCATTGATTAGTTGGACAGCGGACTTAGCATGATTATAATTATATATATCGAGAGAATAGGCTTGCTTAGCCGAAACGGTAACATGAGAGATAGAGTGAGCAGAAATATGAGTTTTTGACACGAAAATAAGTCATTCCAAAGAAAAAAAAAAGTGTTAGAAAAAAAGGGGTTAGATGTTTCGGTGGTGGTGGGTTGTGGCCTCGCTGTCCCGGTGTGTAGTGTGTGATGTGGTTTCAGCCCTACACGGAAATCGGTCTAGGAGGTCTGAGCTCGCTCCGTAGGGAAAGGTTGGCTGGGTAGCCAGCAGGCGACCCTGGTAAATAACACACACACACACACACACACACACACACACACACACACACACACACACACACACACACACACACAGCGCGTGCAAGCTAATTGAAGTTCATGATGGGCCTACTTACATATTTGTTTTCCTTTGAATATGTTTTTTGCTTCTTTTTCACCTAAAATGAAAAAAAAAAACCTCATTTCTTCCTCCTACTTTTTACCCTGTCCTCCTCCTCCTCCTCCTCCTCCTCCTCCTCCTCCTCCTCTTCCTCCTCCTCCTCCTCCTCCTCCTCCTCCTCCTCCTCCTCCTGACAAAAAACAAGGTGTTGTTATCTAAGGAAAAGACTCAGGGTGGCATGATGTAAGTAGCGGTCTTCCTTAAGGCCGTATTTTAGGTCCACTGCTTTTCAAAATATATTTTAATGAAGCAATCAATTACACATTAAGTAAATTGGCGCACGACACCTAAATAATGAGTAAAGTAACGTCAGCATTAGAATGACAAGAATTACAGAGTGACTTCAACAAAAACTAACATTCTGAACACAGAAACTCCAGATGAATTTCAATATAGAAAAATGTAAGGTCCTTCATATCTGAAATAATAACGTTCAAGCCAAATCCTTAATGAATAATGAGTCTGGCAAATACAGAAAAGAAAGAAGTGGATCTTGAAGTTGAAATTCAAAATGATCTTAAGCCTAGTCAGCACTGCACAGAAACAGTAAAAAAAGGCAAATTAATTAGTATTGTTCATTGGAATTACCTTTGAATCTAAATCTGAAAGTTTACACTTGCCTTATACAGCTCATTGCTGTGTCCTAAAATCGAGTATTGTGTGCAGTTCTGGTCACCAAACTTTTGTACAAAAAAGATATGAAAAACAAGAAAAAAATATAGTGTCGAATTACTAAAATGATCCCAAGACTGAAAAAAAAATAAGCCATATGAGGAACGATGGGAATGATCACGCGAGTCGAGTCGAATAACGTCAAGAGCGGCATTTGATGCGAGGCATCTTGACTTATCTCCGTTAACACTGATTGCGTCAACCCGACTCAAGTCAGTTATAGAGCTGTCTGATTTCATAGAAAATGGATGCATGTTTTATCGTTGAACTTCAAGTATTTCTACTGGTAAGTGAATGGTAAAATACGTAGTAAGGAATCATGACATTCTAAGCTAATTCTCAGAGGTTAGCATACTCTGAGTAACTGTAACTTACATTGGATGTACATGGAGACTCACTGTGACTTAAGTTGAAAATGGGTCCAGCCCTATATGTGACTCGACGTTACTCGACTCACCATGACTCGACTTGACTCTTTCGGTGTAAACGATTTTTTCAAAAATCCATTCAAATTATTCTAGACTGGGGTGACGATTCATGTGAATGGTAAAATACGTAGTACGGAATCATGACATTCTAAGCTATTTCTCAGAGGTTAGCATACTCTGAGTAACTGTAACTTACATTGGATGTACATGGAGACTCGCTGTGACTTAAGTTGAAAATGGGTCCAGCCCTATATGTGACTCGACGTTACTCGACTCACCATGACTCGACTTGAATCTTTCGGTGTAAACGATTTAAAAAAAAAAAAAATCCATTCAAATTATGCTAGACTGGGGTGACGATTCATGTGAATGGTAAAATACGTAGTAAGGAATCATGACATTCTAAGCCATTTCTCAGAGGTTAGCATACTCTGAGTAACTGTAACTTACATTGGATGTACATGGAGACTCACTGTGACTTAAGTTGAAAATGGGTCCAGCCCTATATGTGACTCGACGTTACTTGACTCACCGTGACTCGACTTGACTCTTTCGGTGTAAACGATTTTTTCAAAAATCCACTCAAATTATGCTAGACTGAGGTGACGATTCATGACGCGTCATGACTCCCCTTTAGTTGACTCGACTCGATTCTTTGACAAAACCGTTTACAACGGAAGAGTCGAATCAAGTTGAGTCACGGTGACTCTTCTGGTGTAAACAGTTTTTTTTTAAAGATCCATACAAATCAATGCTAGACAGGGGGTGGCGATTCATGACGAGTGATGACTCCCCTTGACTTGACTTGACTCTACTCGCTCGGTGTAAACGCAGACTAAGGCTGTGTTTACACCAACGAGTCGAGCAGCTGCTTTTAACGAGGGAACACACATCCATTTTCTATGAAATCGCACGCCAAGCCGGACCCCTAGCACTCCTCCAACCTTCTGCTTCATGTTATTCAGTGCAAGGTGGCGGCGGATGCTGGGGTGTGTTTGCCCACTACCCCAGCCCAACTGTACAGCTCCACTGAGATTCGCCTTGCCTCAGTGGAAGCTTCGCTGCGGTGCCTTAAGGCTGCCATTGCCCACTCTCAGCGACCGACGTCCGCGCGGAGCCCTGCTCGCAGGCGACGCCACTCCTCACTACACTATACCAGGCGACGCACTTCAAGGTCCTACTCCAGGAATTCCCCCTCCTCACTTGTCCTCAGTCTGCTCCTGCTGGAGTCCGTCACGGGAGCAGCACTATCGTGACGACTGGTTCCCGGTGCTTCGTGCGTCCTCGGCGCCCTCCCCCGGGACCTCTTGAAACTACACGCAGGGAATTCGAGCACATGCTGGGCATCGTCCGCCCATCTGACAGCAACTGGGCGTTACCTCTCCACATGGTCCCCAAGGCTCAGGACGGGAAGTTGCGGGCATGCCGGGATTACAGGGCCCTCAATGCTATGACGCAACCTGACAGGTACCCCATCCCCCACATGTTGGATTTCCTCACGCTCCATGGCAAGACGATTTTCTCCAAGATTGACCTCTTGCGGGCGCTCCACCTGATCCCTCTGGCGAAGGACGACGGCTTGAAGATCTTCGGGTTATTTGAATACAGGTTCATGAACTTCCGTCTCGGTAACGAGGCCCAGACTTTCCAGCGCTTCATGGACAGGGTAATGAGAGGGTTGGACCTCCTCGTGGTCTATGTCAACGACATCTTCGTTGCCTCTTAGTCTCCCCGGCAGCATATAGATCATCTGTGGCAGGTCCTTGGGTGCCTGCAGAAGTATGGCCGAGAAGTGTGTTTTGGGTGTCCCTTCCGTAGATTTCGTGGGCCAAATGGTGATTGCGGCAGGCCGGGAGCCCTTCCCCCAAAAGTTGGGGGAAGGTGAGGGAGTTCCTTGGCATGAAAGTTACTATCACCGGTTTATCCCCCAATCGATGCTTTCTTGGCCCCCCTGAACGACCTCTTTTAGGGTGCCAAGAACTCTTCCAAGTTCCTGGACTGGGGATAGGTTGCGGAGCGAGCCTGCCTAGTTATCAAGCGCCGGTTAGTCTCGCTGACCCCACTCGCCTACAGTTCTCTCCAGTGATGCTTCTTCGGTGGATGCCGTGGAAGCGGTTGTTACAACAAGACATGGCTGGGGAGCTTCGACCCGTGGCATTCTTTACCAAGAGCGTGGTGCCTGCCTAACGCTCCTACAGTGCGTTCAACAGGGAGCTTCTAGCCGTATATGAGGCCGTGCGTCACTTCCACCACTTTCCGGAGGGCTTTGAGTTTCACATGCTCACGGATCCGCTGACGCATGTCACGGGCCAAATGGGTGATAACCTCATCCCCTGGGTGAGTCACGAGCTCGTCCTCATCTCCGAATTTCCCTCGGACATCAGACATATCCTGGAGGAGAAAAATGCAGTCGCCGACACTCTCTCTCGTGGCGACGGGCCCAGCATCATGGCAGGGTCCCTATACCACTCCCCTACACTGAATTACGCAGCTGTGGCAGCAGCGCAGGACATAAAGAAACTGCAGGCGCTATGTAACGATCCCACGTCACCTCAGCTGGTCCAACACCGACTCGTGTGGAACGACACGTCCATATCTCCCCCGCCAGTTTCGTTGGCAGGTCTTCTGACACCACCACTCCTTCAATCATCCTGGCATCATAGGGACGCAACGTATCATCAGCAGGCGAGCGGTGTGGCCAGGGATGAGAAACGATATTAAGGAATGGGTCTGCGCATGCCTACCCTGTCAGGCCACCAAGGTTCACCGCCTCATCCGGACCCCATTCCAAGCCATACCCACGCCCACATATCGACCTCATACCGTCCACGTAGATCTGGTGGGGCCCCTATTACCTTCCCGTGGCCCCCGTTATCTTTTCACCTGCGTTGATAGAACTACCCGCTGGGGGGACAGCCATTCTAGTGCCTGATGGCAGGTAGGAATGTATGGTTGCTCACTTCCTCACAGGGTGTATACCGCACTTCAGGGTACCGGTTACGATTGTCTCCGATGAAGCCATGCAGTTTGAGTCCCACGCCTGGGGGTGCTCATGGCCTTCCTCGTTACAACGTGCCAGCACACCACAGCATAGTTGGCTAAGATGGTTCGTCTTGGGCCTCCAGTGCTGGCGGCCCTGGTTCGAATACTTGCCAAACCTAGTTGCCCAATGGGAGATGTAGCGCTCTCCCGTTAACCCTAGTGGTGCCATATGACCTAAGCTGTTGTGGCACCTAATGTAATCATATCGATTTCCACTCCTTTATTTTCTCCTCTCCCGTTTAGTGGACCGCTTCCATCGTCGCCTCAAGGAAGCGATACGCGCTCTGCCGCATCCCATCAGTTGGGCAGTCGCCCTCCCCATTATTCTGCTCGCCCTAGGGCCCACGGAGAAGGAGGATATCCGCCACAGGCAAGGTCACTCCCTTAAAGGGGGCCATCCACAAAAAATCTTTGGGCTCATATCTCGTTTATGAATCATCGAATTGGTTTTAAATTTTAATATGTTGTTTTCTAATGTAGTTGAATGTTATTTTGTAAGTTTCATCAAATTTGAGTGGATGGTAGGGGATACTTAGAAACTTTCATTATTTATTTATTTATTTTTTTTTTTTTTCGTATTTCACAAAACTCACTTTTTTTATTATATTGCTTTGAAATAATTACCGTGCATACATCTACATTTCAGTGATTTAGTCTTTCGATTTTTTTTTTGTTTTCAAAGGTTTCTGTACGAAAAGATTTTTTAAGCCTAGTGACCGGGACTGGCGCGGTTTTCCTTTAGCCGGCTTCGTGCACGTGACCTGACGCTCCTTCTGACCCGCTGGGTCACCTCTTAGTAATGAGCATAACAACCATCCTCGTCCACTCCCGTTACGGCAGCTCCGAACACCCGTCCTGCAAACTCGTGAATACTCACAATAAACACCATACTTGAAGACCATACTTGTCTTATTCGTCCTGTCAGATCCTACGGTGAACATTACAAATCTATTTAGCTTAACAAAGCGCAGGACAAGAGGAAACATAATTGGATTTTTTTATACTTTTAAAGGATATATCAACCTTGACGTTAAAAGTGTTGTACGATCGATCATTTAAACATAACAAAAAATAGTGGTTTTAAAATTCCACACAAATGCTTCAAATCTTTTGTGGCTAAGCACTTTTGCTATAACTGAATTGTTAATATCTTGAAAAAGCTGTCTTCTGAAATTGTAAGCACCAATTCTATTCCGTCACCCCCCAAAATGACAAATATTTAAACGCTATCCCCTGGCAAGCTCTTTTCTTGTCCGGATAATTTACACTCGAATTTCCAAACGATATCATTTTTTTTTTTTTTTCAGATAGACATGTAAAATTCACCAAAAGGTAAATAGTAAAATTTCCTTTCATTCTTTCCTATGAAAATTCCATATCATTTTTTTTTTTTTTTTCATACTGCATGGTACTTTTACAAACTCTTTCCCATGCCAGCAACGCGGGCAGGAGAGGTGGATGGGGAGGAGCCTACTCCTGTCTCTCTTCCTTGTATATAGAAATAGTTACCAACCAGCTTTAAAAGGATCAAAATGTCTGTTGCTGCTTGGCTCTCCTTTGTATTCCTCCTCCTCCTCCTCTCCCTTCTTTAGCAGCAGCGCCACTTTCATCTCAGGCATTTACATTGAATTCTACGCACATTAACATTTCGTCCTTATTTTTTGTTCTCTTCTACTTATGGTGATTAATGAAGACTACCATCTCTCTCTCTCTCTCTCTCTCTCTCTCTCTCTCTCTCTCTCTCTCTCTCTCTCTCTCTCTCTCTCTCTCTCTCTCTCAGTTGTCTCTATGGCGTCGACTTGTTTGCACTTCAGTCAGCTGCTCCCGGAATTCTCCTAGTATAGTAACCCTCCAAGAACACCACTATGGACTACGTAAGCTAACAGTGCATCGTCAGGTTAGACTTCCTGAAATAGGATATTGTGGAATTAGTATATGAGGTCTGCCCAAAATAAGCCTTAACCCTACAAGCATCCCTAGTCAGTGTGGTAATTTTTGGCGCATGCGCACTGAGGCTCTGACGTCATCTGACAAACTCATCGAGAAGACAATATGGATACCTCACTCTTTCCAGTCGCTCGAGGCACAGGAACGTGCTTTCAAGACAGCGCTGGATGTTATTGTCAAGCAAATGAATACTCAAATAAACAAATTAGAAAATAAAGTAACTGACTTGACTTGAATACTCGCAGCGTGAAATAGATGACATAAAAACAGAACTCAAGGAGAGTGAGAAAGATAAATAGATCGCCTGCGACATGATTGAAAGTTTGTCAGAGCAAATGGAGACGTCTGCCAAGAAATTAAAAGAACTTGAAGACTGTGACTTCATTACTAGAGCAGATGAATCTACCAGGAATAGAGATACAGGGAGCCCACAGAGTCGGAGTAAGTCGTGATGGAAAACCCCGTCCTATAGTGGCTCGTTTTACCCGCTTCTGCGATAAAGAAAACATAATGAGGAATGCGAAGAAACTAAAGGGCACAAACGCTTTTGTCAACGAAGACTTATAATAAAAAAATGGCCCAGATGCCGCTTCTCAAACAAGCTAGAGCTCAAGTGAAAGTGGCATTCTTTAGACACACCAAACTAATCATCAACGAGAGAAACACCGTCGTCAAAGATGGAGAAGAACAACGTTCAACGAGGGCAGTTGGTGCAATCGGTGGTGATAAAGACGGCAATGCAGTGGTCGAGGCCGCGGATGCGTGGGCAGGTGCGAAGGTTGACTCCTTCCCGGCTCTTTAAACCCAGCCAAACGCTCCAGGTACTCGCTCGCGCGCTACGCCTACACCCCCTATCGCGCCCACACCAGGGGTGTCAACCAGCTATGTGCAAAGAGAAACAACTGGACGTGTTGCTACAGATCGACGTGGAACATCCAATGATGAAGAAGGAAGCAACACTCCTCATCACAACATGGAGACTGCCTTACGTAAGAAAAAGTAAACGTTATTGGTCTCCAATTATATAGCAATCCTATTAACAACCATCATACTCTTTTCATGGACTTAAATCTGTTTCCCTTCCACAATCTTAGTAATCATGAACTAGCATTGCTAAACAATTCTGAGCATAACTACCCTCTATCCATTATAAGTAAAATGTTATACAATCCCTTTTAGTATGTATCAGATAACGAACACAATAACAATGTTACAATTAATTGTAACATTAAGATACCAGATAGTAAATATATATTTTGTGATACTTTTGATTTAAATTCTAATCACGTTAACTTATTTTCTTTCAATATAAGTAGTTAATTAGCCATCTAGACGGGTGTATTCACCAATATATAAATGTTATTAATGCTAGGTGTGATGTATTGGGCTTCTGTAAAACATGTTTAGATAATGCCATTTGTAATCTTTACCATTTGTAATCTAAATTGAGGGATATAATAATCACTTCAACAATAAGAACACTCAGGGAGGAGGTGTAGCCCTATATGTTAGGGATACCTTCCAAGTCAAACACCTTACTAATTTGTCAGTACAGTTGCCTCACATTCAGTCACTTTTTCTACACATAACCCATCCATATGCTTTTGTTGTTGGAATGATCTATACACCACCAAACTCAAATATTGAAGACTTTATTTACTCTGTTACCGATATAATTAATATTGCAACACCCCTACACTTACCTGTATATCTAGTGGGAGATTTTAATGTAAATGTTTTAGATTATAGAAATAGGAATTCCCAGGATTTAGTTAATTCATTTCATAACCATTCTCTACCATTAACAGACCAACAAGAGTTACCAACCACTCAGCTACCATTATTGATAATATCTGGACGAATAACATAGATAATTATGTAAGCAGTAGTGTATTGTATTTTTCAATAAATGATCATTTCCCTCTTGTTAGTTTTTTTATCCGTCAATAACACAAACACCCCACATTTTTCAACAGTTACGAGAAGAAATTTCTCCGATGATAATATAACCAAATTCAAGCTTGACATATCACAAATACACTACGACAGTCATGAATGACTCTGGGGTTGACAATGCTGTTGATCTACAATCAAACACTTTCCTAAATACCAATATCACATTAAAGAAAATCATATTAACAAACCTTACATAACAACAGCTATCCGAAACTCCATAAAACAAATAAATTACAGAAACTCTAGAGCAGATGGCCAATCACCTATGAAGTAAGATTTTAAAAATATAGAAATGAGTTGACAAAACTTTGATACCATCTCACATGAAATCTTATTACAAAAATTATTAGTTTATGGTATAAGAGGTAATGCCCAAAAATGGTTCAATATACAGCCTACAATAATGTCACCTCATTTTGCAGCATACCATGTGGTGTACCTCAGGGATCAATATTTGGCCCTTTGCTATTTTTATTGTATATAAATATTTGTAATAGTAGTAATGATGTTAAATTCTTGTTCTTTGCCGACGACACCACAATTTATGTACAGGGATATGATATAATAAATTTAACTACTACCCTAAATACATAATTGGTGAAAGTTAATTATTGGATAAGTAGCAATAAAGTAACATTAAACTTAAACAAACAAAATACATGATCTCTAGTCCTATTATGACACAACAAATAAACATCTATCACAATTAATAATATCAATATATCTCAAGTTAACGAATTCAAAATCTTAGGTGTTCTAATAGATAGCAAGATTAAATGGAAACAGCATATGGATTTCTTAGATTCTAAATTATCATTATCAACAGGAATAATCTATAGATTACGGTATTATTTAAATGAAAAATGTTTAAGACTTATATATTTCAGCTTGATATACCCTCACTTACATTATTGTTGTGCCATATGGGGAGAGCATACACCACCTATGTAAACAGCCTTTTACTATCACAGAAGAAAATATTACATGTAATGTACTTTAAAAGTAGATATAGCCACACCAAGGAATTATTCAGCAAACAAGCTATTAAGAATTCAGGATATCATAAAACTCAACACACTAATGTTTGTTCACAAATCCTTATCATAATTCCTATACATAGAGATTTTTCACGACTGGCACACTCCGCCTCACGACGAGCCGGTCACCTCAACCTGCCCTTATGTCGCACATCCCATGCCTAGCAGAATGTCATGTACAGAAGGTGCAAACAGTGGAATGAACTACCAGAACATATTACTAATAAACAAAACTTAACCTCTTTTAGTAATAAAGTTAAAAATTTCCTCCTAAATTCATACGAGAATCCTTCTTAATTACAGTTAAACGTAAAATAATTCTTCTGCAACGATTAATTTCTTCGCTTTATACATCCTTCTTATATACTGTGCTTAACTCATATAATTTCACAATGCATACTCAGCAATGTTGTTATACATATGCGTAGGGGGTGCTCCGGCTATGTGAGATGGGGAGCCCAGCATACTGTATATATATATATATATATATATATATATATATATATATATATATATATATATATATATATATAGATATATATATATATATATATAATTGAGATTCGTTTAAACCATTGTGGATGTAGGTAGGGTGTAGCCATACCGCTCTACTTGTATTATTATTGATGTTATGTACATTTCCTGTTTCTATTAACATTATTGATATTTCTACATTTCTATGTTTCAGTTCTGTCGTTAATTTTGGCCCTATTATCAATAGACCTACTATAACTATG
>CM035198.1:2886563-2896563 GCA_020233015.1 Callinectes sapidus | reverse complement strand
CATCTTTGTTTCTTTCAGTAGCACCATTCATTTTTCTCATCTTTATTAGTCTGCTTTAAGTAACTAAGGAGCAATTATAGATGCCTCAGAGTAATAATTTATTAAGGAAAGAAGAACCAAGTAAACAATAAAAGAGTTAATCCTACGTGTATCCTTCATTTCCACAGCGGCTGGACGTACGAGGGAAGATAAAGATCCTCCACGGACAGAACCGCAAGACAGAGGACGCGCCGCTGGCCTTGTTTGCCGTGTGCACGCCCTTCGGCCCCCCCTCCCTGCTGGAGCTGCCGCAGAAGGAGATCATGTACAAGTCTAAACACAAACTCGACTTATCTCTCGTCTCGATGGACCAAAAGTGAGTATATACCGTGTGTGTGTGTGTGTGTGTGCGTGTGTGTGTGTGTGTGTGTGTGTGTGTGTGTTTCTGTGTTTTTCTTTCTCTCTGTCTCTTTCTTTGCATTTTTTTTCTGTTTGTCATATCTCTCTCTCTCTCTCTCTCTCTCTCTCTCTCTCTCTCTCTCTCTCTCTCTCTCTCTCTGTGTGTGTGTGTGTGTGTGTGTGTGTGTGTGTGTAGCTGGTTCCAACTCTTGCATTTATCTTTTATTTTTTTTATGGAAAAAAAGTAACAGGAGGTGCAGGAGAAGAAACACGATGAAAGAGCAAGCATGAGTAGATTCATTGACCTTACTTAGTTTGTTTGCGGGTATTTTCGTAACATGCACGGAAAGATCGAGTAGCGTAGGCAGAGTAGGTGGAGGAATTTTAGGAGGAAGACAAAAAATAAGTAGTAGGATAAAAAGTAAAGACATGAAAAAAAGAAAAAGAAAAAAAGAAAGCTGAAAAAACATAATCAAAGAAAGAAAATAAGAAAAACAAACAGAAAATATGATAACTATTTACTTTTTTTTAAATAAGTACAAATATTACCACTTGTATTACTATCACCACAACCAGAATTATATAGGAAGGAAAGACGCAAATAAAGGAACAGAAAACGAGAAACACACACACAATCATAAATAGTAGGTAGACGAAGGGAATAGAGAGGAAAGAAAATGAGGAGGAGAGGAGAAAGGTGAGACGGTAGCAAGACCCGTATTCACACCCAGGAAAAAATTCCCCTAACAGCATCCGGTAGGTTCTCCCCTGACGCACGCCCTCTCTTGTAATTAACAGACTTAATCATAGAAAGAAAAATGTACCAGCTGAGCAGTCGAAGGCACGTAGGGAGTGAGGGAATTAGGTTGGGAAATAGGGACCGGAGAAGGACCGATACAAAGCACGGAGGAGGAGGAGGTGGAGGAGGAGGAGGGAGGGAGGGAGGAGCATCACGAGAAGATGAATAAGAGACCATCTCTCTCTCTCTCTCTCTCTCTCTCTCTCTCTCTCTCTCTCTCTCTCTCTCTCTCTCTCTCTCTCTCTCTCTGTGTGTGTGTGTGTGTGTGTGTGTGTGTTACTACTAATGACATTGCTACCACCAGCATTACTTTTACTATTGCTACTACTGTTGCTACTACTACTGCTACTACTACTACTACTACTACTACTACTACTACTACTACTACTACTACAACTACTACTGCTACTACTACTACTACTACTACTACTACTACTACTAATAATAATAATAATAATAATAATAATAATAATGATAACAATAATAATACATTGCCTTTATTACCTCTTTTACCTTTTTCTTTTTTTACATCATCATTTCCCTTTTCGTTTCTATCATTTCCTCCTCCTTCTCCTGTGATGAACGCCTTAAGGAACTTAGTTTATTTACTCTTGAAAAGTGAAGGATAAGAGGTGACCTAATTACGCTTTTTAGAATTTTCAATGGGTTCTCAAATTTGAATATTGAAAAATATCTAACAGTTGACCGGTCACATGTCACCAAAAATAACGGTTTTAAAATTGTAGGTAAGCATTTCACAACAAAAGAGGCCAAACACTTTTTCTTTAATCGTATGTTAATATATGGAATAGTTTGTCAGCGAATGTCGTTCAATCAGGTACTATTGAAACATTTAAAGTTCGCCCCGATAAATACTTCGAATCTAATCCCCGGTTGTCACTGTTCACCACCGAATAAATCAAGGTCGTTACGAATTCTTGGGCCGCTGATCGTGTTCCATATTGCCCATTAATTGCCCGTTAACAGTAATTACTCCCATCTTCCATACATGACACAGATAGCTCGGAGTGAACAGCCACTACTCTTTCTCTTGACCTGTGAAGAGCTGTGGATAGTCAAGAGCTCTGACAGTTGGGGTCTTTTAGGTACCAGGAGTCACCGCTGCAGGGGTAACTACACAGTGTGCGGCGTCCTCTAAAGGAAAGTACACTTTTACAGTGGTTGTACGGACCTGGGGCCTGCCTCTCTAGAAAGCGCCAGGCAAGGTTGCCGTGCCACTTCATTGGCTCCACACTGTGTCTAGATATACACTACACAACACTGCCTACACGCATAGATACCTCAGAGTTAACGGTCACCACTATTACTCTCGACCTGTGACAGGCTGTGTTGATCATCATCGGTAACTGAAGTACCAGGGATCAATGTTGCCAGGCGTCCCTACAGGAAAAGTATGCTATCTCAGTGGATTGTACGGAGCTGGGGCCTGATTGACTGCTGCCTCCCTAGAAAGTGCCAGGCAAGGCTGTCGCACCACCCTTTCGACATACACACTGTGCATCCACATACACATTACACATATAACATTACATTTACCACACGTTAACACCTTCCCCTAAAACACTATTAGTCAGACGTAGATTACATTTTTCCTTTTCACTCTTTACTAAAATTCCATGTGGCTTTTCTGTGTCATATGGTTTCGCCTTCTTTCCTGCCAGCTTCGGCTGGAGAGAGGGGTGGGTGGGGAGGAGGCTTCTGCTTTGCTGTCCTGTCTCTGTTACTGGTAGTTAGTAAGTAGTCTCAAACAGCCTAGTAAGAACCTCAGGGTCTGTTGCTGTTTGTCCTGCTTTGTATTCCTCCTCCTCCTCTTCTTCTTCCTCTTCCTCTTCCTCCTTCTACTTTTTCTTCTTTTTTTGTAGTGTGTCCTCAATTTACCAAAGTGTATACACTACCTGTGACACAAACAGAAGACATATATGCTCAATATGTATTTATATTTTAATATGTATGTGAGAGAACTAAACCTAACCTCTTTTCACTGAGTGTAGTCCATGTAGTTTTATGAATAAAAGAGAGAGAAGGTGCAGCCCTCCGAGTTTCATTGGTCCCTTAAGAAAAACATATATCACTCATATTATACTATAATTCATGTGCTTGATGACCCAGTTACAGGTCTTCAAGTATCAGATCAAATTAAAAGACTCAAAAGTGACAAGTGTACATGCCCATCAAAAAATGTGTCGGGTTCTTAAATTTGTTTCATTTGTAATAAAAAAAATAACGACGTACAATTTTATATAAAGCGGAAGGTGTTCCAAGGAGCCTTGATGTTAGGCAGCCTATATGGGATCAAGTCGTGGCTGAATGGTAACAACAAACTTATTCATAAGTTGTATGTGTGATGTATTAAAAAGCTATTAGGAGTGAGAAAGAATACATGCAATGATTTGTGTTTAATAGAACTAGGCCTGTCACCTGTATGTGCTCTGATAAAATCCAAGCAAAGAAAATTTTTCTCACGAATGTAGAGTGAGAGGAGAAATAGGACTCATGATCCTCGGGCCCATGCGGTTAAAGACATTTTAAAAATTAAAAAAAATAATAAATAAATAAATAAAAAATAAAAACATTTTAAACACTTTAAACGCTTTATTATGTCTACACATAGATATTACATATGCTGGTAGACAGCCCATGTGAAAGCATAACTTTTCGGGCATGAAACTTAAACTATAAAACTAGAAGTGTACAAGAAGATGTAACTTCAAGAAATAGGAGCTAATTTAATAATAAAGAGAATAAGTAGTTAAGAAGAGTGTCATGGGGTCATTGTACGACGAAAATACTGTACAATATAATATCCATATAAATACTAATATAATGAGATCAAAGAATAAGAAAAAACGAAGAGTGTAATGAGTACGTCATCGTATGAAGAGAATATATCGTGCAAATAAATACATATGCAATAAAAATATATAATAGTGTACAAATACATACAGATCCATATAAAAATCCATATAAAAATACATACATATGCAATAAAAAAATATACTGTATAAATACATACAAATTCATATAAAATTCCATATAAAAAATAGATGTATACTGAGGAAAGGATTGAGTAGTAGTAGTAGTAGTAGTAGTAGTAGTAGTAGTAGTAGTAGTAGTAGTAGTAGTAGTAGTAGTAGCAGTAGTAGTAGTAGTAGCAGTAAAAGTAGTAGTAGTAGCAAGGAAAAAAAAAAGAATATTAGTAACATGACAAAATAACGATACATACAAATCCATATAAATCCATATAAAACTCCATATAAAAAATATATATATGCTGAGGAAAGGATTGTGTAGTAGAAGTAGTAGTCGTAGTAGTAGTAGTAGTAGTAGTAGTAGTAGTAGTAGTAGTAGTAGTAGCAAGGAAAAAAGAATATCATTACAAACATGACAAGATAACGATACATACAAATCAATACAAAATCCATTTAAATCCATATAAATATGCATATAGAAAATATATTATATATATGCTGAGGAAAGGATTGAGTAGTAGAAGTAGTACTAGTAGTAGTAGTAGTAGTAGTAGTAGTAGTAGTAGTAGTAGCAGTAGCAGCAGCAGCAGCAGCAGCAGCAAGGAAAAAAAAAAATCATTACAAACATGACAAAATAAAGATAATTTATATGAATACAAAGGAAAAAAGTGTAAAATAGATATCAAAAATAATAATAATGGTAATAATAATAATAATAATAATAATAATAATAATAATAATAATAATAATAATAATAATAAATATACTGAAATAAGAAGAGATACTAGCAAGAGAGAGAGAGAGAGAGAGAGAGAGAGAGAGAGAGAGAGAGAGAGAGAGAGAGAGAGAGAGAGAGAGAGAGAGAGAGAGAACAACAGCATAATAATGATGATAATGATGATGATGATGAAAAAAACGTTCAAACACAACCAGAATTACCACAAAAACACCAGAAAAAAGAATAAATAAATAAATAAATAAAAATAGAAATAAAAAAAACACATTCCTTATTACCAGACAAAACTGCACTTAAACTAAAAGATAGATAAACAAAATAAGTAATACAAATGAAATAAGAACAAGTAAATAAATGAATAAATAAATGAGTGAATATACTAACCAACTCAACACAATAAGATAAATACATAACACACATGCTTGTATTACTGTAACTGGTGCACGATGAAGACATTAACACCCATTAAGATAAGAATAGACACGAGAGAGAGAGAGAGAGAGAGAGAGAGAGAGAGAGAGAGAGAGAGAGAGAGAGAGAGAGAGAGAGAGAGAGAGAGAGAGAGAGAGAACAAATGAAAGAAAAAAGAAAGAAAATAAAAGAGAGAAAAGAACAAATGAAAGAAAAAAGAAAGAAGAAATTAAGGAAAAGAAAAAGAAAGAAAAAGAAAAGAAAGGAAAAGAAAAAACGAAAGAAAGAAAGAAAGAAAGAAAGAAAGAAAGAAAGAAAAGAAAGGAAAAAAAAGAAAACACAAACCTTTTTTTACTTTCCTCTGCTTTTAATCTCGTTTATAAACACTTCTAAAGATTTCATACATTACTTCAAAATGGTCATAATAGTTCCATAATTCCACCATTTTGTAGTAGTCTCTTAACAAACAGGCACACACACACACGCACACGCACACGCAAACACGCAAACACACACACACACACGCACACTTCCCTTCCGTCGCTTTAACACTTCACTCCTGGCTGCTTTGATGGTTCTTTGTTCCCTCCTTTCACAGCGATATGAATCAGTTAATAGCACAAGAAGTAATGGAAGGAGTCGTTATAAGCACAGGAAAGGAGAAATTTTAACAGCTTTCCCTCCAGTTTAGAGATTAGGGGTGGCTAGAGAACAAGTAAACATGTCCCACAGTGTTAGTAGCGAGGGACAGAAGAGCGGGAGAAAGGATAGGAGAGAAACACAGTCGAAACACAACAAAATGCAGATCAAGCAATAAAAAGAAATGCAAGAAAGGAAACAGGAAGTAATGATGGATTAAAAGATTTACTGGTAACATGTATATAGTGGCGAGGAAGTCAAGACAGAGAAATGATCCAAATGGACGCAGTAAAAATAGAACAAGATACAAATCAAAGAATAAAATTGAGGGAATGATGGATTGACAGAACAGGTGACATGCAGAGGCGAAGAAATAGGGTTCAGAAGACAGTGAAATGAGGCAAATGGACACAGTAGAAATATAACAAGATGGAGAATAAGGAATAGAAAGGAATACAACAGGAGAAAAAGGTGGTGATGATATGAATGATGAGGAAGAAAAGAAGTTAGAACTGAAAGAAGAAGAAGAAGAAGAAGAAGAAGAAGAAGAAGAAGAAGAAGAAGAAGAAGAAGAAGAAGAAGAAGAAGAAGAAGATAAAAAAGAACACTCAATCTTTATTCTATTTCTTTACTGTATCTTCTTATAACTTCTGTACAAGTGAAGTTCCCTGGTCTGCTGCGTTGCGGTGTTACAAAACCTGATGATGATGATTTGCAGACACAACACATCACAGGAATCAAGTTTAAAGAAGAAGAAGAAAGAAAAAATAACACTTCTCAATAGCGTTATATATTTCCCCTCCATAACAAGCCCCCCCTCATCCGCTGACAGTCGAAGCTAACCCGGTGATTGAGAGTACAGTAAAAATAAGAGTCATTTAAGAAGGAAGGGAATATATGAAACTCGACTCGATTCTATTGTCTTCGAACATTTTCTCACTCTATTCGAAGTTCCCAAAGTCTTACAAGAGTTCAGGTGGGGGGGTCTCAATCAGGTGGTCTTCTTTAGCCCATAAATACCCGTTAAAATCCCACATTGTATTAAAAAACTAAGTAGTCTGAAACATTTTGGCGCCGCGTCTCAACATTTAAAAGACTCTAATTGAAGTTGTACGGGTTATCATGATTATTTACGTTTCTAGCGAGAGATTAACAAGATTTCTACATTATGAACAGAAGAAGCTGTTGAGGATCCGGCTTATCATTTGTGTGGTCTTTGAAAATAGTCACTGTGAGAGAGCATAGCGTTTCTGAGTGCATCATCTGGATATTACTGTAGTACATTTGAAATAGATAAATTTGGAACAGGAAGGAGCGCTGAGGTGGAAGTGAGTATGGTTCCCTACTCACCCCAGCGCGCCCCATGACTCTAAAGGGCAAGAGGGAAGGAAGGAAAGTGCAATAGTTCGACATGGCGCGAGTATTACTGTAGTACATTCGAAGTAAAGAGATATGGAACAGGAAGGAGCGCTGAGGTGGAAGTGAGTGTGCTGTTCCTCTACCCAGTCAACCTGAAGGACGAGAGGGAAGGAGGAGTGACCAGTAGTAGTTTGGCACGGCGCGGAGATCTCTGATAAGATACACAGAAGAAGCCAATAGTTATCTGTGGCCGGGCAGCGATGGACAACATGACCGCCAGGCTTCTAAACAGATGCACACCACACCAAGGCCGCGGCGGGGACATCCACGGCCCGAAAAGTAATGGCTAACAGATTATATTGATGCGCGGGGCAGAGATGGCGAGGGGCGGCAGGGGGGGCGGCAAGGGAGGGGGGTGGCAGGGAGGCAGGAAGGGACGCGAGACGGACGCTTGATGTGCCAGTGATAGCGATCTGAATCTCAATTGTCAGGCCAAAATGTATTCGAACCCCGGGAGAAACGAGCATTTGACGCCATTACAGCGATGCGCCGGCGATAGCAAGGCGGTGCGCGGCGGAAGCACTCTCTCACACACACACACACGCACACGCACACACACACACTGCATCCTCACGCCGCCCCTTATCTTGGTAGTGAGTGTGGACTCGGTTACCGGCGAACGCACACGTGTAATCACCATCAATCAATATCACTCTCAAATATCCAGGTGTTAAGGAGACCCACACAATTTATATGCATAAATAACAACCATCCTGACGCAATTTACTTCACGGCAACACAAACGCGCGGCAGTTGAGTTGCAAAACGAGGTAATTTGACACAATCACTCCTTCACTCCTCCATCAGTTACCGCGGGGCTGGGAGGGGGTTGGGGAGGCAAGGCAAGGCAAGGTAAGGTAAGGCAAGGCAGGGCAAGGCAAGGCAGGGCAAGGCAAGGCAAGGCAGGGCAGGGCAGGGCAGGGAGCAGGGAAGTCAGTAAGGGGCGAAAGGTGGGGAGGGGGGGGGGGGGCACCTGTATATGGCTATGTGCTTGGGGGTGATGTGGGGAAGTGTGTGTGGGGGGGTGGGGGGTGGGGGGGGTGGGGGGGGTTAGTGGTTACCGTGGGGCGCAGGAGCGAGGCGCAGGACGACAACTGTAACCCAACCTAACCTACCCACTGATTTACTTCTTCCTTCCTTTCCCTGTTTTTATGCATAGGTAATTTTAACGCGATAAGCTGGGGAGGGGAGGAGGGGAGGAGGGGGGAGGGGGGAGAGGGGAGAGGGGAGGGGGGACAGCTGGAGATGGGGAAGTGACTGGTGTGTGTGTGTGTGTGTGTGTGTGTGTGTGTGTGTGTGTGTGTGTGTATCAGTCCCTTCTTGTCTGTTAGTCCAGCAAGCAAACGCAAACACACACAAACACACATTAACAAGAAAAAAACACAAGTAAAACAAAACATTAAGATAAAAAAACAAACAAGGAAACAAATGGAACGATAAACAGATACACGAACGAACACAAACAAAGAACAAGGAAGACAAAGAAGTAGGAAAACTAGGAGAAAGACAGACAGACAGACAGACAGACAGACAAGCAAGCACACAAACAAACAAACAAACAAACAAACAGGAAAACAGGTAAATAGGTAACCAGGTGTGACGTGAGGCAGTAACCAACCGTCTCTCTCTCTCTCTCTCTCTCTCTCTCTCTCTCTCTCTCTCTCTCTCTCTCTCTCTCTCTCTCTCTCTCTCTCTCTCTCTCTCTCCTTCCTCTCTTTTCTCTCATCCATCCACCCTCCCATTACCTCCCCCTCCTCCTGTCACCCCCCTCCCCCCTCCCCTCCCCCCCCACACCACCCCCTCCCCCAACACGTGGTCTTGGTGTAGCAGGTTTCATTGGCAGACAGACAGACAGACAGACAGACACCACTGATAACTCAACCCCACATCAATTTAAAAAAAGGAAGAAAACTAATGAATAAACCAAACACACGCACAAAAAAAAAAAAGTGAATATCAGTTACGAGTAAAAAGTGAATATGATGAGAGTATAAACACAAAGAGGAAGAAAGTGAGGATGATGATGATGATGATTTACAAAGGATGATGGTGATGATTTATAAAGCCTGAGATCCCCCCATGAACGAGGTGAGATAAATTGTGAAAGTTGTTAAGGGAGAGGGAGAGAGAGAGAGAGAGAGGAAGAGGGAGAGGAAAAATATGATAAAATTTTAGTGTGAGTTACGACGCAGGAAGTTAAAGTATAGTGAATGAAAATACGTACATAAGACAACATAACTAACGAAGCACTTGAGTTAATGAAATCGCGAAGACAAAAAAAACTCACGTATGTAATAAAATAGTAAAATGAGTATAAGATTAATTGAACACACACACCCACACAGGTACAATAGCTTTATAAAACTTAACACACTTCAGTACTGGGAAGGATTTTGACGAGTTACTTAAAAGAACCCCAGTTAACACGCGGCCAGTACTGAAAAGGTTAAATTGACAAGTGCCCAGGTGTGTGTGTGTGTGTGTGTGTGTGTGTGTGTGTGTGTGTGTGTGTGTGTGTGTGTGTGTGTGTGTGTGTGTGTGTGTGTGTGTGTGAGGGCGATACAAACACGTGGTTAAATAGAGCTCCAGTATTTCACCCCAGGGCAGGTCACGGCAGGTCAAAGGTCA
>CM035198.1:2872415-2886543 GCA_020233015.1 Callinectes sapidus | reverse complement strand
CTCTCTCTCTCTCTCTCTCTCTCTCTCTCTCCTTTCCCATCCTTCCCTCACCACCATTCCTCCTTATCTCTTTCTTTCCCCTCTTTCCTTCTCCCTTTCCTTCTCCCCCTCTCCCTTTCCTTCTCTTTCCCCGTATCATCTCCCTCTCCCTTTCCCTCTCCCTCTCTCTCTTCATTACACAGACCAGGGTAGAAGTAGGAAGGCAGGAAGGTAGGAAGATGGAAGGAGGAAAGAGGAGGGAGGGTGGAAGGAGGAGGGAGGAGAGGGAGGAATGTAAGGAATGTAAGGACCCACCTGGACATCGCCGTGGCTGAGGGACCTCCCGGGGACTCACCTGTACGTAGAGTTACCTGCTGATTACCTGGCTCACCCCCCCCACCACCACCGCCGCCGCCGCCCGTGCCTTACCTGGGGAAGAGAAGGGCAGGTGTTAAGTGGAGCGGGAAGAGGCTGGAAGAGTATTTGTTTTTGTTTTTGTTTTTTGTTTGGTTAATTTTTTGTGTTGTTGTTTGTTTGGTTTGGTTTGGTTAGGTTTTGTATTTTTTTTTTTTATAGGTTTAGTTTAGTTTAGTTTAGTTTAGTTTAGTTTAGTTAAGTTAGGTTAGATTTGATTTAATTTTGTTTGGTTTGGTTAAGTTTGGTTAGATGTGGTGAAGTAAGATTGGATTAGAATAGATTAGTCAGGTTAGTTTAGATTATTAGGTCAGGTTAGTCTAGCTAGATCTGTAATGAGGTGACATAGGAGCATAATGATTGCACAAATGAACATATAAATAAATTAACAAATAATCAAGTAGTATTAAAGTTAGAATTAAGATAAAACACATTAATATCATTCATATATTAAAAACATAGAAACGTAATGACTACAAATAACATCAATAATAAGTAAAAGTAGCATTAATCATATCAGTTTCAATAGCAATAGCATCTCTCTCTCTCTCTCTCTCTCTCTCTCTCTCTCTCTCTCTCTCTCTCTCTCTCTCTCTCTCTCTCTCTCTCAGGAGGTGAAGGGAACCAGAAGAGTCATGAGGCGCGTGTGTGACTGACCAGACTCACTTTTGGCTTCCTCATTACCAGTTGATCCTCATGAAGCTGGTCAGGAATAAGCTCTCCCCCCACCCCCCCACCCCCCACCCTCTCCCTCTCCCTCTCCCTCCCTCTCTCTCTCTCTGGATGAAAATGTAGGAATATAATGAGAGCAAAAAAAGTAGAATGTAAAGTAAGTTGAAGTCAAAAGTAGTTACGAGTTGATGGAGTGAGCTAATGTGTTGTTTGGTGTTGTCTCGCGCAGAAGAAGAAAGTGTCGGAGTGTAATAAATCGTTCAGCAGGTTCAGGTTTACAGTGTTTTTTTTGAGTCGATACACTAAAAAACAGAGAGTACCTACTAATTCGATACCTCATCTTGATAAATAATTAAAAAAGACTAAATAAGTAATCCCACACACACACAAAAAAAATGTTAGGATAAAATGATTCAATCTAAAAATGCTACTCAGGAATATTATTTTTTGAGGTTCGATTATCTAGTTAAGCGTGAAGGAAGCTGCAATATATTTAAACTTGATCAGGTAAAGGTACATTAACTAGCTAAAATATTTTGCGACAGATGTACACCGGAGAGAGAGAGAAAAAAAAAAAAGAAATCTCTCCTTTTTTCCTCCGTCAGATGAAGCGTAAAGGAAATATTCTATGCATAAAGTACCCCAAACCTTAATTCAATAAACTAAACAGGAAATATAAAGAAGAAAGTACGATTGAATGTTTCCTTAGTGGTGAAAAACAACATGGTGAGGTGTTCTGACCGTACTTACTGTATTACCAAGCAAATATCCAATGCATAAAGTACCCAAGACCTTAATTCAATAAACTAAACAGGAAATATAAAGAAGAAAAACGATTGAATGTCTCCTTAGTCTTGAAAAAACCATGGTGAGGAGTTCTGAGTGTAGTTAATGTATTGATAAGCGTGAAGGAAACTATGTACTCTAAATTAAAACTTGATCAGGTAAAGGAACATTAAGTCAGTGGTTTATTTTGCGACAGATGGACACCGATGGAAAATATATATATAAAAACAACAACAACAATAGAACCTCTTTTTTTCCGTCAGATGAAGCGTAAAGTAAAGCTCCAGCAAATATCTACTCTCTCTCTCTCTCTCTCTCTCTCTCTCTCTCTCTCTCTCTCTCTCTCTCTCTCTCTCTCTCTCTCTTATTCTCTTTCTTCTTCTTCCATCTATACATTTCATTCCATTATTACTTTCCAACTACAAATAAATCGTTAAAATGTTTCCAGTGTTTCTATTCCCCCTTTCCATTCTAGTTCAATTAATTCCTCAGAAATATTAATGATTTACCACCAATATATTTAAAAGAAAATAATAATAATAACACTTTCAGTAAAGGAACACATTTTTACGAGTTTGGGGTGTGATTAGACGATTTTAATGACATTATGGTCTATGGAGATCAGAAGATTAATGGCCAGAGTCTGTACTACTTTAAAACCCACAAATAATAAGCGGAATAAATATGAAAAATGCGTCCTAGTACTGATGGGGTTAATTCAGTAAACTCTGTAAATATAGACGTATGCTAATGATCAGTGAAGACAGTTAATGCAATAAGGTTCATCTTTCCTTGCCGCTGCTTTAGAAATAACGTCAATAAAGCCGAGACGCGATGCAAGGTGAAGATAAAGATATACACGCTGACAATAATAATAATATAAAAAAGGAGAGAGAAAATAAAAAATACGTCTTCCTTAGTTAAGTAAAGCATAAGTTGAGCTGTTCTGTGTGCAAAAATAAATTGTTAAACGTAACAGACATGGTTCAAATTGTGTGGGATGCGGAAACAGGATGAAAATGAAATAAAAGCGGGAAAAAGTGGAGTTAAACATGATCTCCTTCGTCAAGCAAAGTATAAAGTGACCTGTTCTGAGTGTAAAAAAAAAAAGCCCTAAATAAAACAAACACGCATACAGAAGTAGCATGATAATGAAATAAAAGAGAGAAAAAAAGGAAAGTGGGATTAAAATACGTCTTCCTTAGTCAAGTAAAGCATAAAGTGAGCTGTTTCGAGAGTAAAGTTGAAGCGCTAAATAGACACATTTGAAGATTGTGTCATATACGGAAAGAGGAAGATCATGAAAAATAAGGGAGAAAAAAAAAGAGAAAGTGTGGTTAAATACACCTTCCTTAATCAATTAGAGTATAAAGTGAGGTGTTTGAAGTGTAAAGTCAACCCATTCAATACTGGAACGCGTTTTTATATTTATTCTGCTTATTATTTAGCGATTATATACAGCTGGTTGTCTGTGTGACCTTGGAAAGTTGCCGTGGGGAGAGGGAAAGGCGCTTCTGAACACGAGTGACGCATACACTGGTAACAAATGGTCAAGATATGAGAGATAGAGAACATTGTAGCCTTTTACCTAATCTAACCTAACCTAACCTAACCTAACCTAACCTAACTTAATCTAACCTTGGGAAAGACAATACATTCATCATACAAATACACAAACAACAAACCACATGGCCATCACAACCCTTAACAATGACGTCACCACCACACCCCATGACAACACTCAAATTCTAACACAAAGACAATAAATAGACAAATAAATAAACAAGGAAATAGATACAAAAGAAATACACGACGACCACAACCCTTGGTAACACACAAGCACAACGCTAATGGCCACCACGCAACACCACCACCACGCGTAATACAATAATCCAATACAACACAATGCAACACACACACACACACACACACACACACACACACACACAGGGAGCCACGAAGCCGCAGGAATGTGCAGCCACTTTTTCCCCTCCCCAGCCTCGCCTGGCCTCGCCTCGTCCCCGCTGAGGCATCCACACCTGTAATTTCTGGGGACTTTTACGATCTGACAGCCATTTGTGCTTCCCGAGAACTTATGACGCGGCGACGATAATGCGACCCCGCCAGAATACCAAGGATGCGGGAAAAGCCACTCAGAATCGCCCATCAAGTCAAGAGGGATTTGTTCTTAGCATCTTCTTCCCGCCACCGCCTCGCGCCCTGGCCTTGACGCAGCAGCAGCCCATGCAGACACCACCACCCGCTAGTCCCCAGCCAGCCAGCCAGCCAGCCAGCCACCCATCCAGCCAGGACCACCACCGCGAGGCCTCATCTGGTGAAAAAAATGGGGCTCTCGATAAGGTGGCGATAGCGCGGATCACTTCGTCCTCGTCACGGTGACTCAAGTGGTCATTAGGGTGGCGAGGCGAAGGCGGCGGCGGCGGCGCGTAAGGGGCGGCGAGGGCCAGGCTGAGGGGAGTGGTGGGTGCGGGAGGCAGACAAGGGGGTGATGACTGAGGGTAAGCGTGAGGGGAGACAGAACGGCGAGGCAAAGGGAGGGAGGGAGGGAGGGAGGGAGGGCAGGAGGGGGGGATGATGGTGAGGGTGAGGGGAGAGGAGGCGGCCAGTGGTCGATGCAAAGGTGAGGGAAACGTGCCTGAGGGGAGGGCCAGGGAGGCGCGGCGTGGCAGCAGGAGGCACATGCTGGCGTGGCTCGCTGCCTGCCCACCACTCCCCTCGTCCGGTGGGGACTCCGGCCAGACGGTATGGCACACCGCCGCACGCCCACCGCGCCAGGCGGCCGCCCCCGGCACCGCCTGGCCTCGCCTTGGTGCGTCGCGTCCCAAGGCAATTAATTGGCGGGGGATCGCTGCCTCATGACAAATGTTCTGTAATTCCCGAAAGAAAAGCAGCAACCAGAGCAGGTGACGGCCAGGAAATCCTCACACGACAGCTGGAAAAGGAGGAGCTGCTTCCCTCACAGCCAATCAGCGGCGGGCACAGCACAGGCGTCCCTCTGAGTGGCCCAGGGTCTTCTTCACCGGCCAATGAGCGGCGCCGTAGGAGGCAGGAGGCGTGGCCTGGTGGAGGTCGAGGGAGTCGGTATATAATCCGCGGACCGTCGCGCGCGCGAGCTTTCCAGTCTTCCCTGAGCGAGTGACTCGCGCGGGTGCCGTGTCCCGCCGCCTGGCCCCGCCTCCCCCGCCGCCTCCTGCTCCGTCGTTGTCGTGGTCGTCGTCGTCGCCGCCGTCGTCGCTGGCCACACCATCACCACCGCTACCACAACGCCACGCGGGCAGCCCTCGACAGTGTGCGCGCCCCGCCAGCCAGGCCCCGAGCAGCCGCACAACACCTGTTCCGTGAGTCACCTTGTCCCTTGGTACCGTTAAGTCAGACGCCGCCGTGCCCCGCGCAGGCCCTCCTTTAGGGGGCCGCGGGGACAGGTAAGTCACCGGCAGGGTGTGCGATAATTAGTGGCGGCGCAGGTGTGTCGCCCTGCAACAGGTGCACAGGCCGCCTGCCGCTGCCTACTCTACGGCCTTCCCTCCTCTTGCTTCGGCAGCCCCCCCCTCCCCCCTCCCTATTGCCTGACCCATGCGCCACGCTCCCTATGCCCTGTCACCACCCCGCACCCATGCTGCGCCCCACCCATGCCACGCGCTCACTCAGCCCCACCCTACCCACACCCACAACCCCGCACTCCCCTCCCCTACCCCCCCCCCCTCGCAGCGGCACCAGGTAAGTCATAGTGGCAGGCTGGGGAGGCACACAGGTGTTCCAGGGACAGGTGAGTGCCCAGGTGAGCTGCCACCTGCCCCGCGGGTGTGACAGCCACAGGTAAGGACATTTGCATTGACCTGTTTATATTAATATTGATGTGATGTGCTTTGAAAGATTAATGAGGGGGGGAAGGGGCGTGTGTCGTGGGGAGAAGGGAAGAAAGTTTCTGTTGGGAAGAGAATGAGAGGTGGGGAGGAAGTTCTGTGCAAAGTGAAGGGGGGAGAATGATCCAGAACGTGGCGGTAAGGGCGGGAGGGGAGGGGAGGGGGAGAGAGCTATTAGGAAATGGGAAGAAAAAGTAAAAGGAGACAGGAAGGAAGGAAGGAGAGGAAACTGTGTACGGGTGACCGGGGGGAGTGTGAGTGGGTGATTCAAAAGTAGGCGCCCCAACAGCTAGGGTCATATGGCGCCGGGTGACGGGGGGAAGGGGGAGAAAATGGGATAGGGGGGGGTTGTGTGGTGAAGGGGGGGAGGGGAGATACCATGAATGAATAGAAGGAGTATGAGAAGGAAGGGAGTAAATGAGACAAAGAGGGAGGGAAGGAAAACTATGTAAGGGGAGGATAAGAAAACAGAGAAAGGAATGATGGGGAGTTACAAGTGAATGGAGGAAGGAGGGGAGGGAAAGCCAGTATCTCTGAGGGGAGGAAGAGGGGAGAGAAATTTAGTAAGTGACTGAGGAGGGGAGGCGCCACGTAATAAGAGGGGAGGAAGTGGGGAGAAGAAGAAAGGGGATGAGATGACTTCAGTTGGGGTGAAGAAGAGGGGACCACCATTACGGGGAGATAGTAAGGGGAATTACTGCACGTGGAAGAAAGGGAGGGGAAAGAAGATTTGAGGGAAGAGGAAGATAAGTAAGTCGGGGATGAGAGGAAAAGGAAGAGGAGGAGAGAGGGGAAAGAGAGGACCTTGGCACTGCTTGTACACGGGGAAACAGGAACGAGGGGAAACAAAAGGGGAGAAATAGAAAGCAAATGTGAAAGGAGATAGTTTGTACGAGTGACAGTTATATAGACAGTTATTGAAGGGAAAAAAGGGAAAACAGGGAGAAAAGCTTGAGAAAAGGGCAAGATAACAAGGATAATAATAGCAATAAAGGAAGATAACAGCAGAACAGGCGGGAATTTGAAGGAATAAGACAAAAAAGGATATTGATAGGATAAAATCACAGAAAAAAAAGGAAAAGCTAATGGGAAAAGGCAAGATAAGAAACATAATAACAGGAATAAATCATGAAAATATTAAAAAAAAAAAGAAAAAAAGTAAAAATTTGAAAGAATAAGAGAAGGAGGTTAGTAATACGATAAAATCAATAGAAAAAAAGGAAAAAAAATGAGGGAAGGGTAATATAAGAAAAAAAAAGAGATAATAATAGCAATAAATAATGACAGAACAAGCAGGAGATTGAAAGTATAAGACAAAGAAGATATTGACACCATAAACACGGCGGTATGACATGAAAAAGGGAGATAAATATGACAGGAAGAGAGGATACGAAGAATAATAATAATAGCTTAACGATCAGGATATTAATAGGAAATGTGTGTTTGAGAGGGAGATAAAGAGGATAATGATAGGATACGATAAGTAGGATATTGGAGAAGGAGGAGGAGGAGGAGGAGATTGCGAAATGAAGGAGATCGAAACTGATTGGATAAAACAGCCAGAGAGAGAGAGAGAGAGAGAGAGAGAGGGGGGGGGATTAAATAATACTGTTCACAAAAGGTTTAGCTACTCACAGGAAAACAAATGAAAGAAAAGTAGACGAACCTAAACGAGAGAATGAAAAAAAGTAAAGGTTGAGAATTAAAAATCACCCTTAATTAGGTATAAAAGACTTAATTAGGCCTAAAACACTTATCCATCTTTAACTAGGCCTAAACAACCTCATTCACCATTAATCAAGCCTAAAAAAGCTTTATCCATCCTTAATTGGTCCCAAAACACCCTTAATTTGGCCTAAACACACTCATTCATCCTTAATTAGGCCTAAATCAAACTTATCCATCCTTGATTAGTCCCAAAACACTCTTATATAGGCCGAAACATCCTTAATTGAACCTAAAAAAACAAAATCACCCTTAATGACCCTTAACCTTTAATGGCCCTTAACAACAAAAGCAAAAAGGATCGAGTGTGGAACTAGTGGGTTGGTTCTCGTGAAGCTTAGTCAAAGGAGAGTCATATGTCTTAATTCTGGCTTTTGTTACTTTTATAATGAGGCGATCATGTTATTTATCGTTGGATTTTTATGATGAGATATGTTTTATTGATTTATTTACTATCTATTTATTTATTTATTTGTGATTTTATGATTCTGCTGCGTCATTTCGAACTGGGTTTTAATGTCACGTTTTGCAAGTTTATTTGGTTTTGCTAATTTTATGATTCTGTTCGTTCCGTCGTTTCGAATTGGGTTTTAATATGTCAAGTTTTGTAAGTTTATTTTGCTTTATAGTTTTATGGTTCTGGATTTTATAATGTCAAGTTTTGTTAAGTCTATTTTGTTTTGTATTGAGCGAAGGAGAAGTGGCGGAGTGAGTGGAGTGTTAAGGATCGACAGACGAGAAGAGGCATTGTGAAGTAATTGAACAAAAAAGAAAAATATAAAACAAAAGAGAGAATAATGCAATATAATGACAGTACTGTGGTCAATAACGTAATAATACACACAGGAGACTCTTTGCTACACCTGTTAGTAAGCTCATTTTTTGTAATTTGACGATTCCACTGCTCTCAATGACATAGTAAATACAGGAGACTCTTTGCTACAGCGCTGCCCTCCGTATCCCCCGCGGCACAGCGCTAACACGGCAACAAGCGGGATTCCAACCGAGATAGGCAGACAGGCACGGCGACAGAGCGGTACCAAAGCGTGCGGCAGATTATTATGCAGGGAAGAGGGGGGTGAGAAGGGGAGAGGGGGGGAGACATGAAACTAGGGGGGAGGGGGGTGCAACAGTAATGCTTTCATGTGGGGGGGGGAGGTAAAAGAGGGGAGTCGCACCCCCAATACACCCCCCTACACTAACGCCCCACCATTGCGACACTCCCCACTCCACCGTAGCCTTCTCCGCACCCCCCCTCCTCCCCCCCCGGCTCCCCCCCACGCCTCCTTAATCCAATAACAAAGACTGGCAGGCGTGGTGTGTTTCCGCGTCCACGCCAAGGTCAGGCCCAGGCGGCTTACTGACTTGTGGTGCTTCTATTGCCACTGCTCTCTTCCTGCAGGCGGGGAGGAAGGAACGCCCTTTCTCGGTACAAACTGGGGCCGCTCTGCTGACGAAGGGGTGGTGGGCGGGTGCTGGGGTGCTGGGTGGGGTGGAGTGACGGTGCTAGGCTTGAGTAGGGTGAGACTGAGTGAGGGTTGATATCCTGAAGGTGAAATATGGGTAGAGTCTAAGATGGAGTGATGTAGGTGACTAACTGCTGACGAAGGGGTGGCTGTTGAATCGGGCAATAAGCTGAGCTCCACTACAGGGACGCATTTTTCATATTTATTCTTATTATCTATCGATTTCACACAGCTTCAGGAATACATGTGGGGGTTAAAATAGTACAGACTCTGGCCATTAATCTTCTGACCCCCCAAAGACCCTTCCTCATGTCAATCAAATCTAATCACACCCCAAAAAAACTCGCGGTAAAAATGTGTCCCGGTACTGAAGTGGCTTGTACTGAGTGTGAGTTGAAATGATCTGGTGACGAAGGTTTGAGTGGTGAATGGGGTAATGGTGGGTTTGAGTGGGGGTTAAAAGTATCTCCTGACGAAGGGCTGAGTGCTGAGTGGGATCATTTGACAGTTCAGGAGTGTGTTTGTATTGAGTAGATGAGAGTGAGTGCTGAGTGTGCTATAGGTACTGAGTGGATCCAACAGTGCTATTGAATGAAGAGGGAAAAAGACTAAAAAGCTGGAGTCAGGTGGCAGAATTAACAGAAAGTCTCACATATTCAACTTTTCCTTCGACCAATTTCCAGTTTTAAAATCCATCTTAACCCCAGAAATTGTTGTTGTACGTCACCCATTACCTCACCACCATCAGCAGCAGCTTCAAATGGACTGCTGGTGAGATAATGGCAAAACTACAAACACTAATTTCAGGTTAGGATGGATTTTAAGACAAGAAATCCCTCTAAGAAAAAGTACCCAAAGACTGTTAATGGGTGAGGGAGGAGTACTGAGTGGTGGGGAGAAGGGGGAGAGGAGGGGAGAGGGGAGGGCGGAGTGGGGTGAAGTCTGAGTGGGCATAGGACAATGGGAGAGACAAGAAGTGGTACCATGAAAAGCAACTTGAGTGGGGTACTTGAGAGAGAGAGAGAGAGAGAGAGAGAGAGAGAGAGAGAGAGAGAGAGAGAGAGAGAGAGAGAGAGAGAGAGAGAGAGAGAGAGAGAGAGTAACAAATAATACATGAAGATAAGGTACCAGGAAGCCTTCACAGTCCTGAGTGGGAGGTGGTGGAGAGGGAGAGCTGAGTGGGAAACAAGAAGGAGAGGGAGGGAGAGGGGAGAGAAATGGATCAAGATACTAAAGGGCAGTGTGGGTGGGCTTAAGGTGATGGATACTTAGCCCCTTCAGTTCTGGGACGCATTTTTATATTCATCTCTTATTCGTCGATTTCACACAGCTTCACAAACTCACGTGGGGGATTAAAATAGTACAGACTTTCGACTTTCACTTCTGACTTACGCAGACCCTTCCTTATGTCATTGAAATTGTCTAATCACACCCAAAAACTCGTGGTAGAAATGTGTCTCAGTGGGATACATTTTAAGTACGAGTTTTTGGGGTGTGACTGGACGATTTTATTGACATTGGGAAGGGTCTATGGAGTATGAACTATTTCAATCCGAAGCTGTATAAAAAATCGACTAACAATAAGCAGAATGAATATAAAAAACGCGTCTCATTACTGAAAGACTTTAACACCTCATTTCAAACTTCTACTTTCAATACCACAAAATTCACTCCACATTCTGCCTTGCTAGAGTCGAATACGAGCGAGGAATGAATGAAGAACACGAGCTAGATAGAGAGAGAGAAGTACACAGCCCCACCTCGTCTGCTGGCAAGAGCAAAACAAATTCTGCCACTGACTCGGTTTAAATGGACTTAGGAATTATCACTGCTGAAGTGTAGAGCGTGACCACAGTAATTAGAGAAGCCAAAATGCTGCGGGAACAGTAATTAGTGAAACAGATGCCGGGAGGAACCACAGTAATTAGAGAGGCCGGAGTGATGAGTGAGGTGACAGTAATGAGAGCGGAGAGATGGAGATGTGAGGGAGGCAAATGTGAAGGAGTGAAAGGGTGAAGAAAGGGTGAGGAGTGCTGATTAACACTCGATTAGCGCAGGATTCCAAGTGGGCCGTGAAATAATGAGAGGCTTGATGGAACAGACGAGGTGTGGCAGTGTGGGGGGGGGATGTGACGGTGGACTGACGGAGGGGAGGGGAATGGCAGTGAAGTCCAGGCATGTAGGGACGAGAGGGCCTTGTGACGGTGAACTGAGAGGAGTATAGCAGTGATGGAGGGACGACAGGGGCGAGTGGGCAGAGCAATGAGTGGGCCAAGTGGGTAAGACTAGGTGAGGAGGGATTATGGACACAGTGAGGGGAGGGGCGGGGTGTGGTGGCGTGGCGTGGTGAGTGGGGCAGGCCATTGTGGTGAATGAGCAGAGGAGTGGCGTGGCGGGGGTGGTTTGAGGCCAAGGCAGTCACCACCGCTAGGATAATGAGAAGGGCGAGGCAGGGTGGCAACTGGGATGACGCCCGGGGTGCAGCCTGACTCCTGACGCCACAGTGGTGAGGGGCGACGCGATGCTCGGTGGACTCAGGGCAGAGAGTGGGGCTGAGGCCAGGTGGTGGGGCAGGAGGGAGGGGCCAGACATTGAGTTGTGTGCTGGGTGCTGAATGGGGTCATGTGTGTGTGTGTGTGTGTGTGTGTGTGTGTGTGTGTGTGTGTGTGTGTGTGTGGGTGCTATACGTAGTACCCCTCCAACACAGGCCACACTGGCAGGGGGAGCAAGGTGGCGTGGCGGGGAGGGCAGGGGCGAGATGGCGAGATGGCGAGATCATGAAGCTGTCACGACCGCACAGTCCGTCATGCTGCCTCTCTCGCCCTGATCACAGGCGCTGAGCCGCGGGGCCACGTGGCGGGGGGGTGGGGGGAGGGTCGCGTTGGGCGCCTGATGGTGGGTTGCGTTGTCGTTGCTCCGTTACGCCGAAACACAAGGCAAATAACGCGTGTTGTCGTGGGTGTCGAGCACAATGCGCCAGACACAAAGGCCCGCCGCTCTTCGCTCACGCCTCACCCTTCGCTCACCACGACCAGCGGCTCCCCAGCCCACGGCGAGGCGTGAGGCCCATGGCTGAGCACTGGGCTGCCTTTCTCACCTCCAGCTCTCACAGGTGGAGCAGAGAGGGCAAGGCGGGGCCGCGAGGAAGTGGAGATAATGCAGGGAGAAGGGACAGGTGCAGGTGGTAAAAGGTACGAGGAAAAGAGGGTGGGAGGGAGGGAGGGCGGGGTGGTGGAGGCGGGCAGGGTGCGCGGGACCCACTGGCAACACGGCGGCTGCTGCTCCTCGCTGGCTTTCCTCGGCTCACCTGTTACGTTATGGCGTCACTGGCGCGTCACCGTCACCATTACCGCTGTAATCACTTGGTGAGGGGCTAGTTCAACCCCTAAATGGTGCCCCTGCATGGCTATCAGCGGCCAGCAAGGCTCGGGGGGCGGCACGCAGGGGAGCCATGGAACACTGCCTCCTGCAGGAAGGCAGCGCCGCTCATCTCGCTCACACCACAAAAACGCGCCTGGTAATTGTGCGAGGCGCCGTGCGGGCACCAGCACAGCGGGCCGCCGGGAGCCACGGGGGAGAGCGGCGCGTCTGGAGGAGAAACGACGCCGTCAAGAACAACAAAACACCTCCAGAGAAAGGCGAGCACCACCGCCACTCACCGCGGCCCGAGAGCCACCCCTGCCTGCCCTGCCACGCCAGTCAGGCCAGCCAGGCGGCGGCCAGCAGGGAGCCGCCAGGGGCAGCAGCAGCAGCAGCAGCAGCAGGCAGGAGACAGAACCCAACATAAAAAATGAGAGAAAGGCCACTGGCTGGGTAGGCGAGGACACCGCCATGCACCCACTGCCCGGCGCCTCCACCTCGGGCGGATGAACACACCAGGTGTGGGTGGAGGGCGGCGGGCGGGGCAGGGCGGGGCGGGCGCGGCAAAGACAGGGCAACCAGGGTCGTGTACACACTCGCCCACCACACACACACACACTCGGGCCCGCCTCGACTCCCGCAAGGCCAGGCCACCTTTCACCACACCGCCACCCCCACCACACCACACCCCCACAACTTCCGTCACCTCCACCACATCGCGTCAAACCCACCACGCTGCGTCACCCCCGCCACCACCCGCCACACTCAGTACATCACCTCCACCACATCACCACCTCCTACCACACAAATCACATCACTTTCACCACACTACACCACACCACCACACCATGGCCCTCACCACACAGGTGCGTCACCTTCCCACTAACACATTCCACCACACCACACCGACACCACCAAAACTCAAGTACGTCACCACCACACCCCAGGCCCCACGCCCCACACCCCACGCCCCAGCCAGCCCTCCCTGCCCCGAGGCACGTCACTCCCACCACATCCGTCCATCAACATTGCAACACAACTCCACAACAACACCATTACCACCACCACCACCACCACCCTCCACACCACCACAACGCAAATAACCATTACTCAAGACACCCACACACAACACCACGCCCGCACATCACCACAGCGCCCTCAGCCACGCCCAAGTTTTCACACACCGCACCACCACCACCACCACCACTCACAAGGGCAGCGGCGGCGGCGGCGGCGGTGGCGGTGGTGAGCTAACGAGCAGAAAATCAAGCGTCTCATCTTTTATCACGGAGAGATGTGGTGGTGGTGGTGGTGGTGGTGGTGGTGATCCCCTGCTGCGGTGGCTCGTGGGAGGAAAATACTAGGAATATTGAACTCTTGCGATTTCTCCTCCTCCTCCTCCTCCTCCTCCTCCTCCTCCGCATCCTCTTCCGTCGTCCCCTTCAGTAGCAGAGGGAGAAAATTTCCACACTCACTAGGGATACTAATATTTCACTCCTCCTCCTCCTCCTCCTCCTCCTTCAGTAGTCAAGCGAAATCAAAGAAAATGTTCACGAAATCATTTGCAGTGAAAGTATCAAAGCGAAACAAAACATGACGGAATATTCTAGCCTCCTCCTCCTCCTCCTCCTCCTCCTCCTTCAGTAGATACAAGCACTCCTCCATCCCCCCTCTCCTCTTCTACAATATAAAGACGAACGTTAAATAGATTCCGTTCATAAGAGAGAGAGAGAGAGAGAGAGAGAGAGAGAGAGAGAGAGAGAGAGAGAGAGAGAGAGAGAGAGAGAGAGAGAGAGAGAGAGAGAGAGAGAGAGAGAGAGAGAGAGAGAGAGAGAGAGATAG
>CM035198.1:2850276-2860276 GCA_020233015.1 Callinectes sapidus | reverse complement strand
AACTTAAATGAATGAGAGAGAGAGAGAGAGAGAGAGAGAGAGAGAGAGAGAGAGAGAGAGAGAGAGAGAGAGAGAGAGAGAGAGAGAGAGAGAGAGAGAGAGTGTGTGTGTGTGTGTGTGTGTGTGTGTGTGTGTGTGTGTGTGTGTAATGGATAGACACAGACACAGACAGATGGACAAAGAGCAGAGCAGGCTTAGTTAAGGGAGAGCAAGGCACCACCACCACCACCACCACCACCATCATCACCGCATCATCTCCTTCACTATCACCACCATCGCCGCCACTAATCACCACCATCACCATCACCGTCACCACCATCACCACCAACACCCCCAGCCTGCCTGTACCGCTGTTGTGGTTTCTTTCTGTCAACACCAAAACTGAATAAATACAGTGTTGTTTTATTTATCCTGTGAGAGAGAGAGAGAGAGAGAGAGAGAGAGAGAGAGAGAGAGAGAGAGAGAGAGAGAGAGAGAGAGAGAGAGAGAGAGAGAGAGAGAGAGAGACGAGAGAGAGAGAGAGAGAGAGAGAGAGAGAGAGAGAGAGAGAGAGAGAGAGAGAGAGCCTGATTGACTGGCATATTGACAGAGACAACGAACAGACACACAGATTGATAGATGGACAGATAAGCAGAAGACACGAACACAAACACACAGACAGACAGACTGACAGACAGGCAGACAACATGGACAGAAAGAAGGGCAAAGAGACAGCATTCAAATAGACAGAGAGGGACTGATCGATGTCTAGATAAGTGAGTAAACAGAAAGACGACATTGAGACTGAAAAAGACAGAAAAGACACACACACACACACACAGGATAGACGAAAAATAGAGACGTGTAGACAGACCGAAAGACAGAGGGATAGAAAACAGATACATTTATTAAAAGAGATTAAAAAGATAATTGAGAGACAACTGAACAAACACACACACACACACACACACACACACAAGCAGACAGACGGACACATAGTAGTAAAATAAACATACCAGTACACTGAGACAAACACACAGACACACACAGAGACACAAAGAGGTTACATTCAAACACTATGGACGTGTGTGTGTGTGTGTGTGTGTGTGACTCTTCCATGTACACTTAAGAATGCAGACAGGCGTGTGTGTACGTGTGTGCGCGCTGTGAACGCTCATGTCGAAGTGTGGACAGACTGAGAGAGAGAGAGAGAGAGAGAGAGAGAGAGAGAGAGAGAGAGAGAGAGAGAGGTCGTGCACGGGATTGCTCCGACGTTAAGGATCACTACGGCGGATGTGTTAGTAGGACTGCAGTGAGAGTGTGTTGAAAGCAGTGTTACACACTACACCCCCCTTTACATATAAGACTCCTACAGCAAATACCAACACCACCACTGCTCACCGTGACGCTCAGGAGTCCAGCGCCACTAGAACAGATATGGCCAGACAGGACCGAGGTACTGACCCACTCTCAACAACTCGACCACCCCTTCTTCCCCCAGTTACCCAGACCACCCGCGGCAACGGTGGGAGTGTGGTCGCCAGACCAAAGAAGGGAAAGAAGAGAAAAAGCAAAAGGACCTTACCATCGCAAACAGTTAGCGATAACGGACGCCACACGAGCAACCAGAGCACCACCCAACGACCCAGTCAGGCTCAGGTGAGGATGTGTAATTACTGTACCCGACGTGGACACTCGGTGGTGACCTGTCACCTTCGCGCTGCTGACTTGCGACAGGAGCGTCTACTGAGGCAGATACTGGCGGAAGGAAGACAAATGACCCCTCCCCTCCCTCAAGCACCACCTCAGCCAAGCCCCCCCCAGAACCTGCCGCACCCCCGCCCACTCATCCCTCAACAAGGAGCCTGGGGTCAGAGCCAGAGTCAGGGTTGGCAGTGGAATCCATCTCCACACCACTACTCTTACCCAGGCTCCCTTACCTCAAGCCTCTCAGGTTACCAGGGCTCCACCCCCTTCCCCCCTCCAACATGGCACGCCCAGGGGCAGAGTGTGCTCGCCAACTAAAGGTTCTCTCGGCCAACGTGCGAGGTCTCCGTGCGAACATTGGGGACCTAACCCACAACTGTGTGCTGCGGCACAGCACGGACATTGTTGTGGTGACGGAGACCTGGATGTGGAGTTCACATTCGGAAAAATACGTGGCTACACTCACTGGGCCAGGAAGGACCGACAGGAACGAGCAGGTGGTGGAGTGGCTGTCTGCTTCAAGGAAGGAGTACAAGCCCAGCTACTCGAAGTGGACACACCCCCTCACATGGAGGCCATGTTCTTCAGGGTTGTACTGGCTGACCGCTCGGCCCTCCTCATTCTCTCATTCATACATGGCCGCTTTGTTTACCTCTGCTGAGCCTACTCCTCGGTTTTACTGATTGTGAGGCCTAATTACGAACCTCCAGCGCGTCAGCACAACACAAAAGGTACATAAGAACCGTAAGAGCGTATAGGCATAGTTTAGAAGGTGACGGGTTTTGGGACTCTGTCATATTTTGCCTGTGAAATCTCGAAGTTCTGGGCAAAACCCTCCTTGACAAATTTTTCTCAGTTGGCGCATGCGCACTGAGTACCGAAGTGACGTCATTGTTACCAAGGAAACGACGACGCCACCCTGATAACCCGCACTTACCACTTCATACTAAAGCCTATATACGCAGCTGCCTAGTGCCATATATATATGTGCACCAACCAGGCGCCATTATATAATACACGCTGGCAACAATGACAACACAGGCCAGCGATGAACCTTTGTACCAGTTGCCATATAGAGAATTTTTAGAACAATGCAAAGTATCGGATCTACAAAAACGATGTCGGGAGTTGGGACTGATAAAAGTATGGAAGAAGAAACATGAGCTTATTGACATGATAATACATAAACTACAGCAGACCACAGCACTTAATCCTGCAAAGCACAGCATAGCACCCGCTGCGGAGCAGGCATTTCACCCCGACGTCACACCCATACATCCTCCTGACAAGACCCGGTCACAGCGCCCTGATGCAGCACCACCGTCTGACCCTGACAGCACCTTGCCACAGCCCCCTGGCGTCACAACGGACCCTGGCAGTACCCTGTCACTGAACCCTGGCGCCACACCGGACCCTGGCAGCATCCTGCCAGAGCAGTCTGGAGTCACACCACCGCCTGACCCTGGCAGCACCCTGTCACTAAACCTTGGCGCCACACCGAACCCTGGCAGCACTCTGTCAGAGCAATCTAGCGCCACACCACCGCCTGACCCTGGCAATACCCTGTCACAGAACCCTGGCGCCACACCGGACCCTGGCAGCACCCTGCCAGAGCAGCCTGGCGCCTCACCACCGCCTGACCCTGGCAGCACCCTGTCACAGAACCCTGACGCTATACCGGACCTTGGCAGGACCCTATCACAGCCCCCTGACACCACACCGGACAATGACAACATAATGTCACAGTACCTGCAAGGTCTCTCACCCGCGCCCAGCCGCCAGCGGCCTGAGTTGACCCCAATACCAGACTTGCGGCTGTCACTAGGAGTGCGGCAAACACCTTCGTATCCGTGTCACCTCACACTCGTGCCTCCCATCTCTCCAGGCAAAGATAGTGTAGACATGAATAATATCGCTAGAAAAATCGACACGATTACAGCGAAATTGGAAACAAAGGACATGGAACTGGAACTATTAAATGTTGAAATGAAAGCAGCTTATCACACCATAGAAGTACTTCAACAGCGTGTCACGGAGTTGGAGCAACACAGTTGTGGGGCACGTGGCCGTCACTCAGCGGAGGTACACCCTGCTTGCCCATCACCACCACCATCACCACCTAGCAGCTGTCTGTTGCTCGGCGACACTAACCTACGGCGAGTGTTACGCTCTGACCTTGAGGACACCTGCCGGGTCAGAACCATCCCCGAGGCAAATATGGACTTACTGAGAAGCTGGGTGGCGGAAAGATTAGTGAAGGCTCCCTCTGAGTGTGTGATTTATAACGGCACATATGATTTACTCGAAGATCAAACTCCAGAAATCATTCTTGATAATCTAGGTGCCCTCATTAGTGATCTAAAAGAAAAAAATGTCAACATGAACATATATGTTTGCCAGATAGTGCCATCACCGATGTGTGAAGAAATGCATGCAAAAATGGAAGAGTATAATTAACATCTACTAAAGTGGGGCAAGGCAAACGGTGTGAGTATTATAGAGACTGTTTCCTCATTCAGTCGCACTGGTGAGGTAGATGATCTATGCTTTGACCTAAAACAGGATTCAAATTCTCTGTTAAATAGATTAGGAGTTATAAAACTGATGGATATCATAAGAAAACAGTGTCCTATGTTTAACATGTGCTCAAATTGGGATCACGTTAAAAGAAACCTAAACAACATAAACCCAGAAAACATCAACACAAACAACAGAAGCAACAACAATATCGCAAACATCAACGTATCAAGGCCAGCAACACACACGCCCACCACCTCCTCACACACCTCATACACCTCACACACCCACCATCGCACAACACGGCGGGGTAGTTATCACGCCCGTGGTATTCCCGGCCAACAAGTGCCTTATCACGCCAATACTGCTCCACCGGAAGCGTTACGCCAGCCCCGCGATGCCCACGCAACGTGTCCTGCCACCCGCCTCGCCACTGCCACCACCACCACCACGCCAGTAGGACGGGGGCAGGCAGATGCAGGTTGGCGCGGTACGGGCGACGGGCGTGGCGGCTCCTCTGCTGCCTTGGGAAAACAACTGACACAGCTCCCACATAATGCGGCACATACTCCAGTATTCCAAGTGCAACACCTAAATACAGCTGCTTTCAATCATGATCAAAATAAAAGAAATAGAAACAGAAGTACACTAACAAATATGAATTTAGTGAATATGAAAACCAGGCAGAGGTGGAGCCGACCACACCACACTACACCATACATATGGCAGAACACCCATGAGAGCCACACCACACCATACCACACCAAACCATACACATGGTACAACACTCACGAGAGCCACACCACATCTGAACCAGTGCCGTACACTCGCACACACACCAAACACACACGTGGATGTTACAACTGTGGCGAGTTTAACCATCATCAGGCCACGTGTAGATTTGACTATAAACTGACATGTGGTCTTTGCCATCAATTAGGACACAAACAAAAATTATGTCGACAATACAGCGCATAGGACACCGGCGAGGAAGGTACAGCCGCTAGATGTGAAGTGAGGGACGCCGCTTATACTCACATTGTTTACCCAAAAAAGGACGAGTTGACCATTGAGCACATCAATGCTCAGTCATTACTATCTAGTCTGGACGAAGTAAAATTACTAGTCATTGAGAGAAATATTGATGTTTTATGCGTGAGTGAATCTTGGTTAACGTCTCATACTCCAGATATTTTTATAAATTTTCCTAACTATAAGGTTTTTAGAAATGACAATGGAAGAGGAGCAGGAACATGTATATATGCAAAAAGTGTTTTAAACCCTATTTTAATTAATATTGATGTACCAAAGCAGGAGGGAGTGGAAGATGTCTGGATTAAAGTTCAACGTAAAAAATTTCCTTCAATTATAGTTGGGTGTATGTACCGTCACCCTAAGGCGCTGGCTACGTCTTTTGATTACGTTCAAGATGTTTTCAAACAGGTGTGTCTGCAAAACAAAAAGGTTTTCATTTTAGGCGATTTTAATGACGATCTGCTCTCGAAGGGAAACAAAGTTGGCAAGATTATTAAGAATTGCAGCCTAACTCAGATTATAGACACACCTACAAGAATAACTTCCTCGACTTCTACACTCCTTGATCTTATCATTACAAACACACCTCAGTGTATTGCATCTAATAATGTCGTACCCCAAGTAATAGCAGACCATGACCTCATCTCTGTTACTGTTAAAGTCAGCAAACCAAAGCGCCTCCCTGTCACCAAAACCTTCAGACAGCTGACTTATTACACCAAAGACATATTCTCCTCCCTCCTCCTTGATAACGTGTATCGTTTAAATGATATATTTTTAACAGATGACGTGGACAAGCAAGTTTCTACTTTTAACGAAGTTTTTATTCATTGTCTGGATACGTGCGCTCCGATGGTGACAAAAGTTGTGAAAAGACCACCAACACCCTGGATGAATGATGAGTTACGAAATGCAATCAAAGACAGGAATGAAACACAAAGTAGACTCAAAGATGACAGACAGAACAGTTTCTTGCAACAAGTATATAAAACAAAGAAGAATCTTGTAAAGACAATGATTAGTGAAACTAAATCTAATTACTATAAAAAAGAGATTATGAATTGTAAAGGGAAAACTTCTTCTATATGGCAAGTCGTTAAGGAAATTATTCCTTGCCAAAAAAATGAATCTAACACTTATGACTTTGATAATGTAAAAGAAAAATCAGAAGAATTCAACAATTTCTTCTCCAGTATTGGTGAGACGACCTATAATCGTTCACAGGAATTACTTGGAGCTAATAGTAATTCAACAATAAATCTTAAAGACTCTAATACTGATCCTACAAATCACTTTAGACCAGAACCTGTGAGCATCAACACGGTTATTTTGACAATTAAACACCTCAACAAAACCCGTTCTATTGGATCTGACGGTATATCACTGCGATTCCTGCAGGATGCTCTATTTGTCATTGCCGCCTACCTGACGTGCATCATTAACACCTCCCTTGTAACGGGCATATACCCTACACAATGGAAGCATGCAGTAATCATGCCTCTTTTCAAATCCGGTAATACCAATATTGTAAATAATTACAGGCCTATATCATTGTTACCTATTATGTCAAAAATAATAGAGAAAATTGTTGCTCATCAACTTACATGTTACCTAGAAACCAAGAAACTCTTTTCAAATTCCCAACATGGTTTTAGGCCTCGACTATCAACAGAAACAGCTCTCACTGTCATTACGAATAAAATATACAATAATATGGATCACAAAAAAATATCACTATTAACCTTGTGCGATTTATCCAAAGCTTTCGATAGTGTCAGTCACAAAATTCTTTTGAATAAATGCAAGAAGCTCAACATAAGTAAATTTTGGTTAGATAATTATTTGACCAACAGAACCATGTCTGTCCGCTTGAATGGGGCAACATCTAAAGACCAGAAAGTGAACTATGGAGTCCCACAAGGTTCAATTCTTGGCCCGCTATTGTTCGGCATTTATGTGAATGATCTGTCAGAGCATGTTAATGGTTTCATAGTGCAATACGCGGATGATACTCAAATATTACACGAAGGCACAGTTAATAATATCCATCAACTCATTAATGATGCTGAAACAACTCTGAGACAATGTAAACGCTATTTTCTGAGCAATGGCCTACTTTTAAATCCAAGTAAAACGCAATGCATTTTCCTAGGCAATCGTCAACTCCTAGCTAAGATTCCTCTTGCCACTACCATACATTTTGATGGAGAGAACATACTTCCAAGTTATCATGTTAAGAATTTAGGAGTGTATTTTGATAAATATATGTTGTTTGATGTTCATTTAAATGAGTTACAGAAGAAGGTGACAGGCATATTAATGTATATAAATCGAATTAGTAAATGTTTTGATAAACCCACACGAATTCTTGTTACTCAATCACTTGCATTAAGCACAATATATTACTGTATTCAAGTGTGGGGATCAACAAACGAAACTCTTATGTGTAAGGCCCAGAAACTTCAAAACTTTGCAGCTAAAGTAGCCGTGGGAGGTAGCAGGAAATATGACCGTGCATCACCTTTCCTTAAAGAACTTAAATGGCTCAGGGTTAAGGAGAAACATATGTTTGACATTTGCGTAACAATGTATAAAACTTTACGAAGATGTTATCCTGATGGCTTTTTATCCTTTTTATCTTTTAATACTGTAAACGATGTGACAAACAGTAAAACTAGACAAAGAAACAACTTGCATGTTCCCCGGACCAGAATAGACAGCGGTGCCAGGGACCTCACTGTGTTGGGTCCAAAGTTGTGGAACCAACTCCCATCCACCATCACCCTATCTCAAAATCTAAACAGTTTTAAGACTAACCTCAGGAAACATTTCGAATCGACAAATATTGAATAAATATTTTAGACATATGTTAGAAAACGCACAGTGATGAAGCTTTACACCCATATTTTATGCAGCATTTTATGGTCTTATTATCATTTTAAACATAATTTTAAGGACATTCATGTATTTTATTTTACTTAGAGGTAGACATTGCACTTTAGTGTAGAAATACTATTTTAGTTACCATGATTATTTTATACTCTTAATATTTTTTGATGACAACATTCTGCAATTTAATTATTTAGTAGTATACTAAGATATTTCAATCTACAGTTTAGTTTTATGACCTCCATATTTATGTAAAACTATGTGAAGATAATGTACTTAATAACCACTTTCGTGGAATAAAGAATCTGAATCTGAATCTGAATCTGAATCTGAATATATATTGATGTGAAAAATGTACATAGTGCATCATACATAATATATACACATAAATCACAACTCTCTGATTAAGTTGGTCTCAGTCAGATAAATCATCAATCTATCGACCACATCCGGGTGTTCGTCACCCAGAAGGGTGGTCTGCGTTAGCGTGAGGCCGCGACTCCTGCAATACGCCGCCAAGGGCCGCCTCTCCTCACGATAACGCACACAGTGAAGCAGGATGTGCTCGACAGAGAGGGTGACATTGCATATGGAACATTGTGGTGGGAAAGCGTTGGCTATGTAGGGGAGCATGTGGGTGGGGAGGGTGCAGCCCATCCTGAGGCGTGCGAGGACAACCTCCTCCCGCCTTGTGGGGCGATTGGAGGAAGCCCACTCGCCTAGGATGGGTTTGATGGTTTGTAGGTGGAGGTTGTCCCAGTGACTCTGCCACAGGAGTTTTGCTGATGATTTAACAACTGAGAGACATGACTGCAGATCCCGACGGAGGTTCCACGCTCCCTCGAGCTCTGCGGCAGACCGAGCTAGCATGTCAGCCTGTTCATTCCCGCGAATATTGGAATGTCCAGGCACCCAAATCAGTGAGAAGGATTTACGACTTGAATTTAATTTATTAATGATGTTGCCCTGGATTTCATTTGTATCCGTACGGCCGGACTCTATTGCCTGAAGGGCTGACATAGAGTCCGAAAAAATGATAATTGAACGATGAGATGAATTTAAAGCATAGTCTATGGCCGTGGTTCCCAACAGTGGTCCAGTGGACCCCTTGGGGGTCCACGAAGGCCTGGCCGGGGGTCCACGTGTAACGATCATTTTTTTTTTTCTCTATTTCTTTTTCAAAATAATCAAGTATCACCTAGTAACTCGCTTGCCTTCGTTTTCTTTAATAGCTTACCAAGACTTTTCTTGAGTGACTATTTAAAAACATTTTTTGAACGAGTTATTATATATTATAATATATTATATATTATATTATTATTATATATTATAACGAGTTATACAAAATTGAGGCGGGGTCCACGGAAAGTGCCCGAAGACCGTTAGGGGTCCACGAGCCGAATCCAGTTGGGAACCACGGGTCTATGGCTTTATCAATGGCAAAAATTTCAGCGGAAAAGACCGATGTATGAGTCGGCAGTCGGAACCTGAGGGCACATTCACACGACCACACACTTGCACCCACACATTCATCCGTCTTGGAGCCGTCAGTATAAATGTGTAGGGATGGAGGGAGGCCAGCGATGAGGGCCCGGAAATGTTGGTGGAGCTCTGCCTCGGCAACAACAGCCTTCTTCCCCCTTATCCATGTTGTGTTGCTGACTGGAGGGTGGTGTCCTATATATATAGCCTCGGCCGCGTGGCTTACGTGATCCTCTTACACGTACGTGGTGGTTCGAAACGAGGAGTTGAACGAGCGGTTGAGGATGAACGAATGAAAGAGGAAGTGGCGAACGAGTGGCTGAAAGAGTCCTGTTGTCTGAAACCGGACTCGCTCGTTACCTCTGTCTTGAGGTAGTGGTTCGCCCTTACA
>CM035198.1:2811638-2828121 GCA_020233015.1 Callinectes sapidus | reverse complement strand
AAAAACTGATGATTTACGCACACACACACACACACACACACACACACACACACACACACACACACACACACACACACACATGGTAATAGAAATAATGATGACAATAATGATAAAAATGACGATATGAACAACAGCAACAGCAACAGCAATACCGCAAGATGCTCCAACTAACAGATCAAACACCGATAATTTTTCCTCACTGAGACTCACAACTCCACAAAGTTTATCGGTTTAAGACTTAAGCCCAAAGTGCGCGTTATATTTAGGATGAAATGTGTTGCAGCCCCGAAGAAAATTATGCTAATCTTTTTTTGTATTCCGCAAGACGTATTTTAAAAAGAGTGAGAGGCTTCACTTAACTTCCTCATCCAGTTCCCTCACTCTAGAAGGACGTCGGAAGGGCGGGATCATGACGCAGACACTTAAAAGACAATATTCTAAAACAATTCTGCACTTTCACTGGATTACATAAAAACTAGTTGAGGTTACACGTTTTTAAGGTGTATTTTTTTTCTTTCAATGATTCCTGTGATAAATTAACAGAATTTCTACATTGTCAATTGGAGAAACAGTATTGGGAACCAGGTTGATAATCTCGGTGGCCTTTTAAAGTATTTGTGGTAAGAAAACAAAACGTTTCAAAATTGTGGATTTTGTACTTTTCTTTACCATATCAGAATACTTGTAACAATCACGTTTGGTAATCGAGTAACTTCCACTTCCTCACACTGTACTATGAGTTCTCCTTCTATCGTAAATCTCTTCTGTTTTTTTCTTTTTTCAGTTGCCACGTTTTCTAGAGAGAGTGATTGAAGAACTCAAGACTATTTCCAAAGGTGGAAGAGATGACATTTCAATTGTCTCAATTTTTTGAGTCCTCAGGTGTGATAACAATTTGTCAATTACCGCATTTTGTAGGAGAGAGAGACTGAGACAGAGAGAGAGAGAGAGAGAGAGAGAGAGAGAGAGAGAGAGAGAGAGAGAGAGAGAGAGAGAGAGAGAGAGAGAGAGAGAGAGAGAGAGAGAGAGAGTGTGAGCTGACTGGATGACTGCATAATACGGGAAAAATCAAACAGGGAGGCTTTATTCTCACCAGGATTTTTTGCAAAGGTGAAAGAAATGATAACTCTTATTTCTAAGGGTGGTTATCTGGTTTATGCTGGAGATTTTCTATTAAAATATCACTTGAACTTTGGAAATACACTAAAGAACATCTGCAGAATTCTTTGTTTCTATGTTCAATGTATACTCACGCACACTGTACACAGGAGAGGACGTATTATCTCCCAGCTCCTTCACGCATCCCAGTCATTCAAACTTTATTATGTAAGAGAGGGAATCTGCCCGAGGACAACAAAGATAACAATAACAACAAAAAAAGCCCACTAATTTGCCGGTTCTCTAATAGGTCATAAAGATTTTGCCGAAAGATAGGGGCAAATGTCTTAAAAGTTCCCTCTTAAATAAAGTGAAGTCATAAGAAGTTGGAAATAGGAAAGCAGGTACCTGTGCCCTAAACATGGTTTCATCACAGCCACTTCTGCGGTATTTTTATTAAATTATTTACTTCTGCAATGTCAATAACTGCTGTCAACGTATTGCTTTCATAATTAGTAATACACGATTTTACATCACCAGTTTTGTATTTTCACAGCAATGCCGTTCTTGATTATTGGGCCATTTCATGCTGAACCATATGCTAATTTTGATGTCATCGTCAGAATCTCATTACAGTAAGTGCCATGCATACACTTTTAGTGAACGAGTTAATATTTTTACTCGACAAAAGTTTCAGTACGTTATTCTTGTGACTGTATGCTGGTTCCCGTCGCTAGTCAGCTGTGCGAAATGAGCATTTTTTTTCAGAAGTGTCTGATGGACTTGCACAAACGACAGATGAATTCAATGAAAATGTCAGTCAATAATTCAATTTTGCTTTGCTTCAAGCGTGGATTCAAAAGAAAAATGACAGGATATTCTTGATGTTGTCCAGATTAAATTCATGAGAAATTTTCTTTGTGATGTTCATGATCTTACAATATTGTTATTATCATTGCTACTATTATTATTATTGTTATTATTATTATTATTATTATTATCATTATTATTATTATTATTATTATTATTATTATTATTATTATTATTATTATTACAATTGTGATGATGATATATTATTATTATTATTATTATTATTATTATTATTATTATTATTATTATTATTATTATTATTATTATTATTATTATTATTGTTACCATTATTATTATTATTATTATTGTTATTATTATTATTATTATTATTATTATTATTATTATTATTATTATTATTATGTTATTATTACTATATTTTTATTTTATTTTTATTATAATTATTATTGCTATTATAATAATTTCCCTGGAACAGTCTTAGAAACATTCATTCTCTTAGCCTTGGCTTCTTATCACTCACGGGTATGTTAAAATCAACCCCATGTTCACCATTACGCCTTATCTCCCACACGGCCTCACAAGGCAGCGAGGATCCCTCACCACAACAAAAATCACACACCACCGCTATAAAAGGAAGATCCTTCCGTGTCGATAACAGCCTATAATGCCTGGAGCACGCATGGTCTAGACACAACAAAAAAGCATAAAAAGACAACCTTTTCACCAGCCAGGATTAGAGTGCTATGTAACCTGTAACCTTGACTCCTGATCGTCTGCGCGCACCACTCAGCAAAAGAACGATTCCTGTGTATGGACTTCAAAGTAACGCCCTAAGAGAGGGGATGTCGTGTACGATGTTTAACTTACGCATGCTACAGTGACAATTAAAGCAGTATCTTGTTTCTCCCCTTTCACTTGTAAATTCTGGAATCCTCTGCCGGTTTCAGTTTTCCCCTTTTGTACGACATCAGAACTATTTCAAGAGATTCGTTCCAGATGTCTCCATTACTAAATTAAGCAACCCTAGTGGAGCTTTCTTCTACTTAATGTGTTCAACGTATTTGGTAGTGGCAATTAAGGCCTTTATTCCCTTTTCCTTTTTTTTTTTTCTTGTTTTTACCAGTTTCCGGTGTGACGCCTGGTGTAAGAGCGAGGGGGGGGATAAATGTGGCTGTGACGTGAGTGTCTGTGTGACGGAAGCAGCGGAGCGAGAATGGTAAGGGCAAAATTAAATGAAATGCGGTGATGAGCTATAATGTACCTCTGTGATGGAGAAAAGGGAGCAGGCTGATATGACACAGTGACCGGAGTGTTATTGTGATGAATGTAGACAGGGAGAGAGGAAGAGGTAAATATGACGGAACAGCTGGTGATGTGACCGAAGAAAAGGACAGAGGCGAAAAGATGTAGAAATGACGAGTTATCAATGTATATAATGCTAATGCAGTGAAAATGATAGACAGTGTGGAGTATTTTCAGATTAGTTACAACACTTTAATATTTTGATAAACTGGAAAACTTGTGGAGCAGAAGCATTTGTTGTTTGTTGAGACTTAATTTAATCACAAACTCAGAATATTTCAGGATGTAAGTTTCTGTCATGACTGGAGTTTCGGCAACGTTGTATTTCCTCTCCGCACAGAGTTTGTAATATAAGCAGCTACCACAGCTCGTGGGGCAGCTGTTCGCGTCACACATTCCGGAAGTGTTACGGAAAAATTAGCCAGGTAACTTGGACGGAAAGTTAAAAGAAATAACTGAAAAAAACTAACAATGACTGAGTTTTAAAAAATGGTTTGGTTATTATAACAGACCAAAAATTATAAGACCAAAGAATCAAAACTTACTATCCTATGTATTTACTTATCTAGCAATTTATCTACCCGACTTAGCTGTATACTTGTGTTACCTGTGTATATATCTAACCAATTATCTATAGCTACTTACCTACGTACCTGTTTATTCATATACTTACCTTATTTAGCCACTTACTAACATATTACTTGCCGTTCTCATTTGCTTAATCTACTCTCTTCTTATCTACCCATCTACTTATTTATCCATTAGCTACTTAGCTACTTATCATATTTCACCTTCTGACATACATACCTGTTCCACTCATTTTTTACACTACTTACATTCCAATTCACCTTACTTTCTTATCTTCCTTCCAGTCACTACAACCCGACTAACTTAAGTAATTTGTCAATTTGTAAGAGTGAAATTGCGTCAGCCCCAGATCGTGCTTTAATTGAATTTCATCTGAATATCATTACCGATACAAATATAGAAATCATCATATTTACACAATAATGGAAAAAATAGCCATTACGTATCTTTTTTTCATGAGGATGTGACAGCAACTGTGCTAGGGTGTGTTCGGATGTGGCAGTAACTATGTTAGAAGGTGTTCTAGCGTAGCAAACTCGTGGTGGCTTTCACACACAGAACATAAGGTAGCCGAACACTTGCACTAAAATCATATGTAAGAGAAGGAGAACAGCCACAGCCACGCGCATGGTGAATAATCCTCTGAAGCCAGTTTCCTTTGTTGATAACGGCAACAGGAACGAATCTTGCTCACTTCCCTGAGTTTGAAACGTACTTGAAGCCATATCCTTCTTCAACCGCCTCGCTCTTTTTGCATTGGACAATCTTTTTGCTGCTTTTTTTGCGGGAACTTTGGCCATATAGTATTTAATGTTAGTGGTTGCTTTCTCAAGGCCAGTCTTTAGGTTTGTTAATTCGACTTGCCCCTTCTTTATCTTTGTTGATACTTTGTTATTTTCCTTTTTACGTTTTTGTAGATTTGCTTCCTTTTTGGCAAGTTTTCTGTTCGTCTTGTCAGTAATTTCAGTCATCTTGATAGGTTTCTTCTGCATTTTTTCTTCCCTTTTCTGTTTTCTGCCAGCTAGTTTTAACTCATTCACATTGCGTCTTTTGGCTTTCCTGGTCACCTCCTTGTTTGTGTCTTCCTTCTCGTCCGAGTACTCGTGGATGGGACACCACCACCACCGCCAGCGACCTGCTGCCTGGTGCTTTGGATGGTCTCCGAAGAGACTGCCGACACAGGGAACCTCACACTCACTTCTGCCGTCGCCAGGTTGTTCCTCTCCCGCTGCCTCCTTGTTTTGGGACATTACTTTCAACCCCACAAAAATTAAAACCCACTATAATATACTGAACCTAAAACATATCCTATCATGCCGAACCACGAACTACTTTTATTTGTTTAGCCAGCCTAAGAAAAAAATCTCCTTAATAGACAGTAATATATAAATATATATATATATATATATATATATATATATATATATATATATATATATATAGTATATATATATATATATATATATATATATATATATATATATATATATATATATATATATATATATATATATATATATATATATGAGCATAGAGAAGCAATTTCTGTAGGAGGTTTTCATGTGTGAATTTATTATTTTTTAAGCCACTCTTTCATCCACACCTTTCTTTTCATAACTTCCTTTCCCTCTTCATCGTCTAAAGCAGGGGTTCTTAACCTTTTGATGATTCCAGAATCCCAATGGATTGCCCAATATGGTCCCATACCCCTCTTCACTTGACTGTCGAAATAATTATCGTCATTCCTATTATTTGCCAATGTCTTCCAAATATGTCAGTAGCTTGAATTTACTGTACTTTAGATATGGATAGCTAGGAATAGAACATGAAATTAAATATTAAGCATTGATAACTTTATCATATTTGTTTACTGAAAGCAAAATAAAAATGGAGTCACGGTACCGTTCTAGGGATTATTGAACACAATACAAATAACACTGCTCTCAATACAATAAAGAAAAAGTTTATAAAAGTTAAGGGTGGCACTTAAGTCTGGTTTTAAAATATATAATGACAGTTCTAATTAATAATCTAACATTCTACCCAAGTGTAAATATGATTAAATAAAATAGATACCAGTGCCCAGAGATCGAGTCCCATACCCCCAGCATTTGGTTCCCATACCCCCAATGGGTACGGATACCCCCGGTTAAGAACCCCTGCTCTAAAGAAAGAAGAATAGCTATGCATGCAGCTGCTTTACTAATCTTCGCTCCATAAACTCCATAATGATTGTTCAATCTTTCTGAAATTGTGTGGCCAAAAAGCTGTTTGCACAATCTCGATGATTGTGCAATCATGATTGACAGTATATAGGGGCCATAACATACTGAACTTAAAACATATTCTAACATGCAGACTATGAACTACTTATTTTTCTATACAAAGTGGGATTTTTCATGGGAATTTATGGGCTAAAGGACACCACCTAATGGAGGCCTCCTATCTGAAAGCCCACCCACTTTGGGACCGTTACCCCGAGTGGACGCCCAATCTACAATCAGACCGTAGTCAGTATTCAAACCTATACGCTCGGGGATCCGAAGGCCCGCAGAGCGCAAGCGGTTCCACTGTACCAGGCCATCATAAGAAAAAATCTCTTTAATAGAAAGTAGAAAAAAAAGATAGAAGCTGATAGTGGCTAATTAATGAGCTATTGCTGTGCTTCATGATATTTATAGAATGTTCAGTGATACCTTACACAAATTCGTATCGTTATTATCGTGAAAAATAAATAAATAATACAGCTACATGAACTATTTTCTTATTATTCTCTGCGGCCGGCCTATGCGACTACTCCATAACATGATTTGAGCATGCGGAAACATGTTGTTGATTAAGGTGACGGTGCCTGCAGTGATGGGGGCAGTACTAAAGTAGTGGAGGTGGTGTTCAGTCACTCATTCACAGCCTATAAAGGAAGAAAAGAAAAAATCTAATTTCCACTATAATTCCCCTCACATTCCAATTTCCTACAAACACTAGATCTCCTTACCACAATAATTAGAACCAGAAACACCATAGAAAAACAGTGACAAATACGTACAGCATATGAAAGTTGCATAGACACATTTCATATAGTACATGGCAAACTACGATACATCTTTACGAGCATTACCTATAGGAGGCATTATAGAAGCACGTCATGGTGGTAATTAGCATGTAAAAAAAAAAAGGAAGATTATGCATCGGAAGGTATGTAGGAATAGAAGCTTGAGTGTAGAGGGACGAGGGGTAAGAGAGAAGAGAAGAGAGAGGGAAATAGAAGGAGGCAGGACGGTCACTATGTAAACAAGGAAAAGTCAGGAACATTAGAAAACCCTTGTATGTGTTTGCTCGATCACTCCCTGGAAGACAAACACCTACCAGACATGTGTTTGTGTTTGTGTGCGTGTGTATGTGTGTGTGTGTGTGTGTGTGTGTGTGTGTGTGTGTGTGTGTGTGTGTGTGTGTGTGTGTGTGTGTGTGTGTGTATGGATAGGTGGATGGGTGTGGTTTGATGGTGAATGGAGGCATGTGTGCGTGCGTTCTTAGCATGTTGCATGTAATATGAGGCTCGAATCGTGTGTGTGTGTGTGTGTGTGTGTGTGTGTGTGTGTGTGTGTGTGTGTGTGTGTGTCTGTTTTTCATAAGACAGATAAAAAGCAGGGAAGCTACAGAGACCAAAGAAAAATGCAATGTTTACACAGCCACGCGTGAGTGCAGTAACCTCACAAGCTTACTTGCTTACTCCTCCTATAGAATCCATTAAACCCCTTTTATAAAACCCATATGTGTCTCTGCTGTCACAACAAATAGAGATACACGTAGAAATATTGCAGTATTTATATTTTTGCTGTATACTTCTTCAAATAATCGAATAATACTCACGTCCACCTTATGTAACGTTGCCTGGAGTTAATTCGTATGTTTGGGCGACTCGTCAGTAAATAAAGAGGATGTGGTGAAGGAGGAGTAAGAAAACGACGAGTGGGAGGAGGAGGAGAAGGGGACGGAGTTAGGTGCCAGGTTGAAAAAAGAAAGGAGGGAAGAGGAGGTTTTTAGCGTCTATTGTGTGCGCTGGACGACTATAAACACTTGAGAGGGCGTCTTTAGCGGTCAGTTTCAGTTGCCATCTGTCACTTCTGCTTCTCCTGCTGCCCTAAAGCTCGTCAGGCATCACGGATTACACCAGTTAAATCACCAAATCACCATCATGAATTAGAAATAACACATCACATTCGTTAACCCTCACCCTCGCTAGTTAGTCATCTCTCTCAACAATTAGTCATCACTCACTACGTAGTCAAGTCTCCATCACCGCCTCTCATTATAGTTGTAGTCCTTGTTCTCTCCAGTTTCCCACGCATCTCCCTCGCAACCTGGTTATGCTCATTGTTATGCGAGTCTGTTGCCAATTGTGTGTTGATTTGCTTGTCTGGTTTGACCTTTACCAAACATTACTTGACCTCTCTCTCTCTCTCTCTCTCTCTCTCTCTCTCTCTCTCTCTCGCTCTCACTCTCTCTTTCTCTCATGTGTGTGTGTGTGTGTGTGTGTGTGTGTGTGTGTGTGTCCCCGTCAGAAATAAACTCTCATTTTCATTCTCGTTCATTTTACGACCGAAAAAGTACAAAGAAAACTGTGATTTAGTGTGTGAAATATCCTAACTCACGTGGAACACTTTAATTGACATCTTGTTATCCTCTTGCTCTTGGTGAGTGGCTTTCTCTTTCTCTTTTTCGTCTTTCTTACTCTCCCTCGATTTAATTTTCACCTCAAATTTATTTCATAAACAGTAGAAAAATACATAACAATGACCAACAAACGCGCACGTCATTAGAATAATTCTGTGTGGTTCTTACCTCCTTCTGTGGTCTCTTCAGACACCATAATGCAGCTATAGGAGATTGGCACTCATCACTTTGCACAGCAGCAGGAAATCCTATCAGTGTAAGTCTTCATGATCAAGCGTTATCGTGAGCCCTTAAATAAGCCACGATTCCCCCTCTGTTCGTGCTACTTGACTGCCTTGCACACACCTCACTTGGCACTGCCCCCTTATCAGCGCATTACAAAATTATCGGTTTGAGGGAGACATGCGAGGCGAGGTGACTTGTGGCCTCTCTCCTCCACCTCAGACTCTTCCCTTCTCTTTTTCCAGCCCAGTTGAAACCTAAGATTAAAGACACTCCAAGGGCTTCTCAACCACACCAAAGTTTAGAGCGGTAATACAGCATGACCGACCCGACCCGACCCGACGTCGTGTTTCGAAACGGAGATTGAAAAATCTTGCGGCAAAAATGATAGTTGCAAAGAAGAAAAAAGGAAAGGAAAAAAGGAGCACGATTCCAGCCAGCGATGTCCTCCACACTTGTAAGGATTGAATATTTAGGAGACTACACCGAAGGGGTTGCGGGGCAGAGTCTGTGGTCGTGTTGGGAAGGGAAAGGTAGAGTCGAGGCTGGAAACTGTAGACATACGTGATCTATCTTAACTTGTCCTACTTAGAAAAAAAAACTACTCTTCCAATGTCTTAAAAGGGAGAATTACGTCACTTTGCAACTACCTACTCAACTTTACAGACAACCCATTCAGTGGTGTGGACAACCTACAAACTTGGTCAAATTATCAACTAGTTAATCACGAAAAAGTAAGACATAATTATGTTTGATGAGTAACTAGATGCCTTAAAAATTCTTGATAACACCATGCAACCCTCAACTTGATTAATTCCACTAATGACATCTGGAACATAAAAAAAAAATCCTTAATGTAGTAGCGCTAGGAATGGAAGGATAAGAACACACGAATAAAAGCCAACTAGCAAGAGACGTAGAGGAACAGACAACGGAAGTGAGGCAAATATGATGCAAAATACAGAACAAAAACAATATCCAAAAAGGAGAGAGAGAGAGAGAGAGAGAGAGAGAGAGAGAGAGAGAGAGAGAGAGAGAGAGAGAGAGAGAGAGAGAGAGAGAGAGAGAGAATCACGGCGCCCCCTCAACACCAGACGCCCTCCCTAGCTTCTAAAACCACTTCATTACCGTTCATCTCATATTCACCAAAAAATATAATGCTGCACCTTCATTCTCACTTTACAAGACTGCAAGGGACGGCTGGCTCGTTCATAATCAGGTTATCAGGAGCGAGTGGCGGAGAAGAGGGAACCAAGGGAAAGATAGAGACAGAGAGAAAGTGACAAAGAGATGCGAGAGGAAAGAGAAAGGAAGTAAAGGAACAGAGTGTGGAAGGGGTGATGAGTAGCGTGAGAGAGAGAGAGAAAGAGAGAGAGAGAGAGAGAGAGAGAGAGAGAGAGAGAGAGAGAGAGAGAGAGAGAGAGAGAGAGAGAGAGAGAGAGAGATGCAATAACAATAAAGATAGCCCTTGCAATACATAAAACTGTTAGGAATCAGGGAATGAAAATATATATATTGTATACAGCACTAAAACATTTCCGATACCTTCGATTTCCATTTTTTCGAACAGTTTCCAACACCACTACCACCACCATAAACAACAACAACAACAGCAACAACTACTACTACTACTACTACTACTACTATTACTACTACTACTACTACTACTACTACTACTACTACTACTACTACTACTACTACTACATCACAACTATCACCATCCTCTCCATCATCAGAACTCCATCACAGTATATCACCTCTACAATCATTGTTCATTCAACCTAAAAACCACCACCATTATAATTTAAAAACCATCGTCACCACAAAGACAGTCACCACCAACAACACCACCACCACCACCACACAGCAAGCCGTCCCATCAGCCGCCACGCACACCAACCCACCCGCACACACACACACACATTACACCTCAGATCACCACCACTCACCACCAGGCCATAACTGTCACCGTCGCTATCCCGTTACCGTGACAAGAGGTTCTGGCGGGCTTAACGTGCTACACGCTGACTCCCTTCCCTCTCCAGGCTCGGTGCAACACTTTTCGTACAGTATAACCGAAGTGTAAGTACGTGCACTGAATAATCTAGTTTTTTCCTGGTGTTTTCTTTATTTTTTCAGTATCACGCAATCTACTTTCTACTACTAAGAGGTTTTACGTGTAGCGTCAACGTGATGGTGGTAGTGGAGCTGGTGGTGGTAGTAATGGTGGTGGTTATGGCGTATGTAATGCTTTTCTCTGTCTGCTAATCAAGGAATCACATCATGCCATGCTCAGAGAGTTGGTATTCTTCCTAGGCGCGCGCGCGTTTGTGTGTGTGTGTGTATGTGTGTGTGTGTGTGTGTGTGTGTGTGTGTGTGTGTGTGTGTGTGTGTGTGTGTTAAAATTCCAAGCAGTAAAATGTAAAGATAGTCGAATGAAAGCAGAGATGCGGAGAGAGAGAGAGAGAGAGAGAGAGAGAGAGAGAGAGAGAGAGAGAGAGAGAGAGAGAGAGAGAATCCCTGTTAAACTCAGCGAAAAAATTATCTATCGGTATAACTGGTAAGGGGGATAGGAATTGCTTGCAGGCACCGTCTGGCTGGCGTTACTGTCCCTCTGGCGGCGATAAACCTGCCGCTTTGGCCCCTCGGCAGGAGTGAGATAATTCTCCACGCCCTCCCCGCTCCAGCTCTCTCCTCCCTTCGGCCAGGATCTCTCCCAGCATAGAGGCGCGTTTTGTCCTCAGCTTTATTGTAACTGCAATCCATTGTTATTCGCGGCCAGTTGGCAAAAGTGTTGTTTTCCTGAACGAGGCAGCAAGACCAACACCCTTTGTCAGTAGTAGCTCCCTGGTTTCTCTTTCAGGGAGTGGTGGTGAATCTTACCAAGACGCGGACTGTAAGGGAACATCGAAATCTTTAGTGGCAAAAGCGATGCTTTCTTGAACAAGGCGGCAAGACCAACTCCCACCTTCAGTTAGTAACTCCCATGCTCCTTCTTCAGATAGGCGTGGTGCAGCTCTCTACACACTGAGATCCCATGGTGATCTTATATAGAAGTGTGAAATAGTGAGTGTTGTTTTAGAAAACTATGCAGAGAGAAACAGCACCCTTCGTCAGTAGCTGCTCCCAAGTTCCTCCTTCAAATGCTCGTTGTGTATCTATATCAACACCTCGACAGTAGAGGGGACATGAAACTCCATCTGTAGCATCTGGGTGTTATTGCCGTAGTGAAAATGGGCGTTGCAGAAGTATATTACGAAAGAGACACCTTTTTCCTGTAGGCACTGGAATATACTGCAAATTATGTCCTCGTGTCCCACCATAAAACACGCGTTATGTCCCCGTCTGTCGATAACTCAGCCATAAATTCCTGAAGCAGCGAATTTATAAAGGGTGATGGCCGCTTCCTCATGCATGGCGACGCTGCGAGAGGAAGTCTGTCCGCCAACCACTTCTGTTGCCAATACTCCAGAGATACAAAGCCACGCGGTCTCGGTCTCGGTCTGGGATCTCAGTGTCGCCTCTATCCGGCCTCGCACCATTACTATTCATTGCCTACTTTGATCGGATTCGCCTTTTGATTCCGAGTGGCTGAATGAACCGCGACTACTATACTACGACAGGAGAATTGCGTCAGAATCTCAATTAACTAAACTAAGCTTGTGCTAACGTAACCAAACTTAATTTATTCTTATTCTAATAAACACAATCTAACTTAATCCAACCCAGCCTAACCTAACTTAACTTTTCACAATACGTAAGCTTATCTAACCTAACCTAACATAAGCTTCTCTCTCTCTCTCTCTCTCTCTCTCTCTCTCTCTCTCTCTCTCTCTCTCTCTCTCTCTCTCTCTCTCTCACACACACACACACATACACACACACACATACACACACACACACACACACACGCACACACTTTCGGTTCAGGTGTATGATATGTCAACCCCAGACATCCTGCTCCTCTCCGTCTCTTCCTCCTGCTCCTCCTCCTCCTCTTCCCTATCCACGTTATCTCTAACTTTGCCGAGAGCACCCACGACTTATCCTCCGTAGACCTTTCCCTTCTTCCTCCCTGCCTTCCCACTTCTTCCCTTCCCTTCACTTCCCTTCACTCTCTCCCCTCACCGTCAAAAGTTTTCGAACTAGAGTTGAAGTTTCCCTCGAGTTAAAAGTTAACTTGATCGATTCCTGTTTTCCATTCAATTCCCAGTCGTTCTTCCATTTTTAGTAGCCTTGTTTACCAGGTTCCATTTATCGGTTTGTGTCTGCGCGTTAGTAACTTCATTCGAAAACACCTCTTAGGGACACATGTTTTCTTTTACGTGGTTATTCTTTTTTGCAAACTCTGGGGGAAAACGTAGAGTTCAGTTCACGCAATCCATTAACAAAGTCGAGATTTTTCCGGCTGCAGAAATGAGGGTTGGGTTCATACGCTCCTGGCCGATGTGGGAACGGTCATATTTGAAGTTTGTTTTTACCGCATTGAGGCTCCACCAAGCAGCGGCTATCGAGGCCCCGCGCTGGGTGGTTGTTGAGGCTTGAGGTTGTGGGAGCGTGGGAATGGGAGGTCCTAAAGACGATAAAGAGCTAAAGAAACTGAGAAGGTCTTGAGTATACGTGTAGAAGGTATGCATTGTCATTCCACTTGTATCATTGTGTGGGTTGTTGTACTCATGGCGTTTCACTGAAGAAAGAGTGTAGTCATTTGGATGTAGCGCGCGCGCGCGCGCGCACACACACACACACACACACACACACACACACACACACACACACACACACACACACACACACGTGCGCATGCGCGCGCGCGTATCTCCTTACTCGCTCATATATGTAATGTCAAGGTATATCTTTAAATGTAGCTGCAAAAGGTCTGAAGGCCCATATATCTTGTGCTAATATCAGACGCTCTAGTAATATGATGAAACTCGTGAGTAATGTTTGCCTTCCTCAGACTGCTTCCCTCTCTTTCTTACAGGAAAAGGAAAAATTTACGCGCGACAACTGGTTTGGAATTTATTGTCAGCGAAATGGATTAATTACAGAGCATTTCATGTACTCTATATGAGGAATCATATACTGAACTACATTAATCACGCCACATCTGTTTCTTTCTTGGGGCGAGAGTGGTAAGCTTCGACAGACCTTGCTTCTCTTGATATTGCTTGGGTTAGTATTGTTATCTGTTACCGTTACTGTTAACAATTCGTAATACAAGATGCTGTGGATTTCAAGGATAGTCTCGTGATTCTAGTCATAATCTAACAAGATTCTTCACCATTATACCGGCAAAGAAAAAAACATTATTATGAACACTAGTAATCATCTCCATGGCCTTTGACCGTCGAATAATAATAAAACAACGTTTACATTGACAAAATCATCATTTACATCGATAGCAACGGTAACAACTGAAACCAACACCACGACAACAACAACCACATCCACACAACCGCCAGCACAACCATTTCCTATTAACCCTCCTTACGTGCTGGTTTCAAAGTTTGGTTGGCCTACACCACTTATTAAGGTAATTAAGTACAGACTATGTAGAGTGGTCCCTAATTCATCGAGTTTAGCATGGTTTCAATACACAAAGCTCGACCACAACGAGAATAATGGCTGTGGGTTTAATGGGAGTGAGAAAAAAAGCCAAGCTACAACAGCCGGTATTCAAAAACATTCTATTCTCTCACCACGACTATTTTCAAAGGCCACAGAGGTGATTATTCGGATTCCCAAGGGATTTTCTCTTGTTGGTAATGTAGAAATCTTGTTAACCTGTCACTAAAGCATTAGAACCACCCTTAAACCTACGAATAAATTCAATTACAGCCTTAAAAAGTAGTAAAGGTGAGGACAAAGGTGTTTCAGAATATAGTTCACAGTCCTGTGGTGAAAGCTGGAGTTGTGAGTCGTTAAAAGAGAAGTCAGTACACGGTGCAATCGACGCCAGATCGGAGAACACCGTTACGTGACGTTTTTTTCTTCGCTTACTTGTGTAGGAGAGAGAGAGAGAGAGAGAGAGAGAGAGAGAGAGAGAGAGAGAGAGAGAGAGAGAGAGAGAGAGAGAGAGAGAGAGAGAGAGTTTGTGTGTGTTACAACTATAAATAGCTGCAGAAAGTTCTCTCTCTGGTTCACCATTTCCCTCACGTTTCCCTCCCTTTACAAAGCAGCAGGAATCGGCCGACATCAGCAGGACTTGCGTTCGGTCTTTACATATTCACTCCTGTGTCAGTCCATTGCCTGTTTTCCCGAGGCGCTCCAGAGAGGACTGGCGCATTTTTCAACGTCATGTCGGGCGATGCAGCGGGAGCCGGGAAGTGAGGCAAGACGCGAGTCACACCACCCACGGTTTTTGTCGCAGAGAAATGTGAGAGCCGGTAACGCCGCGAGGTTGACGGCACCGGAAAGTTTTATATGTTTTGGAGCTTGACACTTTCCACTGTGACGGTTTAGTATCTCATAATAAATTCATAATTAATTAGGGAATACAGCTGGCTTACACGTCACAATTTAAAGTGATTATGAATATTCCGTCTCTGTGCTGGGTGCAGCTGGTGTTTGGGCGTGGCCGACGCTGCTAACCCTGTGTACTGTACTGCGCAGCGTGTTGCCGTGTGTGCTGGGAACACGCCTGCTAACGTGACTTGCAGACTCGCAGGGTGATGTATAAAATGGAAGAAAATTTATTCCCAATGATGCTGGGCTATAGTTACCAATGAACGCTATCAAGTGTCTGCTGCTTCACAGTGTCCTAAACGCCTCTTGTAAAACATTCTCTCCTCGCCCTAGCGCCTTACACCAGACCGGCGCCTTCCTAGTCAACGCTCCAAAGAGTCTCTTCTTAAAAAATACATCTTTCATTGTGGCTGTTCCGGCAGTGGTGGAAGCAGCCGTGGTGGTAGTAGTGGTAGTGGTGGTGGTAACGGGGGCATCATGTCTGGCTCTCGGACCCACAGGACTACTTGCTCTCGGTTCATAACTAATTTGCATTAAAAACTAGTTAAATTGTTTTCCATTATAACAGATGCCACATCGCTTTTATAATTGTGAGTGGCCATATTATAATTTCTCTCTTTAAATATGAAACAATGAAATTGTTCCATTGACAGCAGGAATTTAAAATGCATTGAAGCTTAGTGAGTGTGAGTGGTTGGAGGATTTGTGAAAGAGAGGAAGCGAGGGAAGTACACCAACTTTAGGAACATGTAGACAAATCTAGCGTTAAGAAATATCAATAGCTCTATCTTTTTCATAGGATTGAGGAAAAGTAAAAATTGCAGCATAATTTAGTAGAAGCCCTGAACCTTTAAGATACCTCTCCTCTCCTTCCATCTTTTCTTAATTCCTGTCTCCTTTCCTTTTTCCCCCAAGTAGGAGGCGGTGCTCGAGGCGGTCCGGGTGACAGGCAGCGACGAAGCGGAGACACAGAAGGGGAAGGTCCGTAAACAGGAGGGACGGAGGGAGAGAGGATGAGACTGAAAATGTGAAGTGAGTGACTGGTGACTTGGTGATGGATCCGTCTTGTGACAGAAAGAAGGAATGAGGAAAGACAGGAAAATAGAGAGATAGGGAAACAGAAAAAATGTTGTCGAAAATTAATGAAAAGAAAAAAAAAAGCTTGAATAAGGAAAAAATAAAAAGAAACGTTGTGTTTGGTGCCAACTTGATGAAAAAAGACAGTGAGAGAGAGAGAGAGAGAGAGAGAGAGAGAGAGAGAGAGAGAGAGAGAGAGAGAGAGAGAGAGAGAGAGAGAGAGAGA
>CM035198.1:2773939-2777962 GCA_020233015.1 Callinectes sapidus | reverse complement strand
TGGAGACGAAGAGAGAGAGAGAGAGAGAGAGAGAGAGAGAGAGAGAGAGAGAGAGAGAGAGAGAGAAGCTGATAGGGACAAGAAAGGAAACAGTGAGGGTGACAGGACTTTTTTCATTCATTCATTCTTTTACAAGGATTCTCTGTCATCGATTTGTGTTCCGTCAAATAAAAGAGAAACGAGAAACAACTGTGGAGTAAAGGAACACACACACACACACACACACACACACACACACACACGAGGAAACGCGCCCCATATCGGCAGAACAACAGCCACAAACACGAGGATATTACACTCACGTTTGCAATGATGTACGTTCGTTTGCTCCCAAACTGCAAAACCCTCACTACCACTTGTCTCGTGCCTTACCTGCCGGGGGAAAAACAACAGATTAGAACAGAGAGAACACATACAATACTTTGATTAAATAAAATGGTTCAATCCAAGTTTTAAAAGTAAAAACAATGGCGGAATTTTTTACATGGACAAGAAAGGCATAAATATGAATGACCATAGTGTCTCAAGAACGGCTGAGGACGAATGCCCAATTGGAGAAACTGCAGGAGGAGGAGGAGGATTACAAGCGAAATCAGTATCTTCACAAAATCCCTTTTCTCCTCTCCCTCCGCCTCTGCCGTTATGAGGTGAGTGGCGGCGGCACGAGCCTCAGCCTCTTCATTAACAAAGTCCCGAAGTGGCCAAGTTTAGTCCCCAAAGAGACTCGGCACTCGTGGAAGCACAAACACAAAGCGGCAAGTTGAGCTTCTCCTCTCCGTTGAACAAAGCAGCGCTGGAAAACCATATCAGGCGAGTGCTTCAGCTCCACCTCCAGGCGAGACTTGCATAAATTTACTGTGAAATGTTATGCTGCGCTTACTATTGCGACACGATGATTCCGCTCTGAAATACACTCTTGATAACAAATTTTAAATGCTGTTAATTTACATAAGTGCTACAGCGAACCAGATAACGTGGTGCGTGTACATTTTCTGGAAGGCATCACGCATGAGCGAACCGGGAGCCACAAACATGGAGGCGGCAGCTAAACATTAACGCTGCGAACCGCTTGGGGCTAAATTGGTCACGAAAACAACAGCGAGGCATAACTCTGGAGGGTCCGCCAACAAAAGAGCCGTCGAGGCAGCGCGAATCTAAACGCAGGAACGAGTTATTGCCAATGAGCACGAACAGAGCCAGGCGTTGCGTGGTCACGGCCGACTATGTATGAGGTCCTTCGTGTCGCCCGCAGCTCCAGTAAGGCCAGGAAGAACACACACACACACACACACACACACACACACACACACACACCAAACAGGCTCAGCTGCTGGCGTTACTGTGTGCATGGTAACGGACCGGAATCATGTCTAGCCTGCGTGTGAACCGGATGCAGTTAATGATCAGCATCCTAAGCAATCATTGTTTCACTCAAGTGCCTCGGGGGTGGACAGACCATGTGTTTCCCGCAGTATAGCCACGTGCTCATGTGGCCACGGGAGGCAGCGCAGTGAGATGAAAATGCACAAAGTAGCAACAGTCATAGGGATGAGTGACGCAACACAACGTGGATTTGAGGATTTTAGAAGACGAAACAACTTTGTCCATTATAGCATCACCTGGAGGCGGTCTGATGGAGTTCACAATGAGAGCACAGTGCCAGCAAAGCGACCTTCCATGCAGTGTTGAGGGAGTGAGGGAGGAGGAAGCGTGGCGGGGTGGAGGTTTACGCAACAATGTATTGAGGTCACCTGGTCGCTTAAACAAGTCCAGATGCCGTGACCTTTTAGTTTTCCCTCGAGTTCAGTCACCCCAGCAGTGTACAGACCAGGTTAAAGGACACCCCAGTGCAACAATGGCAGCAGGGAGGAGCAGCGAGGCGAGCAGATTATTGTTTACCTTACTACTCATCCTCATCTTGAAGCTGACTCTCAAGAAGTCCACAGTGGAAAAATGAAATGAATAAATGATAAGCGTTGAACTGACAGTAAATTATCACAGCGGATTATCTCCTTTAAGACGCGTCAACTGTATTCCCTCCCTCACCTTCCCAATACGGCGATAGCGAGAAGGGGGGAGGGGGGGGGGGGCGTGATGGACCCATAAGACGGCGACCACGGAATGTTACTGCCTCGACCTTTTTACAGTGACACGTCGAGGTGCCGGTGTTCCATGTGGGGCGCTGAGCAGCCATAACGGGATCCAGCATGCCGCCAGCATAACGAGGAACAGGTCTCCCACACAAGCTGCAGCGCCTCCACCTGCTACCTGACGCGTCCCCAGCCAGTCATGCCCGAGCCGAGGACAAGGGAATCAGGGACCTGCCTCCATGACCCACACAGGAACCACAAAAAACCCATCTTCTCACCTGCCAGGCTGCCATATCCACCACCGCGACTCCCTCCCCGCCGCATTCCTTCCCGCCACGACAGAGGAACGAGATGCACGTCTCCGATTTAATGGTTATAAAAAATATCCACTGACAACAAAGAAAAATCTGTTATGGAGGATGGTTTTACTACTATGGATTCCAACGTCATTTTTTTTTGGGGGGAGGAGGGGGGGGTGCGGGGAGCCAAATAAAGAGAATAGCACCATTGTTGTTGTTGTTGTTGTTGTTGTTATTGTTTTTGTTGTTGATGATGATGATGATAATGATAATGTTGTTGTTGTTGTTGCTGCTGCTGCTGCTGCTGTTGTTGTTTTAATTTAAGTTCTAAAATAGTGAATGATGAAGGCAGTGGTAAAACATGGTTTCTTCTACTACTAATACACAGTCAAAAATATCTGTACTACATAGGACTTAAATAATTTTATTTCAGCAATGTGAAAGGCCTCGTGCACAATAAAAGAAAACCCAATTAGTTATTCAATGCTTTTGGTACATATTGAAAGAATGTATGATTGAATTATATATTTTCTATTACGAAAGATTCCGATGTCATTATTCTAGTCACATAAAATAAGTCATGACAAAGACTAACGTAAGAATTTTTTTTTAAACAATGAAAGGCTTTTGTCTGTATGAATCTTGTAAATTAGCAGTTTTGTAGCACGTGGGAAAATTCTTATTTGTACATACTGAGTAAATAAACGAAGATTCCAATTTAGAAGAATCGTGAAAGGCAAAAGCTATTTGACACAAGGAATAGATCTTAGCTTGCACATAAAAATCGTGTCATTATATAGGAATAGAATAAATAAATTAGTTTTGAGGCACAAGAAGAACCTTTATAGGAATCGAGTAAAGAGATTTACAGTTTCGGACCACAGGGGAAATGTGTTCTTTGTACAGATCAGGAGAGGTCTTGTTTGTACAAATGTAGTTTTGAAATAAATCCAATATATGGGTCCACAGTTATGATACAGAGAAAGAAAGCAGTTTCTGACCACAAGCGAAAGGTTTTGTTTGTAGGAATCGTCTCCCGCATCGCCGACCGGGACCCCGCAGCCCAAAGAACCAACATGGAGTGGCTGTGGTGACCTGTCCGACTTTGGCGTGCGTTGGTCCCGTTACTCCAGCACCGGGCCGCCGCGCCGCGCCGCACCTCGCCTCGCCTCCGCCTCGATCGCTCTCCCGTCTTCCTTCTTCATCTTATCTGCTTTTTTTGCTTCGTTTTCCTCCTTCTTCACCTTTTCGCGCTTTGTTTCCCTTTCTTTTTCTTTCTTTCCCTCTTTAAATTTATAGTTGGTATCCCTCCCAAGACGTATTCTCTCTCTCTCTCTCTCTCTCTCTCTCTCTCTCTCTCTCTCTCTCTCTCTCTCTCTCTCTCTCTCTCTCTCTCTCTCTCTCTCTCTCTCAGCAGCTCCCGGGAGTGACTGAGAAGCGCCACGGTTAGCGGTTCAACGTTCCACGTGCTGGTTACGTCGCTGCACCGTGAACAACGGGACAGTAGTGATGATTTTTTTTCCATTTGTCTTAACTAAACATTTTTATTTTATTTATTTATTTATTCATTTATTTCTTTATCTTATTTTACTATTTTTTTCCAAATGGCCAATGACAAGCAGTGTCCTCGAATA
>CM035198.1:2766439-2768939 GCA_020233015.1 Callinectes sapidus | reverse complement strand
GGTGACCCCTACTTCCTTTCATCACTATATCTCTACAAAATTATACTAATCTTATAAAAAAATAATTCTATGCCTTAATATTGATCAACTATGTACGTAATATACCAAAAACATTACTTAACCTAGCCTTACCTTACTTTAGTTTACTTTAATTCATCTAACCTAATCTTACCTTACTTTACTTTACTTTACCATACCTAACCTAACCTAACCTTACTTTACTTTATTTTACCTAACCTAACCTAACCTTACCTTACTTTAATTCATCTAACCTAACCTAACCTAAGAAGTTATCGTATTCAGAAACACTTTGGTCACTCATTACGACTACTTTTCAAAGATGACATAACACGAAGGCAGGTTCTCCACACTGCTTCCCTCCATTACCATGCAGAACAAGTGTCGATCTAACACTAGAACCATAAACACATCATTTCTCCCACGACGTATTTGTAAATGCAACACACCCTCTCCCTCTCCCTCTCTCTCTCTCTCTCTCTCTCTCTCTCTCTCTCTCTCTCTCTCACACACACCTGACACCCTACACGTCCTCACTCACTATTCCACGCACCGTACCAGGCTTCCCTAACACGGTCAAGCCCTTCACACACACACACACACACACACACATACACACACACCCTATTCCCTTCCTAGTACGTGCCCTGAGTCCTGGTCACCTGTCTGTGTGTCTGTCTGGCCCACACACCACCTGCCAGTCAGTAACCTTGTACCTGAAGACAGACCGAGTAACTACTCATTGGTGACTTGTGATGGAGGCTTGTAGGAAGAAATTGTCATGATTTTAATGTTTCTCTCTCTCTCTCTCTCTCTCTCTCTCTCTCTCTCTCTCTCTCTCTCTCTCTCTCTCTCTCTCTTCCTCCTCCTCACCTTCCTCTACAAACATATAAGCTTCCTCTACAAGCTTTCTAACAGCATCATATCCTCTTCCACCTACTCTTCTTCCAATTCCTGCTCTCCAACAGCCTCGCATAGAACCATGGATAAACAGATGTATGGTCTCCCTTTGTATTCCGTTGTGTTCCTCTCCCGGTTCGTATACGTACATACCTGACACTGACTTTCGTACGTAGATTAAGCAACCATCATGACTCAGGTGACTCATGGAGAAAAACAACTTTGAGAAAGGACGATTGACTCACGCGCTTACACACACGCGTGCGCGCGCAAAGACCTTTTGTGTAAGTACTGTTAAACGTACTAGTGTGTGTGTGTGTGTGTGTGTGTGTGTGTGTGTGTTTGCTTACTTCTGTTTACTTCTGTTTCATCTCCTATATATTTTTTTCATATTTTTCTCCTTTGTTTGCGTTTCCTTTTGTGGTCTTCGCATTCCTATCTTGTTTTGTCTGTCATCTTCTCTTCCCTCTCCTCCTTCTCTTCAAACAACCTTTTAAGGGTTAAAATGAATACTGATGTTTGTCCTTCTTTTACATTTCTCCTCCTTCTCCTTCTCCTCCTCCTCCTCCTCCTCCTCCTCCTCCTCCTCCTCCTCCTCCTCCTCCTTCTTTTCCTCTCCTCCTGTTCCTTTAGGTAATCTACCGGCTATTCATTTTCTTCCTATTCCTCTCTTTACTAATCGTCTTTTTCACTATCCTCATCTTACTTTTCATCGTTGTCCTCGCCATTCCTCCACCTCCTATTTCCTCTTCCTCTTGTTTCTCCTCCTTCAAGTCATCTGCCGGCTCCTCATTTTCTTCCCGTTCCTTTCCTCAGCCTCCAGCGTCAGCCGAATACAAGAGAGCGGCGGCAACAAAGGCGAGGAGTCTACACAATTGATTCCCTATCACGGGGTGCTAATGAACCATCACACCTGCCGCTGCCATCCCCTACTTAATGATCTTCCCAAGGGCAGCCGAGAGGTTATCCCGCCAGACTCAAGAACCGCCGGGAGAGAAGGAGAGATAACGCGCTGATAATCTACACACATCGGCCAGGCTTTTTTTTTCATTTCGGATTGTGTTTCTAAAGTTTTAGTTGCTTTATCAGGTTTCTTTTTTTAAGATAATAGATTAGTTAGAACCTCTTGCGACACACTCTTTTTGTCATTAACACCACAAAATATTTCTTCAACTATTCCAGAAAATGGATAATCACCCTTCAGATTCACAGAAACGTTCTCTACAGCCCATCAGATACTGACAACAGTTGAGATGAGAGATCGGATTGTTTAAAAATACTGTCCGTAGTTTTAGGTAGGTTTGAGGTTTTGAAATATTTACGATAATAATGAGTAACATCTCTCGTCAACAATTATTCTCCGTCACACAGCTTTCCTGGTCACTATTCCTGGTGTTTGACGGTGATGAAAAGAAACAATCCAAAGTGATGATGCATTTCCGCTCTCTCTCTTTCTCTCTCTCTCTCTCTCTCTCTCTCTCTCTCTCTCTCTCTCTCTCTATATATATATATATATATATATATATATATATATATATATATAGATATATATATATATATATATATATATATATATATATAT
>CM035198.1:2706954-2717859 GCA_020233015.1 Callinectes sapidus | reverse complement strand
AGAGAGAGAGAGAGAGAGAGAGAGAGAGAGAGAGAGAGAGAGAGAGAGAGAGAGTTTAAAAGTAAAGTAGAAAAAGAAAGAAAAGAGAAGGCAGCAAGAAAGATATTAGTAAAAAAAGATATGAGAGGAACAAGTAAAGCAAACTCACTAACTGTTTGAATCACTGACACCTTCAGTCATCAAAGTATACCAGGTAGCTTAGCCAGCCAGAGGTCGTAGGGTGCGTGGTGGACGAGGCAGAGAATAATGACAAAGGAGAGGCGAGAGAAAAGGTCAAATCCACACCAAATAATTCCTACTAACGAGTCACGCCCGCAATTTAAAGGTTAGGCAGCGAGGGAGGAGGATCAAGCCACGGCAGTGATGCTCCTTCTGCCCCTGGAGCGGCTTAATAGGACGCCCTTAACTTAGGCCTCCTTCACATCTTCCTTCTTCTTCATCGTCTCCTTCTTTTCTCCCTTTTATTCCCTTCCTCTCTCTCTCTTCCATCTCTTTCGCCACCACAACGACCGTCATTTCCTCCTCCGAAGTCGACAGTAATGAAACCAATCACACCATCATCAGATTATGTTGGTGTTTGAAATCCTATGTAATCCTTTGTTATTCTTTGTAATCGTCTTTTCCATCTCCTCCTCCAGAATTAACTTGACTTTCAGAATCCGGAAAATATTGCTCTTGGAACTCATTATTAAAACAGCTTATTTTTGTAAGCCAGAATTCTATGAAACTAGATACCTCTAAAAGCTTATTATTTTACAGACACGATGATTGATTCGCTGTTTTGAAAAGAGAACCACATCACCTTACTTTATATAAGAAATGAATAACTGCCAGACTCTAAAGGCTGTGTTTGTGTGTGTGTGTGTGTGTGTGTGTGTGTGTGTGTGTGTGTGTGTGTGAAGCACAGGTCAGAAATAATAAAAAAAACATCTTCCAATCCCTAAAGAAAACAGTCTAAAAGGAAACCTAGAATTACAAAGCCAAGTGTCTCGAAACCTGCGTTGACAGATTTCTTCCACCTCAGCTGCCCTAGTGAATCAAACACGGCCAGCTCTGCGTCAGGCTAAGGGGATACTCCGGTGCTTTGAACAAGGCTTACCCCGAGTGCTCCTCTTACTCTCCCTCACCCGCCGTCACCCTTCTGCACTGCTTTTCTCTCACACGCCTCACCTGGGAAAGAGGAAAAAAAGAAGTTAGATTAGCAAACACACAAGCTAAATACAGTGTTACGAAATATATTAAGCAATCTCATCTGGCAAACTATGAAGTAATTATCAGTGCACGTGTATACCTGGGAGAGGAAAAAATGTTGCAATATCACTGCACATAAGCATCGAACCATTTACATTATTACGTCACGCGCTGGACGAGGAAGTGGTGAAAATGCGGCTGATAGATGCGTGAAATGTGCTCCTCTTTCGGCCAAGTTTTCCTGTAAAGTGTGGCGATACTGCATTTACCTCACCAGGCTCGTGTCCTTAATCCCCAAGCGTAACACTTTAATCTTCCAAAGGCTGAGAACTTTCCACAGAGAGGTTGAGGGAACGACGTACCTTACTCCTCAACCTCCTCTTCCTCCTCTTCCTCCTCCTCCTCCTCCTCCTCTTATCTCCAGGATTTTATTTGTAATGCTATTTTTCTTCCAGTATTCTTTCTCCTTTCCCTCGTCTTTCTCGTCCAGTTGTGATTTAGTTATTTCCTTTCAGTTTTACGTTCTCTGCCTCTTCCTCATTCTTCTTCTTCTCCCCCTCTTCCTCCTCCGTTGACTTTATTGTTATTGTACTTTTCTTTCACTCCTCTTCTTCCTTTATCCATTTTTATTTCTTGCCTAGTTGTAATTTCCTTATTTTCTTTTACTTTCATTGTTTTTGCCTCCTCCTCCTCCACCTTTCCTTCTTCGTCCTACTCGTTCTTGGCCTCCTCCTCTTTATCATTTTCCACTTTTCCTTCTCCTTCGTGCTCATGTCATGGCACAGGAGAGGATCTGGAGAGGCGCAGGTGATAAGGTGGGGACGCGTCGCTCTGCACAACACTTGGTATGCATGGCGCTCTACACGTCTAGTCCCCGCCACTAAAGCCTGTCCAAGATTCCAATTTATGAAACTAATTGAAGGTGGTAATGCGGGTCGTCGAATGCAAATCTGATATTGACATTCATCGAACGTGAAATTGGATTCCTCCTCGAGAAGTGTCAAAGAAAAAAAAAAGGGGGGTAGGGGGGAGAATGTTAGAGGAAGAAGATATAAAGGAATAATCTCCAGTTTTTCTTTTACACGACTCGAGTTTCTCTTTCCTTCTTTCATTATACATAGTTTCCTGCGGCGAGAGAAGTGACCGCACTGCCACAACCACCGCCGCCACCACCCCCTCAATAAAACAGTACGTAGCCGCCGCTGCCAACCCTCTAATATGGATCAATAACTCAATCTCCTAAACGCCGTCATTATATTCTTCCACAACAACAATCACAGTCGCGGCTTATATATTCACCCACAGTAACGCTGGAAGTCGAGCTAGGTAACTATGACAGTGTGGGAGAAACTGCCTCGCTTGACTACCTCACTCCGATGCTACAATTTCCTAGCGATTCCCCCAACGACCCCTCTCGCCTCGACACTCGCCTGGCGGTGCCTTAGGTGGGTTTGGGTGCAGCTTCAAAAGGACAAGGCCAGGAAAGGGTGGAAAACACATTCCTGTGGATCGTATATATTTTCCTTTTTTTCGTCTTGTTATTCTTTTTAACAGATTGCATTGGGAGTCACTAGGATTTTTCAAGCGTATTTTTATGATTCAAGTGATATTTAGGGAATAACCTTACAATACTGATAGGCAAGAAGGCTTGACTAACTAATCACCTCTGCGAACTTTGAAGATAATCCTAATGAAGGCCCAAAGCGATTAAGAATACGGGTCATGGTCCTTAGGAAGCTGTGGCGAGACTGGCTGGCTGTGTGGTGACTGGTTAAGCGAAGACCAAAGACCCCTGAAGACACAAGCTTCTCATTACCTTATGGGTACGTCTTTTCTTTTAACGAGAGATATTTATAATTCATCCAAACTCGCTCATTAAATTATTACACGCAGGGAAGATGACGATGTTAGTAAGCGTACAGATACAAAATATTTCTCAGGAGCTACGTGGTTAAATTATGTGTATTGGCTATCAAGAAACAGGTATTTAAAGCTTCATCTTCTAGCCAGCCACCCTCCTCCCCAGCCTCGTTCCTTGGGCTCACCATCATCAATTTCCCAGTCGGTAATTAGTGAGTCCCGCAAGAGAGAAACTTTTTGCTTCACGCTTTATGAGTTTCCGAAAAAAAAGGAAAAGCTGCAGATGGGTGTGTTTCGAGGGGACTCATGTGATGGTGACTCTTGACGCTGCCCGTTCACCATCGCCATCACCGTCACCATCACCATCACCATCACCGGCAGGAAGGAGGTGTCTCACTATTCAGGTGTATGCCGACCATATTGCCCATTCGACTCTCTCTCTCTCTCTCTCTCTCTCTCTCTCTCTCTCTCTCTCTCTCTCTTTCTCTCTCTCTCTCTCTCTCTCTCTCTCTCTCTCTCTCTCACGAAGCCAGCCATCACAATCCCATATTTCACAATAGCAACACGAGAGACAAAGCAACGCGTGCAGAACATTAATATTACACAAAAAAAAAACATGATTGTAAATGTACCAAGTGATTGCAACGTGTTTTGGGCTACACACACACACACACACACACACACACACACACACACACACACACACACTGTCTACCTATCAATCTGTGTTTATTTTCTCACTGCAAAACTCCACAGTGAAAGTGGCTCATTGTAAAGACCCAAAGGAAAAATCCACACACGTACACACCAAACAAACAAAAAATAAATAAATAAATAAACCACTTACTCGACTCCACAACAACTAATTCCGAACTCCATCATAATTTCAGTTTGATTTCTGGAGACCTCAAACATCGCCGTAATTTTAATAATGAGATCACAGCATCATTTTACAAGCTCCGGGCTAATTACTGCCTTCGGGATCAAAGAGCAGAGGAGGAGGAGGAGGAGGAGGAGGAGGAGGAGGAGGAGGAGGAGGAGGAAAAAGAGGGAGAAATGAAGGATAAAGAAAGAGAAGATCAGGGAGAGGAAGAAACATGAAGGAAAACTAAAGGCGAATGAAAGTGGGAAATGGGAAAGGAAAAAGAAGGATGGAAAGAGAGGATAGAAAATGAAGAGGCAGTTAGTTATTTTCCTGACGTGCCGCTGAAAATGACATTACGAGGGTGAAGATGTTCTTGAGAGAGAGGAGAGAGAGAGAGAGAGAGAGAGAGAGAGAGAGAGAGAGAGAGAGTGAGAGAGAGAGAGAGAGGGGGGGGCGGGGGGGGGAGAACTAACCATTGTGAAATGATTAACGTGTCACATTAAGCAATGAAGGTGGTCATGTGATGGTAGGCAGGAGAGATGACGTGGTAAGTAGTGTTGTCAGCACTCCAGCAACCACCAATCGATTCCCACTTCGTTCCTGGAGGCGGAGGGTGTCGCAGCGTACGGCGGCGAACGAAGCTTTGGCGCTGATAGCAAACTTTTTGAGGTAAAGGCTGTAGCTATATGGTCATCAATTGGATAATTATGAATGAATGGCTGTTTTCATTTCCTTATATCCTAGTGCACTTCCTCGTTCACTTTCTCCGAATATTAGTAAGTCGATACTACTCTGAGGCAAACGGAACACTGTACAAAAATAAATAAATAAAATGCATAACTGCTGCGACAATGGAATTCCACCTCAGGATGTTCCTGATTGGGAAAAAAATCATTTTTCAACCATCTTTTCTTGAAATTATAAAATGAGGACGGATTTTTTTCAAGTCTCAGCCAATATTCAAAATGATGGTGGCCGAGACATATGGAGGATGCATCCAGAAATTATGAGAGCGCTAGCGCGCGCTCACACACACACACGCACACGCACGCACGCACACACACACACACACACACACACACACACACACACACACACACACACACACAAAGAGAGAGAGAGAGAGAGAGAGAGAGAGAGAGAGAGAGAGAGAGAGAGATAAGAGGAGAGAGAGAGACGAGAGAGAGAGAGAGAGAGAGAGAGAGAGAGAGAGAGAGAGAGAGAGAGAGAGAGAGAGAGAGAGAGAGAGAGAGAGAGAGAGAGAGAGAGATTATATACAATGGCCTGTGCCCGTGCCCCGAAGGCTTGCCAATCTAGCAGTCATTAACAATCCATATGCCTCGCCTACAGCGCTTCCCTCTCACAAATTCATCATCTGATATATGTACCAAAAAATCGAAAGGGAATGTCGCTCTCATGTGCAAACGAGACTTATCCGTTTGTCTCCCCTATATTTGATGTAGAAACCGTTTCAAAAGTTTAATTCTACTAATATATTTGTTTTGGTAAGAGTTGCACAAGAAATTGTCTTAATTTCTCTTAACCTTTCTCATATTCGTAGAAAATTAATCAAATTGAAGAGAAAGATAATTGCTCTCTCTCTCTCTCTCTCTCTCTCTCTCTCTCTCTCTCTCTCTCTCTCTCTCTCTCTCTCTCTCTTTCTCTCATATATCTATATATATATATATATATATATATATATATATATATATATATATATATATATATATATATATATATATAGCTAGCTACCTATTTTATCAATGTTGATCGTGCCCACATTATCCTGGTTTTGCCAGATCATCGGTAATAGCATCAATATTATTATTGTTATTATTACTATTACTATTACTCTCATTATTATAATAATTATTATTATTATTATTATTATTATTATTATTATTATTATTATTATTATTATTATTATTATTCATACTACTACTTTTATTACTGTTTATATTATTGATATTGCTTGTACCAGTACTTGTGTTATCAGCAGGATTGTTTTTGTTTCTGCACCGGAGTGGTGGTGGTAGTAAAACAATAACAACAATAATGATGATTAATAATTAATTAATAACTGTTAATAATGATGATGATGATGATTATGATGATGATGATGATAATAATAATAGTAATAATAATGATAATAATAGTACTACTACTACTAATAATAATAATATTAATAACAATAATAATGACAATCACAATAATAAGTTTGCAATTATCCATACCACTAACAATTTCAGAACACACCTTTACCTTACAAGACCTAATTATTGTTACTTTTTCTTAAATTATCCTATACTATTATTTGCATTCATAATATAACAAGGTTGTTCTCCCCCCCTAACACCTATTTTCCTTAATGCATCGATTTCTGAATATTGATTTTTCCCTCACGTTTCCAAAATAATATATATACACATATATATATATATATATATATATATATATATATATATATATATATATATATATATATATATATATATATATATATATATATACTATATATATATATATATATATATATATATATATATATATATATATATATATACACACACACACACACACACACACACACACACACACACACATTTCCCATGAAGTCTAGACATTTTTCAGATTTATGGCAAAAGCAAATGAACGCATGAATAAATGAAATCTTTTACAGAATGACAAATGAATATCACAGTTTTATTGCCTCATTTAATACACTTCTAAATAGGCACCATTAGCTGTACCAAGCACATCAAAACAGTACTCAAATTCTTTTGCCATGTTCGCGGTATCACATCATCATTAATGGAGGCAATAGCACAATTTTTTTGCTGACGGGCCATGATTTTTCGTTCCATAACATAACTCTATAGAAACAAGTCCAAGTGAGTGATACCTAATAAACAAGGTGGCCAAGGAATGAGACATCACAAATTGTCAAGTTTTCAGTGTTCGCCTTCCAATATTTTTGTTATCTTATTATATTCGTACTATTTTCTTATAGTTACTCAAGTTGAAACAACTATCAGAATTTTATAGAGCAAAATATAGTAGCTTGGTGTAAAGTACTGCTCTAATTTTTATTTACTTACCTTGTCTCTGTAAAGTTTAATGCTTTACAATCAGTGCAGAAATTTTTTTGTTTTCTTTGTTAGGGGAAGAAAAATGTGCTGCCGAAACGGAAATAGCGTGTTGTTGCTGCAGTGTTCTTACCAGAGCCTGAATATGATATCCCTTTAGACTTGAAAAAAAAAAAAACTTCTCCGTCGAAGATAAGCTTGTTATTATTTGACAATCTTATCAAACTTTGATTTCTACGTTAATAAAAATAAAGTCTTTTAGGGGGCATTATGTGTTCATGATTTATTTATAGTTTACTGCCCAGAAGGAAAATTAACATACTGTCCATGAGTTTTATCAATCAAGGAACAAATTTTTTTTTTTTTTTTTCCCTGCATGTAAGCTTAACTTTTGGCATTGAATTGTTTATGTCGCAGATACATGTTTTAAAAAATACTTAAGTCATTTTATGATTTTAGTAGGTGATAAAAAATCCAAAAATAAATGATGTGCAATACACAAACTCTTCTGTGAAATATTACATCTAATGAATCTGGCAACTAAACTTCATGCTATCTCCCACTGGCCCACCCATCCCTTCCGACCCAGCGGTCTACAATGTGTGATTAAGGAACCCATGAACAAACATACAGTCCCTAATGTGGTGGTGCGTTATCTTGCAAGAAAGTTGTGCTTATTTGAAGGTCATTTAGAAGAGGTGCAATTCAGTATTTGAAAGGTCAAATTACAGATTTGCAGTAATTAATGTCTCGTTGAGGGGGGGGGGGGGGGGAAGACGGCGATTCGATGATGATCTAACATCACACATTCAAATCACAGGATCACACGCCACGTATTCCAATATAACGTGTATTGAACAAAGATGCAGGGCATCATTGATCTAAAGTAAAATATCACTAATGCCATTGCAACCATTGTTTAGGCTATCCTACAACACACACGGTAAGGAATCGAGTAGGCCTACCGCGTTTTGTGTTTTGTGCAGCTAATGATACCCATAAAATAAAGGTTCAGTAAACGAAAGAAAAAAAAAATCTATTGATTTCTGGATAATCTTCACGTTTTTTTTTTTTTATATATGTACAGATTTATTCATTGTAAATAGACTATGGAGACACTATATTTACAGCAAAGATTTGTTTTTCATTTTAAATTACATGTCTCTTCTCAGCTAACCAGAACTACGATTTCCTAACACCATCATTTGTCTGTCAACTAACAGTGGTTCAATCTATGTATAGCTGCCCTCTCACACTCCACTGCACTTAAGTTTTGGTCCGTGCAATGTATCTTGTAAGTGGTCGTTACACAGTTGTGCACATTCTCTTAAAGATACTTTTATCCAACAAATACCTACTCACATCTCTCCCGACCAGGTCTCATACTCAAGCGGACTTCCACTCCGAAACACGCCACATACCACGAAAAGGAACTGGGCGAAGTGTAAGTCACTACAAATGTAATAAGCCGGGTAAACGTAGTATGTACATTCTTGCACTTGCACCTACCTTAAGCGGTGCTGTAGGGTGTACAGTAGGACGATGTACACCTCGACCGACACCCGGTCTCAGGGGAGGAGAGGGGAGAGGGAGAGGAAGGGGAGAAAGGAATCAGCGGAATCAGGTTAAAGATCAATAAAGTTCAGAGGAAAGGCAAGTGAAGGTGGAGGCAAGGCATCAACAGACTTTAGCTCCTCCTCTTTTCCTCGCGTAAGCCTAGCACTTCCGATGTAAGAATCCTGTACATCACACCCTAATGTTACAGAAGGTCACTCCGCCGACCCAGAAGTGGATGAGGAGGGGAATGTAGCGCGGGAAACACAGGACTTGACATGCGCACTGATCCTCGGCGACTCGGCTCTATCTTTTTCTCGTTCCCTACGGTAGCTGCCATGCGCAGCCCCGAATCCGTGAGAGTTAGGAAGTAAAGCAATGTTTTTCAATATGTTGACATATTCATTCGTCGTTCCCCTTGGTGCCCCATGAGAGTTGGAAGTAAAACATTTTTTTTCCCCCAATATGTTGATATATTGGGAGGTCCGGAGCTAATGCGGACACTGGGCTGTATCAGTATCAGTTGATATATTAATTCGTCGTTCCTCTCGGTGTCCCGGGAGAGTAAGGAAGTAAAGCAATGTTTTTCAGTATATCTATATATTCATTCGTCGTTCCCCTTGTTCGTTCCTCCCATTGACAATCAACATTTGGAGAGGTAAATATTATACCAATATGGGTATGGTCATATTATCATTAGTGTTGAAAACATCATAAAAAAAATAATATAAAAAAATAATAATAACAAAATTATACGATCTACTTAAGCCTCTATCGTAAGTGTAAGCAGATGACTTTAAGGATGTTAAATAAGTTTCAACTTAGGTGACTTAATGGCATTCCATACGCGTACACACACACACACACAGGGTAGTGTAGTGGTTAGCACGCTTGGCTCACAACCGAGAGGGCCCGGCCCAGATTCGAGTCCCGGGCACGGTGAGGCAAATGGGCAAGCCTCTTAATGTGTTATCTAGCCCCTATTCACCTAGCAGCAAGTGGGTACAGGATGAAACTCGAGGGTTTGTGACCTCGCTGTCTCGGTGTGTGGTGTGTGATGTGGTCTCAGCCCTGCCCGAAGATAGGTCTATATGAGCTGTGAGCTCTCACCGTAGGGTGAGGGCTGGCTGGTGACCAGCAGGCGACCGCGACAGTGAATTACCTACACACACACTATACTTTTTATCCATTTATCTATATATTTGTTTATTCATTTAGACATATTTGCATTTAATTATATCACTAATTTCTAACCCAATAGATGTAAAATTAGTAATTCTCACTGGCCTGATACTATCTTGCACAAATATCAATATCACTGGAACATATGTATTGCTAAAAGATTGTCGGCCATATTGAGAAGGATAATTCTCTTTCTTGGGTACCATGCAGGGTCCACTTTATATGGCTACTCAAGCTCAGCTTACCTTCACAGGATGAGATATTATACAGGAGCATTGAGTACACTCTTGACTATGTTAAGCGTAGCATTGACAGGCACATTAGTCTACGGTAGACATCCCTGTTGAACATATGGCGAACGTACTGACAACTCCAGTTCCCCGGCTTTATATGGAAAGTACTGTGAACGATGAACCATTATATTGTCCAATACTGTGTAAGCCAAAATAATGTAGTTTCCCTCTCATATAACCCTCCCTGTTACATAACCCTCAATAAAGGTGGCTAAGTGCGATGCTTCATATCGTATCTCCTTTGTGTGTAACACGCCAGACTAGGGATACTACACACATTGGTGAGCTAATGAGACGCTCAGTGGTCAGATGAAGACAGCGTAGATTCAATTTTTTTTTTTCCTTTGCTCCGTTTTATTAGTATAGAACTTGTATTGTTTTCTTGGAACTCTGTTTCGGCTTTGCCAGTTCTATTCTCCTTTCCATTTTCCTTCTTCAATCTTCGTCTGGAGTATGACTTCCATATATCTAAGTAAATGATTAACTAGTGCAACCTTTCTAAAAAGGTTTTTCGCCTTATCAACTTTCCTTTTGTAACTTCAATCTCTCACTCACCACAGCGGTACTACTTGTATCTCTACCGTTTCTTCTATGATTATCATTCTTCTCAACGGGAATAACTGTATAATTGTAAATTTCTCTTCACTCACAGCCTCACTCCACAAGAATTTTCTTTTTTACCCAGTTTCATATCCTTATCCAGTCTACTTAAGTGATGCAAAAGCTAATCCACCTGTATCTTAATTTTCTCATTCCTTTCACTGATGAACAATGAAATTATCGATATATATATATATATATATATATATATATATATATATATATATATATATATATATATATATATATATATATATATATATATACTATATAT